>PVHT020003785.1:3893799-3989638 GCA_004024745.2 Catagonus wagneri
TTCTGTTCCATTGGTCCGTATGTCTGTTTTGGTACCAGTACCATGCTGTCTTGATTACTGTGGCCCTGTAATATTGCCTGAAGTCTGGGAGAGTTATGCCTCCTGCTTGGTTTTTGTTCCTCAGGATTGCTTTGGCAATTCTGGGTCTTTCGTAGTTCCATATAAATTTTTGGATTGTTTGTTCTAGTTCTGTGAAGAATGCCATGGGTAATTTGATAGGGATTGCACTGAATCTGTAGATTGCTTTGGGTAGTATCGCCATTTTTACAATATTAATTTTTCCGGTGAAAGGCCTGCTTTTAAAGATCTCAGTAACTAACTGTGATTGGGTGCTCCGACCTAGAGGAGTGCGTTTGGTCTCTCTCCTGGGGTCCAGAGCAGTCATCCCACAAAGCCTCTGGCCTGTCCACTTCAAGGTCCCACAGGTTACAGTCCAGGATCTGGCTCCTCTTTTCCCAAATCTGCTCTTTCTCCTTTGGGCAATCAACAAAAATCAGATCTGTTCAGAAACATTTACTTTAGAACTCCCATTCAACCCCATACTCATGGTTAAACGGTTTCTTTGGGCTTCATCAGGGCTACCAGGCCGATGATGGGCACTGGGCTGGCTGACCCATGGTTTGGCCAAGCCTCTCCTCTGAGTGATGGTGCCTCTGCCAGCCTCTTGTTAAGTATTTTGAATTTTGCCGATGGTGTCACGTTCAGTTGGTAACATTTCTAACATTTTTTTCCTCCTCCATAGTAAGTTTGAAAGTGTCCAAGTATTTAAAATTAAGTATTAATCATTATCTTTGTTATTAATTATTAATATATTATAGAGACAAGTAGTTAATAAATATTTTTAATGGTGTGGAAATTTCACTGACTAAAGTACAAGATTTTCAAAATATTTGTGAATGACCATAATGAGTGCAAAAGAAGGATCATCAGGAATGTCATGTGACCTGATGTGTCACACGATTGAATTATATAACTTCTTTTGGGGAGAGAAAAATCAGAGGTAAACCAAGTGTCCAACATAGAGGACTGGTGAGGTTAATTATGGTACATTCATACAGTCAAATACTTTGCAGTCATGTCTGAATGATAGCCAGAGTGCATATATTAACATTCATGGTACCAAATAAAGTGAAAAGAGCAAATTGCAGATAGGAGGGTTCTAGGGTTTTTAAAAATTTTGGTAAAAAATATAAAATTTACCATTTTAGCAGTTTTTAGACTATAATTCTAAAGAATCTGGAAAAGAATATATATGTATCACTATTGAATCACTTTGCTATACCCGTGAAACTAACACAACTTTATAAATTAACTGTATTTCAATAAAAAACAAAAAAGTATAGTTCTGTGACATTAAAGCACATTCACATTGTTGTACAACTATTATCATCATCTATTTCCAGAACACTTTTTTATCACCTTAAACTGAAGCTTCATTTCCATTAAACAGTAACTCCCTATTCTCCCTCTCCCAGGCCCCTGGCAACTACCATTCTCTGTCTCTATGAATTTGTCAGTTCTAGGTACCTCACATAAGTAGAATCACACAGTGTTTGTCCCTTTGTGACTGGCTTAGTTCACCTCATGTATTGTCTTCAGGGTTCATCTATGTTGCACCATGGGTCAGAATTTCCTTTTTAAGGCTGAATATTATCCCATTATGTATAGATACTATATTTTGTTTATCTACTCATCTGGACACTTGGGTTGCCTCTGTCTTTTGGCCGTTGTGAATAAAGCTTCTGTGAACATGGATGTACACATATCTGTTCCAGTCCCTGCTTTCCCTTCTTTTGAAATGGAATTTCTGGATCCTATGGTAAATTCTACTTGTAAATTTTTGAGGAACCACCATACTGTTTTTCATGGTATCTGCACTATTTTAACATTCCTACCAGCAATGCATAAGGGTTCTAACTTCTCCATGTCCTTACTAACACTTGATAACTTTTTTGTTTTTGTTTTAACTTATAATTTTTAAATTATTAATTTTTTTCTTTTTACAGTCATACCTGTGGCATATGGAAGTTCCTGGGCTAGGGATCAAATCGAAGCTGCAGCTATAGGCCTGCTCTACAGCCACAGCAATGCCAGAACCAAGCTGCATCTGTGACCCACACTGCAGCTTGTAGCAATGCTGTATCCTTAACCCACTGAGCGAGGCCAGGGATTGAACCCATATCCTCAGAGAGATAGCCATCAGGTTCTTAACCTGCTGAACCACAAGGGGAACTCCTGTTTTTGTTTTTTTTAAATAGCCATGGTAATGAATGTGAAGTCAGTTTTGTTTTTTAAAAAGATGTATTTACATGCAGAAATAGTATTTTAAAAATTCAATTTATTCCAAATAAAAACAGTGACTATTAACTGGTAGGATGTAGATGTTTTTTATTATTGTCTTTTTGCTCTCTTCTCTCCTTTTTCTTTGTTAAGCATGTATAAAATGTGTAATTAAAAAATGTTTGAAAAAAAATGTTTGAAACTCAGAATCAAGCTGTATTAATTCAGAGGTTGATGGTACCTCCCATTTGCCCCTGGTTGTGCAGCTTCACGTGGGTCTTCATACTTGTTGACTTTGGACTTGTTGCTGCCTTGTCACGTTGCCGCTCTCCATGGGCTGAGGCCATCCACGGATGCTCCAGTGCTTGAGGCCCAGCTGCCGTGCGTTCCTCTGCCCAGTGAAGCAGAAACAGGACTTCCTGGCAGTGGCTTAGAGTACAGAGACTATTATTACCAGGTCTCAGCATGTGGCTTTCTGGTGCCCAAGTGCATCTTCCTCCCTTGTTTAGATTTTTAGCACACAGAAATCTCCTTTTTAGGCATGTTTGCTCACCAAGGTTTTGACTGGTCATCTTGGTTGATTACAAATGAAAAGGAAGGATGCTTTCTACCTATTCTGTGAAATTATATAGCTTGTAATTTTCCAAATAGCTTTAAGGCTCATAGCAAGTGTGTATGTCAGCTCTAGAGGCAGAAAATGTTGCATGTGTACCAGTTCAGAAAGAGCTGAAAGAAACCCTTTCATGAAGCAAATTATCTCCTTCAGGAAAATGAAGCTTGTCCAGTTTACAATAATATCATTTATTCCTCTATTCCTTTCTTTTTTTTCAGTTACTATATTTGATCATGTACAGGCTGGAAAGGTGGGTTAGAAAGTTTTTTGTTTTGTTTTGTTTTTTTAGGGGTAGAGAGAGTGATGAACTGGGCAGAGGTGATTAGAAAAGCACTAGTTAAGGGGCTCGTCACACGTGATTGTTTTAATCAATTATTAGTGACCTTTTGTGGTAGCCTTTTTGGGGGGGGGCAGTTCTTTTGACATAATAATTCTGACTGCCTAGTTTGAGGGCCAAGAGTTTGAGGCAAGGTCCGAGAAACTATTGGAACATTCCAAACTTGAGCTGTTGGGACGTGTGCTGGTTTTGTGTGGATGTGAGAAAGAGTGGTAAGATCTGAGGATAGATCGTGTATCCAGGAGGCACAAGTGTGATTCCACTTTTTTTTTCATTTTTTTTTAGGACCTCACCCATGCATATGGAAGTTCCCAGCCTAGGGGTTGAATTGGAGCTGCAGCTGCTGGTCTATACCACAGCCACAGCAATGCGGGATCCAAGCTGCATCTGCAACCTACACCACGGCTCATGGCAACTCGGGATCCTTAACCCACTGAGTGAGGCCAGGGATCGAACCTGCCTCCTCATGTATATTAATCGGGCTCATTGCTGCCAAGCCAGAATGGGAACTCCCTGATTCCACTTCTTAACCATGTTACCTCTGGATAAGACATCACTGTTCATTACATCTCAACATTTCTTCTTGTGTTCAGTTTTCTCCCAAACTTCTCAACAAAGAAGCAGTCACTAACTGTGGGCTTTGGCTTTCTGTCACCTTCCTCCCTCCTTTCCAGCCTTCGGGCACATGGGCTCATGTTCCTGCAAAGCTAATGTTCTGAGGGCTAACGTTCCCTTCCATAGCTGTAGCCTCAGCCTCATGCAGGCCGTAGTGGTCCAGATCATCGGGGAACAATTGCAGATGTCCCTGCAAGCCCCTTTCCTCCCAGTCTCTTCTCCACATGACTGGTGGCTTGTCTACTCCAATGACTGTGCACACAGCCACCTGTCCTGATCCACCTAGCCCCGTGGCCTTTTTCGGGTCGCTGCCGGTGACTCACCTGTTGGCATCTCTTCTTTCTTTATGCACAGCTAGAAGTCCACATGCTCCAAGCGCTTACCAGATGCTCCCTTCCGCTCTACCCTCTGCCTGTGAAATTATTTCACGCTTCATCAACTTCATCATTCTCTGCTTCCACACGGAGAAGGCACAGAGCCGTTTGGAAAATTTTTCACAGGTTAATGGGATTTTACAGGGACCATTTATAATTCTAAGTGGGATTGGGATAGCAACTATGGATTAGAGGGCACTGCATTAATTATCTGTGAGTTTTGTTTTTAGCCAAAGCACTTTTTTTTTTTTGTCTTTTTGTCCTTTTAGAGCTGCACCTGTGGCATATGGAGGTTCCCAGGGTAGGGATCTAATCAGAGCTGTAGCCTCTGGCCTATGCCACAGCCACAGCAATGCCAGATCAGAGCCGCATCTGCAACCTACACCACAGCTCATGGCAACTCCAGATCCTCAACCCGCTGAACAAGGCCAGGGATCGAACCCATAACCTCATGGTTCCTAGTTGGATTTGTTTCTGCTGCGCCACGACAGGAACTCCCCAAAGCACGTTTGTCCACCTTATTTTAAAATCTTTTTTTCAAATAAAACAAGGCTACATTTATGTAATGAGGCTAGTCAAGGATCTACCACTTCGGTGAGGTGTATTTAATGTCAAGGTAAAATGATGTTTCCAAAAGGTGGAAGGGGAGTTCCTGTCGTAGCTCAGCAAAAACGAACTTGACTAGTATCCATGAGGATATAGGTTCAATCCCTGGGCTTGCTTATTGGGTTAAGGATCTGGTGTTGCTGTGAGCTGTGGTGTAGGTTGTGGACATGGCTCGGATCCTGCATTGCTGTGTCTGTGGTGTAGGCTGGCAGCTATAGTTCCAATTAGACCCCTAGCCTGGGAAATCCCATATGCTGCTGGTGTGGCCCTAAAAAACAAACAAACAAAAAAGGGTGGAAGCCAGTTACATGAGAAACAAATCCTTTGCTATAAGTTAATTAGATTTATTACAGGAAGAGAGTGTTGCCTCATCATCTTTAATGCCTCTTCTTTTGAATGACATGGGGCTGCTTTTGAGGACATTGGAGAGAAGAAATGAATTAAGCACATGTCTGTTTTGACAAGGTCTTTATAACCAGATAGGAACTCCCTGACCCGACCCCAGCTTGAGGTTTTGATTGTGGCTAGAGCACATGTTTCCTTAAGCTTTGCCTGTACAGCACTGTTGCTTATCTTGTTAACCCTTGATGAAGAGATAAGAGGAAGCTGACTACTGACTTCTTTGGACAGATGGAGGCCTAGTTGATATGAAGTCGGGGAATTCTTGATTTTTTTCCAGATTAATACTTATAAGTGTCATGTTGGCCTCAGTCTGTGATTTGGCAGCTGGAAACTTCAATGAATGCTACTTATGAAAGTGGTATCAACTGTATCGATGCCCGGCAGCTGTACAGCCAAGATGACTGATGTTTATTTCCTTCTGTAATCCCAAGTACTCCAGGCACTTGACACATTTTTGATAGCCCTCCAGTGTGAGGCTCTGCAATGCTGCAAACTCCTGAGCGAGCTGCTGAATTCTGTTGGGCATTGCCCACCAGCTGGTGAACGCAGGTGGCCTCTAGTTCACAGCTGGACCAGGAATATTTCCTGGGGTGTCACTCTTGCCTAAATTCCAGCATCAAATGGTGATTGTGCAGGCCGTAGGCTCCTATACCACCTTAACTGAGGCAGGGCTTTCAAGCAGGTGAGGACCTGGGCCATGTGAGTAGACAGCCTAGATAATGGAAATGAAAGGCAGCATGGTAAGGATCATGTTGTCTTCAATTAATTTTTCAATTTCATTAAATATTTGGAAGTTCCTGTTGTGGCACAGCGGAAACGAATCTGACTAGTATCCATGAGGATGCAGGTTGGATCCCTGGCCTCACTGTGTGGGTTAAGGACCTGGCACTGCTATGAGCTGTGGCACAGGTCTCAGACATGGCTTGGATCCTGCATTCCTGTGGCTGTGGTGTAGGCAGCAGCTGTAGCTCCAATTTGATCCCTAGCCTGGGAACTTCCATATGCCGTGGGTTCAGCCCTAACAAGCAAAAAAAGAAAGAAAAGAAAAAGAAAAAATTTACTGGTGACCTGCTGTATGTTAGGCATGTTTGAGGTGCTGGGAACCCAGCAGTGAATAAGATAGGCAAGATTTCCTCCCTTGTGGAGCTTATGGTTTTTAGGTGAAGACAAACAAGAAGCAAATAATAAATGAGACAACTTCAAATAGTAATAAATGTTCTGTGAAGAAAATGAAACAGCCTGATTTAATTGAGAAGTACTAGAGGTTGGGGGTGGAGGCACAGGATACATCATAAGTTACTATGATGGGGAAGAGCTCTCTTAGAAAGAGACATTTGATCTGAGATCTGAATGACAAGGAGCCAGTTTTGTAAAGATGGTGGGGGTGGAGGAGTATTCCAGGCCAAGAGCAAGTGCAAAGGCCCTGAGGCAGAAGTGAGTTTAGTGCATTCGGAGAACTTAAAGAAGACGTGGAAAGCTGCTTCAGCATGGCTGAGGGAAAAAGTCATAAGAGGTAACATTTGAAGATTTGAAACAGGGTCATTCCAGGCCTTGTGTGCTGTAAGGAGAATAAGTGATATTCTCAGGGCAATGGAGAAACCACTGGGAAGTTTGAAGCAGGGGAGGTGATGTGATCTGGTAAATAGTACTGCCTTCCATCCAACTTTACATTTGTAGTCCAGTCTAAAAAGCCCTCCAGAACGTAGCCCTGTGCCTGCTATAAGAATGCTGTGGTGGATGTTAGCCTTACACGGTTTTCCCTGTGAGGGAATGGGGAGATACTGTAGGGATACGGTGGCGGTTAAATTCAGACATATTGGAGTTCTTATCATGGTTCAGCGGAAGCAAATATGCCTCCATGAGAACTCAGGTTTGATCCCTGGCCTCAGTGGGTTAAGGATCCGGCGTTGCCCTGAGCTGTGGTGTAGGTCGCAGACGCAGCTCAGATCCTGCATTTCTGTGGCTATGGTGTAGGCCAGTGGCTATAGCTCTGATTTGACCCCTAGCCTGGGAACCTCCATATGCTGCAGATGCAGCCCTAAAAAGACAGAAATAAACAAATTCAGACATATTGCTGTCTGAATTTCAGCCTCAAATGGAATTTGTAGAAACTCTAGAGACAGCCTTCCAGGCAGAGTTCAAGTGCCTGTGTGACCTTTGGTGGTTCATTAATTTCTTTCTTTCTTTTTTTTTTGAAGCTTGGTTAGCTTTATTTATTTTTTTAATTTTTTAATAACATTGAATTTTATTTCAGTTATATGTGTACAAAGATCATCACAAGTCAATGTGATACATTTTGTGTCCCAAACCTTCAGTAAATCCCCTCACCCCCCAGATTGTCTTATTTGAAAAACCAAGGTTTTCCAAAATCTATGAGTCATTGTCTATTCTTCAAAGAAGTTCATTTTGTCTCTTTAGTTTCCACATGTAAGCGGTAGCATTGGGTGTTGCTGTCTAACTGTCCGACTGGTTTCACTTCGCATGATAATTTCTAGGTCCATCCATGTTGCTGTAAATGTTGTTACTTCGTTCCTTTTAATGGCTGAGTAATATTCCACATCTTCTCTATCCACTCCTCTGTCGATGGGCATCCAGGTTGTTTCCATGATCTGGCTTCTTCCCTCTCTAGCTGCTTTAGATGTAAAGTTAGGTTGTTTATGAGGGCTTTTTCTTGTTTCCTGAGGTAGGCTTGTTTTGCTATATACTTTCCTCTTAGAACTGCTTTTGCTGAATCCCAGAGGTTTTGGAGTGTCGTATCTTTGTTGTCATTTGCTTCTAGGTGTTTTTTTAATTCCCTCTTTGAATTCTTCAGTGATCCATTGGTTGTTTAGTAGCATGTTGTTTAGTCTCCATGCATTTGTATTTTTTGCCGTTTTTTTCTTGTTGTTGATTTCCAGTCGTATAGCATTGTGGTCAGAGAAGAAGCTTGTAATGATTTCAATTTTCTTAAAGTTACTGAGGCTTGATTTGTAGCCCAGGATGTGATCAATCTCAGAGAATGTTCCGTGCGCACTTGAGAAGAATGTGTATTCTGTTGCTTTTGGATAGAATGTCCTATAGATATCTATTAAGTCCATCCGACCTAATGCTTCATTCAGGGCCTGTGTTTCCTTATTGATTTTCTGTCTGGATGAGCGGTCCATTGCTGTAAGTGGGGTGTTAAATTCCCCCACTACGACTGTATTGTTGTTGATTTCTCCTTTTAAGGTTGTTAGCAGTTGCCTTATATATTGTGGTGATCCTATGCTGGGTGCATAGATATTTAAAATTATTATATCTTCTTCTTGGTTTATCCTTTGATCATTATGTAGTGCCCTTCCTTGTGTCTTAAAATGTTCTTCATTTTAAAGTCTATTTTGTCTGATAGGAGTATTGCTACTCCGGCTTTCTTTTGATGCCCGTTTGCATGGAATATTTTCTTCCATCCTCTCACTTTCAATTTGTATTTGTCTCTAGAAGTGAAGTGGGTCTCTTGAAGACAGCATATATATGGGTCTTATTTTGTATCCATTCGGCTAGTCTATGTCTTTTCGTTGGGGCATTCAGTCCATTAACATTTAAGGTAATTATTGATATATATGTTCTTATTGCCATTGTATTAACTGTTTGGGGATTTTGTTGTTCTTTTTTTCTTCCCTTATTCTCTTGTTGTCTCCTCTCACAAGATGGCTATCTTTAATGTTGTATTTGAGTTGATTTTTCTTATTTATTTGTGTATCAATTGTAGATTTTTGGTTTGCAGTTACCCTGAAGTTTTGATATAGGAGTCTATATATAACTCAGATTGTATTCAGTTGTTGGTTTCTTAATTGCACGTGCTTCTCCAGTGGCCTGCATTTGTGCTCTCTTCTCATGATTTCTGATTTTGGTAGCATAACTGTGCATGGATGATTTAATATCTTTACTGTATATATGCCTTTATTGGTGGGCCTTGTCTTTTGTGGTGTTTTTGTTTATGGTTGTGGCTTTTTCTTTTCTGCCTAGAGAAGTTCCTTTAGGATTTGTTGTAAAGCTGGTTTAGTGTTGCAGAAATCTCTTAGCTTTTGCTTATCTGTAAAGGTTTTGATCTCTCCTTCAAATCTGAATGAGAGCCTTGCTAAATAAAGCAATCTTGGTTGGAAGTTTTTCCCTTTCATCATATTAAGTATATTATTGCCACTCCCTTCTGGCCTGCAGAGTTTCAGCTGAAAAATCTGCTGATAACCTTATCAGGGTTCCCTTGTATGTCATTTGTTTCTTTTCCCTATTTGCTTTCAATATTTTCTCTTTGTCTTTAATTTTGGTCATTTTGATTAATATGTGTCTGGTGGTGTTCCTCCTTGGGTTTATTTTATATGGTACTCATTGAGATCCTGAATTTGACTGAGTGGTTCCTTTCTCATATTAGGGAATTTTTGGCTATTATCTCTTCGAATATGTTTTCTGTCCCCTTCTCTCTCTTTTTCTCCCTCTGGCACCCCTATAATACGGATGTTGGTGCATTTAACAGTATCCCAGAGTTCTCTGAGACTCTGCTCATTTGCTTTCAATCTTTTATCTCTTTTCTCTCCCACATTAGTGATTTCCACTAATCTGTCCTCCACCTTGCTGATTTGTTCTTCTGCCTCCTGTGTTCTACTGTTGGCTGATTCTAATGAATATTTTATTTCAGTTATTGTATTTTGATCTCTTATTGTTTAATTTTTACAGCTTGTATTTCTCTGCTCAGTGTTTTCTGTGAATTTTCCTCCAGTTTATTTCCAGTGCCTTGCATCATCTTCAACATCAACAGACTAAAGTCTCTTTCTGGGAGGCTGATAATCTCCTCATGTCTGAGCTGTTTTTCTGGGCTTTTCTCTTTCTCCCTTATCTGAGTTATAGTTTTCTGTGTTTTCATTTTTATAGGTTTTGGTGTGGTGACCTTTTTGCCAACAATAGAGTTGTAGCCTCTCTTAGTTCTGATGTTTGCCTCCCCTGTGGCTAAAGTTGGTATGGAGGGGGTTTGCTGTAGCCTTCCCAGTGGGAGGGATTGGTAGGTGCAGTTGATTCTTATCCCTCTGATAGGTGGGGCTTTGTCTCTGGGTGAGGTTACAGAGGCTGGCTGTGTGCCTGAGGGGGTCTTTAGGCAGCCTGTTTATTGATGGGTGGGACTGTGATCCCACCTGGATTATTGTTTGGCCTAGGGCTTCTCAGCGCTGATGGGAGGGACCAGATTTTCCCAGAAATGGCCACCTCCAGAGAAATGCAGGCTGCTGAATGTTGCCAAGAGCTTCACCTCCAATGCCCTTCCACCACAACAAGCCACAGTCACCCCTGTTTTCCCAGGAGATCCTCCAAGAATTGCAGTCAGGTTCCACCCGGATTCCTATGGAGACTACTTTGCCCTGGGACCCAGTGCACGTGAAAGTCTGTGTGTGCCTTTCAAGAATGGGGTCTCTGTTTCCCCCAGTCCTGTGGAGCTCCTGCACACAAGCCCCGCTGGCCTTCAATGCCAGATGCTCCAGGGGCTCTTTCTCCCTGTACCCGACCCCCAGGCATGGGGTTTTGACGTGGGGCTCAGAACTCTCGGTCCCGAGAGTCTCTCTGATGCAGTTACTTTCCAGTCTGTGGGGCTTCCCACCCAGGAGGTATGGGGTTGCTTCTATCACGTAATCGCCCTTCCTAACTCTTGATGTGGTCTCCTCTTTGTCTTCTGGAGAATATCTTTTTTGGAAGTTTCCAGTCCATTTGGTTGAAGGCTGCTCGGCATTTGGTTGTAGTTTTGTTGTTTTTTTGGGAGAGAAGTTGAGCTGCAGTCCTTCTATTCCCCCATCTTGATCCAATCCAATGGGTCATTAATTTCTGTTTTTGTTTTTTTTTTTTTTGTCTTTTTCTCTTTTCTAGGGCCACACTAGGGGCGGCATTTGGAGGTTCCCAGGCTAGGGGTCTAACAGGAGCTGTAGCCATCGGCCTTCGCCACAGCCACAGCAATGCGGGATCCGAGCCGCATCTGCAACCTTCACCACAGCTCACGGCAACGCCAGATCCTTAACCCACTGAGCAAGGCCAGGGATCGAACCCGCAACCTCATGGTTCTTAGTCGGATTCGTTAACCACTGAGCCACGAAGGGAACTCCCGGATCATTAATTTCTGTGTGCCTCTATTTCCCAATCTGTAAAGTGGTGCTAATACTTTTAGCCCTCCCTTTGGTCATTATTGAGAAGATTAAATGAATGGAGAGTACCATGTAAGTAAGTGTCACTATTATTACTGTTAGGAAACATTGTCTGGCTTCAGTCCTATTAGTTTGTCTTTACCTTTTGGATATTACAAATCTTGTAACTGCCTGGTTTTCCTTTGCCATCTATGTCTAGAAATTTTAAGGCCAACTTTTGTGGCCTCCCCGTAGGAAATGAGTTGATTTTATCTATGTTAATATTCTCCTTCATTCCACTTTATACCTTTGCCTTAGTCTTTCCTTTGTTATATCTTAATCTTTGAGAATATAGTGTTCCAGATGTTTTGTAGCTATTTTACATATTATATATATTTGATGAAAATGTGGTAGACCATACATAGTTTTGCAACTTAATTTGTTCACATAACTGTAATTATATATCTGGACCGACTCCCCTTGCCAGTAATCCTTTAGCCAATGGTATATAAATGAGAGATCATAGCTAATATAATTAATCTCAGTTAACCAAACTAGAAATGTTGCTATTTTTATTTTCACAGAGTGTAGTGGTAATATTTGTTTCTTGTTAAATTTTTGAATAGTACGGAAGTAGATAAAATAAAAATTGGAGGAATAAATACATAGTAAACATGTATACATCAAGTATAGTTTGGGGCTCAACAGGAATGTTAATTTGTATCTTATTAGAAAGCATCTTCTTTAATTAAGAAAACATGCTCTTAATGAAATCATTTTGGATTTTCTTTCTCTTTCTGATGTCTATACCCTTCCAATCATTAAATCATTAGTTGAACAGAGGATGGCAATAACCAGAGATAAGATGTACGCTAGATTAGGAGTCAAGAGATCTGAATTTAACTCCATTCTGCCTCTAACCAGCTGTGCATATGTAGAGAGACTTGGGTTCCTGAGGCCCTAATTCAGTGCTCTTTTCCTTGCACTGATTGAAATTCTCTCCTTGTGCTTTCCAGTTACCCCTACCACACACACCATTATGCTTTTCTACCTCAGCTGAAAACTAGTCTTTGAGTTTTCAGCAATTTGATACTAAAACATGCAATGCACTGTAATTTAACTTAAGAATAAAATATGTTCATTATGGGTATGAATACTATCTGTTAACTTCTGAATTTTTTTTGTTTCCACCTGTATTCTTTAAGAACAAATAAAGAGGGTGTTCCTTGGTGGTCCAGCTGGTTAAGGATCCATTGTTGCCATTGCTATGTCTCAGGTCACTGCTGTGGCACAGGTTCAGTCCCTGACCCTGGAATTTCCAAAAAGAAAAAAAAAAAAAAGAATAAATAAAACCAATGAAGCTTGATATTCTCCTTGAGCCAAGGAGAAAGTGTTTGTCAGCATGGTGCATGACCAAGTAGATCAATTCTGAGCAGAAACAGCATGGATATTCTTTAACTAAAGCGCAGATTGGAGGCGGAGGTATGCAGTCCTCTTCTCCCTCAATTCCCCTCCCTCCCCAGCTCGCAAAGTGCCAGAACTGCCTAGGAATTCAGTGCTCACCTTCCCGACTTGACTTGCGGCTGTAACCATGAAAGGCATTTACTTCCGGTCCAGCAAGTAGAGGAGAGTTGTAAGCTTAGAACCATGCTTTTCTTAGCTCTTTTTGAATTCCTGGACTCCATGCAAATGGGCCAGGCTCCTTGGCAAAGCTTTTCTCTGTAACTTATATGACTAGACAGCTCTGAACATTAGGGACGAAGGTGTTGGCAAGCTGGACTACCTCTGGAGAACAGCCCACCTTTGTATCTCCAGGGTTACATAGTCAAGGGTCCACTAGCCTCTGTTCTTATCTCACTGGTGGTTCTAACTTACTGTGTGATATCTTGAGTCACTTTGCTGAGCATCAGCTTTTCCCCTTTGCAAAATGAGGGTCTTGAACTACATCAGGGGTGGTCAGGTAGTGTAATAAGTATAGAGGCCAAATACGGTTGCCCAAATGGGGGTCCAGGGTTGTTAGAATCTCCAGATTCTTAAGCAAAGCAACAAATCTGGATTTTTATGTGAAATTGTCTGGTTCTTAAATATTAGAAACTGGTTCTAATTATTAGAAATCATCAGGAGTGCTAAACAAAGCATGTTGGGAAGTTGTCTTTGGCTCATGGGTACCAGTTGACCACGTGCTCATAACCTAGTTGATTCCTAGGATCTCCTTAGAACTCTGTAAATCTATGATTTCTTATCTTCTACATGTGTCTTGATTCAGCCTTATGTTGATGGACTGGTTTCCCTTCCAAAATTTAAACTCCAGAGAAGTTGGACAAGAGATGAGATCAGAGAGTGGGCTTATGTGGGATTTTCCTGTACCCAGTGGCATGGAGAACGTGAGTAGTTGGGGCAGGGAGACGAAATGTGGATTGCTCTGTGCAGCTGTGGACATGACTTTCTTGAGACAGTGACTCATTCTTATTGAGGAAGAAATAAGGAAGTAAAATATGCTGCTCCAAATTTTCTTAGTACTGAGGATTACCATCATTATACAAGTAAGAACCAGATACATTCCTAATGTTATGGTAGTGGTGGGGAGAATAGTTGTAATTTTTATTTCTTTTTGTGTCAGAACACTTTTCTTTTAAGTGGATTGATCATAACCCCTGGTTTCTGTTACAGTTTCAAAAAGGAGGAGTGCTTGTTGTGGCGCAGTGGTAACGAACCTGACTAGTATCCATGAGGATGCAGGTTTGATTCCTGGCCTTGCTTGGTGGGTTCGGGGTCTGGCTTGCCATGAGCTGTGCTGTAGGTTGAAGATGCAGCTCGGATCCTGCGTTGCTGTGGCTGTGGCATAGACCAGCAGCTGCAGCTCAGATTTGACCCCTAGCCTGGGAACCTCTATATGCTACAGGTGCAACCCTAAAAAACAAAATGCAAAAAAATAAGGACCTTTGCACGGTCCTTTTTCTCTTGTATTTTATGTTATTAATATATTTATATTATTTAATTATAATACTTTATTCCTTTTTCCCATTTATCCATCCTCAATTCCTCAATTCTTTTTTCTTATGTACATTTTTTCCTTTCAAATGTATATATTTTGTGGCCACATTCAAGGCATATGAAAATTCCCAGGCCAGGAATTGAATACAAGCCTCAGCTGCGACCTATGCCACAGCTTCAGCAACACTGGATCCTTTTTTAACCCACTGTCCCAGGCTGGGGGTTGAACCCATGACTCTGCAGCAACCTAAGCCCTTGTAGTTGGATTCTTAACCTACTGTGCCACAGGAAGAACTCTTCAAATATCTTAATGGCACCAAACAGGTGAAAGACAGTTCCTAAATATCTTGCCATTCTCAAAGTAAATACCTAAATCACTAAGAAAACCTCTGCTTAGAATTGATCATATCCTTTTGCATTTAACAAACATTTTAACTGTCAGAGTCTTGTCAGTGTCTACCCTTCATCTTTGTCAGCTACCCTAACTTTACAGAGCTGATTCAACCAGAAAGCTCCCCTGTGGACCATTTATAGAGACAGAGCATGAAACAGTTCACATAGTTTTATGAAAGCATTTAGGGGAGCTAGTCCCTTCTGGACCTAGAACTTGGTTTATTGATGTTCTGACTTATTGATGTTCTGACCTGGCTGCTGTGAGAAATGACTAATTTGGAGAAAGCAAGTGACCAACAATTATAAAGCCAGAGGGGCTAGTTACATTTTCAAAGTGTTTTGCTCTTTTTTCTTTTTTCTTCTACGTAACCCCACCCAGATTAAGAAATAGAACACTGCCAGTATCTTAGAAGACACTTCCATCTCCAGCCCCACTGCCTGTGTGCTGGATCTCTTTGATCACATTTCCTTCCTGCAACTAGACAACCACTGCCCTGTGTTTTGTGGATGTTACTTCCTTGTTTTTCTTTGTACATTTATCATTTTAATGTACACCCCTAAATAATAGTGTGTGAGGATGGAATACCATTGTTCATGTTATTTTGGAACTTGTTTCTTTTGCTTATCATTAGGTTTCTGAGATTCATCTCTGTAGGTACATGTAGCTGTAATTCATTTTCATTGCTATATGGTATTCCTTTGTTCAAGTTACTAATATTGATAGACATTTGGGCTTTTCCAGTTTGGGGCTTTTACAAAAGATGCCTGCATAAACACCCTCATAAATGTGCTCTCATGAATTTCTAGGTGCATTTCTGTTGGTACATACTTGGCAGAGGTCAAGTGGGAACCCTGTCTTTAACTTTATTAGATAATGCCAAGTGGTTTTCCAAGATAATTGTACCAGTGTATTCTTCTACCAATAATGTATGAGAGTTCTCATTGCTCTGCATCCTCGCCAACACTTGACATCACCAATCTTTTAAAATTTCTTGTCAAGCTGATGTAGTGGTATCGTGTGTGTGTGTGTGTGTGGAGACTTTTTTTTTTTTTTTTTGGCCACACCTGCAGCATTCAGAAGTTCCTGGGCCAGGGATGGAACCCATGCCATAGCAATGACCCAAGTCACAGCAGTGACAGCGCGAGATCCTTAACCCTCTGTGCCACGTGGGAACTCCTAGACTTTATGTCTTAGAGCAGTTTTAACTTTACAAAAAAATTGAAGAGAATGTGTAGCGTTTCCAAGTACTCTTTCTCTGACCCTCCCATGGTTCCCCCTGTTAACATCTTGCATTGGTGTGGTATATTTGATACAACTGATGAACCAGTATTGATATATTATAATTATGATTATTATTAACTGAAGTTCATAGCTTACTTTAGGGCTTACACTTCTTTCATTGTGTTTTTAAGTTGTGTATCTCTGATAGCAAATAAAGTTGAGTATCTTTTCATGTATTAATTGGCCATTGGATTTCCATTTGGGTGGATGGCCTAGCCAAGTCCTTTTTCTATTGGCTTATCCTATTAATCATATTGATTAATAGGGGTTTCTTTTACATTCTCATTAGGAATGCTTTGTAGGTTATGTTATGTATCCACTTTCTGGCTTGTCTTTTTACTCTTTTAGTCATATCTTTTGATGAGCATAAGTTACTCATTTTAATGCAGTCAAATATATCAGTGCTCTTCCCCTTTGTGATCAGGGCTCTTTGAGCTCTGTTTAGAGGAATTTAGGAAATTTCCTTTCCTCCAGCTCATCAAGATATTATCTTTCAAAGCTTCATAGTTTTACCTTTCACATTGTGTTGTATAGTACACCTGAAATTGATTTTTGTAAATGGTGTGAGATTGTGGAGGTTTACATTAATTTTGTGACATTTAAGTGTGGGACACGTTTTTGGTGTTTTTTTCTTTCCTTTTTTTTTTCTTTTTTTGGGCTGTGCCCTTGGCATGTGGAAGTTCCCAGGCTAGGGATCAAACCCTTGCCACAGCAGCCACCCAAACTGTTGCAATGACAGCATCAGCCTTAACCTGCTGTGCCACAGGAGACCTCCTTGGTATTTTTTTCATCATGTATTTCCTCTGTTTTTTGTTTGTTTGTTTTTTTTTTTGTCTTTTTGCCCTATCTAGGGCCTCACCTGCAGCATATGGAGGTTCCCAGGCTAGGGGTCTAACAGGAGCTGTAGCTGCCAGCCTTCGCCACAGCAACGCAGGATCCGAGCCACGTCTGCAACCTACACCACAGCTCACGGCAACGCCAGATCCTTAACCCACTGAGCAAGGCCAGGGATCGAACCTGCAACCTCATGGTCTCTAGCTGGATTCGTTAACCACTGAACCACGACAGGAACTCCCCATCAGTCCTATTTTTAACCACATTCACTGCCTCTAGAAATCCTTTGTTTTTCCATCCCTGTGTCTTTCTGTGACTCTGCAGTTGGCTTACTCTTTATTATATTCTTTCCTTGTTGGCTTAGGTTTCAGTGTTCTCTGTTTTTCTAAGTTGTCTGCCATCTGTTCGTTTACTTCCAGCTTCCAATATTTGGTTCACATCTCTTAACTGTTATCATCTTCTCTCCTGTTCTTTTTATCTGTGTGGCTTATCTCTTTTTTATTCCTTTACCATGAGTGGTGTTTTAGGAGAGACCAGAGATAAACACGTGTGTTCAACCTATAATAAATTAGAATCTGAATGTACCACAATTTATCCAGTTGATTCTCTGCTAATAGAAACTTATTCCAGTGTGTTTGCCATTATAAATAATGCTAATGCACCCTTGTACAAACATATGAGCATTTAGGGGAGTGTTACCATATGACAGATTCCTAAGTAATGTAGAAGTATTGAGTCAGAAGTTAAGTTCATTTAAACTTTTGATAGATATTTCAAAATATCACTGTAAAAAAATTGAACAAATTAATACTCCTATCAACAGTGTGAGATAGGACATATGTTTTTGTTAATGAACTAGCTATACATCTTCTTTCATTTTTGGCTGGCTGATTTCTTTGTTGGATTTAAAACATTTGCTTTATTTAATAATCCTGGCAGACTTCTGTATTAGATAATTGAAAAACTTGATGCTACCCATGACTGTATTACAGTTCTTCAAGAAAAGAAAAAATATCCAGTGCTTGAATTAGTTTACCAGCAGGAATGGAGCCAATATGAATACTTGGATTATCTTTATTTTTAATGTGTTCCAGGGCTCACAAAACTTCAACTTCCTAGGCTTCCAGGACTTTTAAGCATTAGAGGAACTGAAGATTGACGCGGTACTAGTCTGCTCTGATGAAATTACTTTAGTGAGAAAACTTTACTGATTGGCTTTATGTTACAAACTCTTTCTCCTGATTCTCTTGCTTCTGATATGGCTGTTGGCTCATCTGATTATTTGAGTCTTTGTGCAAAAAGAGATAAAAATGTGTTTGTTTAGGCCTATAAAACACTGGTAGCATAACTATATGGAATGGGGAATCAAACTGAGAAATTTAAAAGAACTGCAGATGGGGAATTTGACAGCTTTGAGTTTGCATCTTGGCTTAGTCACATATTGCTTCATGATCTTAGACCAGCACATAAGCTCCAAACCATATTTGTAAGATAAGAACAACAGTATTTCAAAAAATTAAGAGTTTGGATGCAAGTGACAAAAGTCAAATTCATCTTGACTAAAAAGCAAAAAGTGAATTCAGGTTTTCACTGAACGGAGAGCTCCAGAAATGGAATTTAGTTATAAGCTGATTCAGATATTTACACAATTTCAGAAATATGTATTTCTCTATCTCTCACTCCTTCTCTTTCCTGGGTTTAGTCCATTTTAGGTGGAGTCTCTCTCAGTAGAGACAAAAATGGCCACCCCCAGCTCTATTGTATGACTAAAGAATCCCATGCAAAGACGGCTGTTCTTCCCATTCGTTCCACAAATGCTCCAAGGCTGACTTATTGGTCTAGCTTGGCTTGTAAATCTCTGAATGACTCCTTGTATCTCTAACAAAGCACATGACCTGAGAATGGGTAAGATGCCTATTGTTTAGGCTGCAGCATCTCGGGAAAACCAAGATGCTGCAGCCTAACCAATAATGGCCTGGATACCGGGCAGAAGAAAAGCAAAAACAAAAACAAGAGATGACCATTACCTTCTCTGTTTTTCTCACTAGTTTGTCTAAGGCTTAAATACAATAATATTTATGAATTGAAAGCCCATTATACTATGCAGCAAATATAAGTTATTCTTTTTATTTCGTTTTATGGATACTCAACCATGGCTAAGTAGTGCAGACTTACTACAATGCATTATTTATAGTTAGTATGTGCAAATTCTTTTAGGCATGGCTGGGCTGTTCCCATCCTTGTGCCTGAAATGTTCTTGTCTCAGGTCAAGATAAAGGATAATTTCAAGGGAAGATCAATAATAACCTTTAGTGGGTAGTCTATATACATTTATCATCATCTTTATAGAGTCTTATTTAAAATGCCTTGGTCAATGAAGTAATAATCATGAGAGATTATTCCATCTTGGTATGTAATGGTTAGAGTCAATTAAGACATGCTGCAGCTTTAAAACATAAAAAAATGACCTTTTGTTTGTTTGTGTGACACCATAAAACAATGAAGCCAGGGGGAGGACATGGATGTCATGTTAGGCCCAAAGTGTGACAGCATCTTCCAAATCCACCTTCCTCTTAGTAACCTATTTTGATTCTATCCTTGAATTGGTCTCAGCTTTTCTTGACTCTGTTTGTACTTCAATTAATATTGGCTCTGGAGATGAGTTCTGTAAAATTTTTATAGGTCTCAGTGAGTGACAGATTTCCTCTTGTGTATGTGATGTGGTGAGCAGGCCTCACTTGCAGGATGTAATAAAATGGCAGGTTTTTTTTTTTTAATCTCCATTTTCGCTTTAAAACTCATTCAGTGGGGGGGCAGCCCTCTACTATCTCTGCATGAAAACTTGGACAGGTCCCACTGTGTTCATTCTTGGTCATTTCAAGTCACAGTCTCAATTCAGAAATTGGAATATCTAACCCAGGCAAATAATAAAGGTGTAGAATTTAATTTAATGTCAATTCTTACCTCTTCCCCAGGCAGCACCACTATAAAATTGGCTGTTGGTAGCAGGATAGAGAGTGTGATTCTTCCTTCTTTTCTGGCCTAATGTTCCTCTTCCCCTAGCTTGCTGTGGGAAAAAAAAAAAAATATATTGGGCCATACCCAATAGAAGAGGAGATTAAGACTAGGAAACAGTCATACTTGGTATGTACTCTTTTTATCTAGGAGATAATTTCATTTGTATTTTATTTTTTGGCTCATCCCTTCTAGCCACAGCCTCTGTGAGGCAGGCAGTATTTTCCCTCTGGCTGATTGCAGCCCCCTTAGCTCCTGTCTCTGGTGCTTATGAACCCTTGCTGTTCCTTAGAGAACCACGTCCCCAGCCGGGAGGCCCTCTTGAGCTGGATGATAATGACTCCAGGCAGCTCTTTCAACTGCAAAGTATGTAACTGGCCTGTGGGAAACTTTCCTGCATCCCTGAAATCACCATGGGGGAGGGGCGTGCAGTTACTATTCCTCAGGAGGGTGTCGCTCTCCTTGGTGACAAGATCAAAGCCATTTACCAGCCTCTCTTCTGATCCCTTGGACCTGGAGTCAGATCCCCCTCTACAGCGTTTTCAAATGCAGGGTCCCAACTAGGCCCACCGGCCGTTTGTTTGACACCCTTTTTTCCTCCCTAAGCTTGGGGTGGGGTCCTCCTCTATCTCGAAAGAAACTTTTTTTTTTAAAGTTCTCTTTTCAGTCTCCACTCTCCCAGTCCTTTTATATTTTCCAAGCTGGATGAGGAGTCTAAGAACTATGAGATGAGATTTTTTTTTTTTTTTTGGTGTAAATTCTGAAGATGATCATCTGGCCCATCACAATAGAATGTCATGTTAATTTTATCTTGGTATCTCAGTTGAACATTTAATGAGAACGCAGTCATAGTATAGTGAAAAGTATGTTTGGTCTTTGTCCCTGGCTATTGGCAAAGCACTCTGAAAACCCTTGGGATTTCCTGAGTGAGTGGGGTATCTTTCATTTTTCTTAAGGAGCATCTTGGAGCTCACCTGAGTTTATGCTAATGAGGTAATTTAGGGTGGAGCCCCCTTGATAACTTCGGGGTAGGGCTGGTCTCCGGAAAGACGAAGCGATTAGAGTTGGAAATTTCAGCCCTGTGAGCTCGCTGATCTCCTGAGAGAGGAAAGAAGTGGGGCTGGAGATGGAGCCCTATAAAAACTTTCGAACGAGAGACTCAGAGGGCTTCTAGGTTGGTGAATGCATCTACTTGCTGGGAGGGTGGGGCACAGCCTACCTGCAAACAGAAGATCCCAACTTAGGAGCCTCCCGGACCTCGCCCTGTGTACCTTTCGCTCTGGCTGTTCATCTGTATCTTTTATAATAAACCAGACAATGTAAGTAAAGTGTTTTCCTGAGTTCTGTGAGTCAGACTAGTAAATTTTAGAACTTGAGGAGGGGGTGGTGGGACCCCCAGTTTCTCGTTGGTCACTCAGGGGTACAGGTGCCCCGGGACCTGAGACTGGCGTAGGACAGTCTCGTGGGCTGAGCCCTTTAGCTTATGGGATTTGATGCCAACTCCAGGTTGACAGTGTCAGAAATGAACTGACCTGTTGAACGTGTACTTGGTAGAGGATTGTTGGAAGAATGGAGAATCAGAGAATACTGTTTTACATGTGAGCCAGCACGATCTCCTCCAGGCTTCAGGAGTTGCCAGCAAGTTCTGAGATTTGTTGCAAGTCTAGGTTCATCTGATTTACTCATCAGGGTTTTGTAATCTTCAAGCTCATCACTCTTTGATCTATTGCTTTGCCTACTGAAGAAACGCCCTACTTTTTAATTCCTATTTATATGAAGACCTTCATATCCCGAGACACTTTAGTCATCTATCTCCGACTCTTCTGAAATGTATATGCATTAGTTGCAAGTGAACAGAATTATATGTACCATTATAGATGCTGATGTTTGGCACAGGGGAATTACATTATTCAGTTTGTTCCCCTTTCTCCTTGATGATAACCAACAATTATATTGACAGTTTTGATCATTGAAGGACATTGGACTGACAACAATAACTTTTATACCTTTTTTCCATCATATCTGAAATAACTGACCTTATTGTATATTCACAGGTATAAACATATGTAATAAAATATTGATTCAAAAATATAGTGTGAACTATATATTCAAATGGTATTATCCTCTTAAAAGCCTTCAGAATTTTTAAGTTCAATCCATCATTGTATGTGATGTTTTAAAGTCTCATTTTTGGAAACCACTTTAAACGTTTAGCTTATTCTTTTTGAATATCCTCTATTATGGTCAGTCTCCAAGAAAGTGAATATAATTTTTGGGAACATCAGAGGTCATTAGGAACCAAGTCTAATGTGTGTTACTGATTATTAAAATAGGCAGTACTGTTAGGGTCAAATACTGTGTTTACATAAAGGTGAGCCTGGCTTCCTTATTTAAATGGACTGGCTTGAAAACAATGCCAAGAGTAATTTCAAAGGCCTTTTCACGATATAATGCCATTATAATATGCCCACATTTTCTAGAGATGATTACTTAAAAGTAAAAAGTTGAGGAGCTCCCGTTGTGGCCCAGTGGAAACAAATCCGACTGGTATACATGGAGATGTATGTAGGTTCGATCCTTGGCCTTGCTCAGTGGGTTGGGGATCTGGCGTTGCTGTGAGCTGTGGTGTAGATCACAGATGCAGTTTGGATCCTGCATTGCTGTGGCTGTGTATGGCCGTAAAAAGCCAAAAAAAAAAAAAAAGTTCAATCACTTTTTCTGTCCTCTCATAAGACTTTTTCCAAGAGGCCATGCCATAGCTTGTACTGTGTGATGTAAGCCACTCCCGAGTCACTTTCCTGACAGGTCAGTCCTCATTTTGACTCTTGTCACAGCCAAGCTTCTACTTATCCTAATAATGTACAGATTATTGCTGGGTGTAGTTTTCTATCTGAGTTCACCACGAGCTCTCTGCATCTTAGTCATCCTTGCTCCTAACTTATTCTGCAAGAGGGAGATGGTCCTTTGAAAATTCTCCATACATACAACTCAGAAAAAGGAACCTCTTTAGATTTCTAAGGCATCCTTTGGAGGGTGGCTGTCACTGTTGTTGGTGTGTTGTTGCTGCCTTTATCCCAGGCACAGGCTTTGCAATGACCCAACTAATGAAAGCCAGCTTGCTTTCAAAGCCTCTCTGAACCCCTTCCACAACCTGCCAGTTTGGAGGTGAAGGGTTACATCTCCAAGCCCTTATTAACACTTTGTATAGGCATGGCATTAATTCAGAAAGGAACTCGAAATTCTGCTGGACCAAATTGTGGTACCATGATGCCGACTGCACCGATGCTGAAGAGCAGGTACCCAGATCCCCTTCTGAATGACTCTAATTCATGTGTCTAACTCCCTGAGCACAGTACCTGGCCCACAGGTAAATATTCAAAAAGTAGTGGCCACCATAGTGATGGTAATATTCATCTATGGAATTAAAATGTTGAGTAGTCCTTTCATCGCACCATCCTGGGCATTTCCTTTAAACACCCGACTAGTTGGTCAGATGTTATTTCCTGTTAGAGGACCTTGTTGCCTTTCCCCAGGATGGCCATGCTCACTCAGAGGAATCTGACCCTTTGTACAGATCCCACAGAGCCCCTGGCCCCCTTCCCCGCCAGGTGTGAAAAGGGTCCCTGGTGGCTGTCCACGGATCTGTGAAGCACTACCTGTTGGCAGTGAAAGGATTAGCATTCAGCCTACAGTTTCAGATTTCATCCTTGAGTGTCTTTTTGACCTGTAGGGGTTGATTCAGTACCAGGAAGCCATACACCTCTCTTCTGGAACATTGTGTATGGACTATTTTTGGATCTAAGAACTTTGACCTGCTGACTGCAAAAGCAGCTTTTCCTCAGGGAGCCACATTGTCCATGTTCAAAAGCATGGGAGGAAAAAGAGAGACAAGGCATTGAGGAGGCCTCTGTTTTAATAGCATTCATTTCCTTTTCTCTTTTCGTTTCTAGGCATTTTTCTATTACAGGTCACAGTCACATAGTGGACATGTGTATTTGACTCTCTTCTTTGTTTTTTCTTCATTGGAAGGA
The DNA here is from genome assembly GCA_004024745.2 of Catagonus wagneri. Classification (NCBI taxonomy): domain Eukaryota; kingdom Metazoa; phylum Chordata; class Mammalia; order Artiodactyla; family Tayassuidae; genus Catagonus; species Catagonus wagneri. The sequence continues at coordinate 3,917,689 of PVHT020003785.1, forward strand.
CTTAATGATGCTTTTTTGAATTCTGAATCTCCTTTCTTGACTGAGGGGAAGGGGAAGGCCATTTCTGTCTTGGTGGACTTTTTCTTTCTTTTATTATTATTATTTTTAAAATAAGTAAGCCATGTGGGGCTTTTCCATACAACCTCAGACCCTCCTTACTCAGTCTCAGGGGGTGAGCTTGCTGCCCACCAACCCTGCATCTTCCCCAGAGAACAGAGTGAGGAGACGAGGAGTTTATTGGCTGATTTCCATGAATGTCAGAGATTTCTGCTTCTGCTTTGGTTTACTGCACATATGGGGAAAATGCTGCTTCTTGCATTTTTGTTCTTAACTGATAGGGCAATGTTTCTAGGGGTGGGTTGCCAAGGAGTATACATTCCCAAGGTACTTTTCTTCTTTTATCCATTCAAAGGATGAATTAGGCCTAGGACAGTCACCGATAGGCAAGCCTGTATTACAGGTATATAGACTGATGCTTCTTTCAAAACTGTTTCCATTTCAGTTAATCTCTTTAATTTCTCAAGCACACACCTGCTGATCTAGTCAGACCACTGTCCTTTCTGCATGGAAACACCGTGCTAGAGTTCCTGTCGTAGCTCATCCATCGTGAGCCTGAGTAGTATCCATGAAGACACAGGTTCGATCCCTGGCCCTGCTCAGTGAGTTAAAGATCCAACATTGCCATGAGCTGTGGTGTAGGTCACAGGCGCGGCTTGAATCCAGTGTTGCTGTGGCAGAGGCTGGTGACTGCAGCTCTGATTTGACTCCTAGCCTGGGAACTTCCATATGCCATAGGTGCAGCCCTAAAAAGACCAAAAAAAAAAAAAAAGTACTCTGACAATGATGGCAAAATCTGTCTCTAGACATTGCCAGATGTCCCTATGGGGGGACAAATTTTCCCTAGCTGAGAACCACTGGTTTCCATGGAACTGCTTCCTTTCTCTTCTGGCTCTTGGCTCCTCCGTGTACTTCACAGCAGCTCCCAACTCCGGCCTGACTCAGTCCCCATTCCCAGTTCCAAAAATGTAGAATCTCAGAGTCTGATTCAGCCTTTGGTTGGTTCCTTGGGATTGGGTGGGGCCTCCCAGTTCGGTGAGCTGGGCCAGGGAGGTGCAGATCTGGTAGCGCTCACATGGCTGTAGCCCTTGGATGGTTCTGAGTGATGGAGCCGAATTCCCTTGAAACTGAGCTGGACAGGATTTCTAAAAATATTTTATAAAGCTGTTGCTTTCTTAAACATGGCACATTGAACGTGACTGAACACAAATGGAATGTATGTAACTTGTGGAGATGGTACAGTGCAGTGCTTAAGACCACAATCTTTGGAACTAGATTGTCTGGGTTCACTTTCAGCTGTGCCCACATGCCAGCTGTGGCTTGGACAGACTGTTTAATCTCTCTCTGCCTCTGTTTCCTTATCTAGAGAATGACAGTAACAACAATAACAGTTAATACTTGTTTATCATTCACCACATGTGCCAGGCACTGTTCTAAGTGTTGTTAGTTAACTTGGTAAATTCTTACAACAACTGTGAGTCAAAAATCTTTTCAGAAATCTTTAGGACCAGGTGTTCCGTTATGGTTTATAGCGCATATATTTGTAACCCTCCAACAGGTTTGGGGCGGTGGGATTGATGGGGGTGCCCTGTAATCCACTAACTACAAATCACTCTGTCATAAGAATAGTCCACTAAGAAAGATAAATAAAAAACGTGGGTGTTTGGGTCTAGCCACAAAATGACTAGTAGTACCCTGCCGACATATGGAAAATGTTTGGTTTTCAGAGCTTTTTGGAATTGTACTCTTTTTTGTTCATCCCCATTTTATAGAAAAGGAAACTGAGGTTCAGAGAGACTTAGTGCCTTGACCAAGGTTACAGAGCTTAAAGTACAGAAGCTGAGGTTTGGACTCAGGCAATTTGATGACAAAGGACTGTCTCTTGACCCCTGGTGTTATAATACTTCATGTATCAGAGGGCTGTCGTGAGTATCAAATGAGTTCAAGTGTGTAAAGGAACACTAAAAGCAGGTGCAGCACATTATGAATGTTATTTAAGCATTGATTATTATTGTGATTTTTTTTTTTTCTTCACTGTAAGGGGTCATTGAGATTTATTATCATAATGGTAGAGAGTGCAGTGCTGCATGCAGGGCCCATTAAAGCAGTGCTTCCTCCTCTTTCATGGAGCCAGATGTCAAAAATCACGATATTTCTTAGCTACCTGAGGGTAAACCATGAGACCATTCCTGGCCCGGGCCCTGGCTAACCCAAGGCTCTGTCCAGCTGAGGGATCTTTATGGATGGAATGTTTGTGTTCCCCTCAAATTCATATGTGGAAGCCCTAACCACCAGTGTGGCTATTAGCCATTTGGAGGTGGGGCGCCTAAGGAAGTAGTTAAGGTTCAGCGAAGTCATATGTGTGAGGCCCTTTCTAATAGGATTATTGTCCTTACAAGAAGAGACACTAGAGAGCTCCCCCTACCTCCCTCCACTAGTCAAACACGGTCCTACTGCCCCCTACACCTGCCAAGGAAAGGCCCTGTGAGGACACAGCAGGAAGGTGGCCATCTACAGGCCAGGAAGAATGCTCTCACCAGAAACCAAACTTGTCAGAACCCTGATCTTGGGCTTCGAACCTCCAGAACTGTGAGAGAGAAATGTCTGCTGTTTAAGCCTCTCATTTGGTGGTATTTTGTTATGCAGCCCGGGCTGACTAATACAGATTCCAGTCATACCTGTAACCCTGTCCAGCAGTTGGGAAGGTCTGAATTAAGCCATGTTCATGCATTTCCCTCTACGCAGAATGACTCCAAGCTGCTGAATTTCCTGGCTCTTTTCTTTTTTTGTCTTTTTCGGTTTTCTTCCTTGGTCTCTTCTACTGCCATTAGACGCTTAACGGTGACCTCACACTTGCTTACAGATTTGTGTGTGACATCTTTTCTCCCATACTATGATTACAACATATCATTGGTGGACATGAAACTCATAAAATCAAACTTTTTAATGTAGAAGATGCAGTAAAAAACAGACTGGCTTTTGAAATGTAGACTTCGGCCATTCACCAGCCTTTGTTGTTGTGTTCTTAATTGGTTGTGTTCTTGAGAAAAGAGAAGCCAAATAAATCAAATGCATATTATTTGACATTCTCTTTTAAGTGAGACTATGGGTTTAAGACATGAACCATTAATTAGAGATGAAACTGTACTTTTCAGTCTTATAGGTGATTATTTTGTAGAAATCAAAGTGTTTATTTTCTATTCTCATTCTAAGATCTATTCAGTATAAGTCAAGCCTTTATTTTTATCCTGAAAATATTAAGTAACTCGTTCTTCTCCTAGCCCCCAGCAAAGACAGTTTAGTCAATGTCAGCATTCTCTCAAGAAGTTTATCAAAGAAAAGGGAAAAATATCCTTGAGCCTAAAATGCAATGCAAAAGAACATGGGATTCTCATTCTGTCTAGTACAGTTGCCCTAAAGCAGACTTTTTCATTCCCTGTTATTTGCTCATCAAATATTGCATCACTTTGTAAGAGGAAAACAATTTTGAAAATTATAGTGAAAGACCATGCTGGAATAAATATCTTTATTTTACAGAAACACACACACACAGAACACACACACATTCACTTTTTTGGAGGGAAAAAAAAAACCCAGAATAAATTCTGTCAATGGGTTATTTCCTTGGACAGCCTTAAAATATGATTTTAAACTTTCTCTTTGAACAGATAGATTTCTTGTTTCTAGCCTGTGGGGCAGAAAAGAAATGAGGGGTAACCTTTAATCCGCATATGAGAGTGTGGTCCTGGAGTTCCCACAGTAGCACAGCGGAAACGAATCCAACTAGTAACCATCAGGTTGTGGGCCTCGCTTAGTGGGTTAAGGAAGGATCTGGCGTTGCCATGAGCCATGGTGTAGGTTGCAGACATGACTTGGATCCTGCATTGCTGTGGCTGTTGTGTAGGCTGGCAGCTGTAGCTCCGATTAGATACCTAGCCTGGGAACCTCCATATGCTGCAGGTGCAACCCTAAAAGGCAAAAAAAAAAATGAGTATGGTTCCAAAACAAAGCCCTCTTAAATATTCCAGGAGGATAAAATCTTGACAAGTTTAAATGAAGAAGGCAAACATAACCATGGTTAAATGTATAAATGGAAAATGTCAGCTCTATCATATGTATGAAAAAGCATATAGGAATTGATGTTGAATGGGGAAAATAAAATAGTAAGACATACTTTAATACAACCATGTAAAAGTGGTCCTAGAACTTTTTATAAGAAGGTTATAAGAATATTCCAAGAGGTTCAGAAAGTACAGGAAGAAATCATTCATAATCTTACTGTCCGCACACTACTATTTTCTGTTTCTCTGCATTTCTTTCTCATTTTGTCCTTGTGTGTATGTATTTTCTGTAGTTGTATTCATAGCTTGTGTTTTTTTGTGTTCTGATTATGAATTCAACCAACATCAGCATTTTGGAATACTGCTACAGTCCTCATAATTGTCACTTGTAAAGGCTTTATAATAATCCATGGATGGACATGGCATCTGTGTAATACTTAGGAAAAGTCACTAAAATGGGAAGAGAACATGAATACAGATGTTTGATATGCAGATATTTGCCTGCAAAGAATTTCAATGTGCAATTCGAAAGAACCAACCAAATACTGCAAAGAAATGAAAGCAAGTTTAATGTTCAAAGAGCATAGCACTTCTTGGATTTATTACTTCTTCCATCATTTTCGCTTTGCCACTCTCCCTCATTCAATTATTTAGCTCTTTTGTATTGTCCCTATATCATAAGGGAAAATTGATAAATCTGGGTCTCTGCTCAGCTTCTTTCGGACACTCTAAGAACAGAAACATGGGTGTTCTCCCCTATGAAAAAGATGTTTATTTACTAATACTTTGCTAATCATGCCATTATTTAAACTAGTAACTGGCATAAGTTTAACTTAGGTAAGCATGGGAGTTCCCTTTGTGGCAGTGGAAACGAATCTGACTAGTATCCATGAGGGTGCAGGTTCGATCCCTGGCCTCACTTGGTGGGTCGCGGGGATCCAGCATTGCTGTGAGCTGCGGTGAAGGTTGCAGGCATGACTCAGATCCTGCATGGCTATGGCTGTGGCTCTGGCATAGGTCGGCAGATGCAGCTCTGATTGGACCCCTAGCCTAGGAGCTTCCATATGCCGCAGGTGTGGCTCTAAAAAGCAAAAAAACAAAAAAAAAACCCCAAAACCCAAGAAACAAAAAACTTAGGTAAGCATATTTTGAGTGCTTACTGTATGCTGTAGTATAGCTTGTACAATTGCTTTGCTTTTTCCTTTGGCTGCTTCCCCCCCTTTTTTTTTTTTTTTTTTGCTTTTTAGGGCCATACCTGTGGCATATGGAGATTCCCAGGATAGGGGTCTAATCGGAGCTACAGCTGCCAGCCTACACCACAGCCACAGCAGTGCCAGATCTGAGCCACATCTGCGACCTACACCACAGCTCATGGCAACGGTGGATCGTTAACCCACTGAGCAAGGCCAGAGATCAAACATGCAACCTCATGGTTCCTAGTCGGATTTGTTAACTGCAGCGCCATGATGGGAACTCCTGCTTCACTTTTTAATTTGGAAAATTATTGAAAGGAACAAATGAAGCATTCATAGTTGTGACAGCATTCATAGTTGTGACAGTCTTCAGGGCCTGGGAGAGCAGTGACGTAACCGAGGGCAGGGAAAACCTCTGGAACTCTTTAGAGAGGGGTGTCCTGTCAGAGGAATCTGGGCTGATTCTTTCTTTTTACAACTTTTTTTTTCTGAACCAAGTTATGTTACTATTTACAGCTGTATCATAAGGGCCTCTTGTAAGCCTTCTCAGAGAAATGGTTTTTCAGAAGAGTTTTCACACCCAGCCTCAGCACACATGCGAATGCCTCTATGTGAAGTCTTTGGAGAGGAAATGGCGACAGATTTTCTTTTGCCATTTACAAAGTTCTGCTGCTTGTAACTGTTATTCTCCCACACTATCTTGATAGAAAATATTATGATAATCTTAGGATATTGAGCTTTTAAATTCATATCCCTTTCCTAAGGCTCACGGAGGCAGTCTATAACAATAATAATAGTAAAAAGAGCTGACATTTCTTTGAATGCCTGCTGTGGGTAGATCCTATGCTTTGTAATAGACAATGGATTACCTTATTTCATTTTCTCAACAACTCCATGAGGCAGGAACTGGGATCGAAAGGATCAATAAAAACCACTTGTCGGAGTTCCCATCATGGCTCAAAGGAAACGAATCTGACTAGCATCCAGGAGGATCCAGGTTCAATCCTTGGCCTCGCTCAGTGCGCTAAAGTTCCAGCATTGCCGTGATCTGTGGTGTAGGTTGAAGAAGGCTCGCATCTGGCATTGCTGCGGCTGTGGTGTAGGCCAGCAGCTGTGGCTCTGATTGGAATCCTAGCCTGGGAACTTCCACAGGCCGTGGGTGTGGCCTTAAAAAGCAAGAACCCCCCCCCCCAAAAAAAAACTGGTCTTCTCAACCAATTTAGAGGTAGAAACAGGAATCAGAGATCACAATGCTGGCGTATGCAGTAATAACACTGATGCTTGGGGAGTGATGCTTAGAACCACCAGCCAAGTAGGACTGCAGCACTCTACCCGCATAAAAGATGGGCTTACCCAGTTACTGCTCCTGGCAGCCCTCAAACAACCACTGGCCTCCTTTCAAGGGCACCTGCCTCCTTTTAATTTACAGGGTGGAAGAGCTGAGAAGGATGAGCACACTTTACTAATAGGCAGATCCCAAGTAGGGAAAAAAAACGGGGGGAAAAAAGAAAGCTGAGCATGTGCACCTGTTTCTCCCAAGCCCAAGAGTCAGATAACGGGTTTTTCTTCCTGCGGAGAAAAGTAAGTGAGGAGTAGAGAGAGGCCAGGGGTGCAAGCTCTGCTGGAGCTTCTGACACCTGCAGTCATGGAAGGGAGGTCTTTGTCCCCAGTTGTAGTTACCGTCCATGGATCTACCCTACAGATGAGGAAACTGAGGCACTGAGACACTGAGTCATAATTAGTAAGTGCAGAGAAGTCTAAAACTCTGAGTGGTAGAGTCAAGATTAACCAGGCCAGCTGGACAAGCTCTGACTTTGTTCAGGTACAAGGTCATGGGAAACTAAAAAGGGAGGGCGGATATGGGAAGGATACTAGCAGAAGTGGTAAGAGTTGGGCTCACTTGAGAGACTTGGGGAGAAGTCAAAAACTCAACACCTAGTTGGAAAATGGTGAAAGCTTGAAAATAAAATGTTTCCAGGAAGAGAACAGCCAGTGCTTAACATGTAAGTTTGAGGTACCTTGTAGGCTTTTGGAAATCTGAGTCTGCACCTTGGAAGAAAGATGGGAAGAAGAGAGGCAGATCCTAGAGTTGCCCCCCTCTCCCTTTTTTATCTTTTTAGGGCCTCACCTGCGCCATATAGAAGTTCTCAGGCTAGGCGTTGCATCGGAGCTGTAGCTGCCAGCCTATAGCAGAGCCACAGCAGTACCAGATCCCAGCCGAGTCTGAGACCTACGTCACAGCTTATGGCAATGCTGGATCCTTAACCCACTGAGCAAGATCAGGGTTTGAACTCTCGTCCTCATGGATACTAGTTGGCTTCATTAGTGCTGAGCCGGCACGGGAACTCCAGAGTTGCCCTTTTAAAGGGGATTGCTGGCTGAAACTAAGGGAGCATTTAAGTATGGGCAACAAAAGAGGAGGTCAGTTCCACACCTGAGTTTTGTATTTGAAATACACCAAAAGATTTGAGTTATAATCTTGAGTGGCTTGATCTAGTTTGATGGCAAAGCCCAGCAATGATGGGCTCAGGACTTGACCTCGTTTTTAACTATAGCCCTAGTGCACTAGAGGACAAGCTTACAGGTTGCCCTGGTCTGCAGGATAGTTTCCATTTGCCCCTCTATCCCATTTCTATCCAGTTCTCTGCCCTGGGAGGTTGACGTATGAGCTGCATCAGTTGGGTTCCTGTTGGGTTCAGCCACTGATGGGACTTGGAAGGTAGGAGGAGAGTGAGGTTAATGCATTTATTTCCTTGGTTCTTTTACTGTCAGATCCTTGTGGACTGACTTCTTTCCTTTACCCAGTGACTCTGTGGAAGTTTCTAGTAACTGCCGTCTCCCTTTGCCTTTCAGGCCTAGAGGTGGTAATGTTACTGGCCCCAGGGGACTATACTGACCTTGGTTAGATTTTACAGATACTTGCTCACCATCTTCATAAATAATATCTGTGTGAAAGGCTCCCCAGTTTTCCAGTTCTTCCCAGGACCTTGACTAAATAACATACCTAGTAAACCAGAAGGAATTTATGTTCTTCAAGGCACTAGTTCTACCCTTAATAAACAGAGGAGGGGCTGTTTAATAATCTGGAGGGCTCAGGCCTTGGAGGAGACAACAGAATGAGTACAAGGTGTACAAATCCACATGTACGTGACAGCATTCTATCAGTGGACAGAATAATATCTTACACAGTTATCACAATTCTTCAAATGTCTTAGGGACTCTTGAATTCTTCAAGTGTCTTAGTGACTCATAACATTAAAAAAAATGTATTTGAAAATACCATGAAATTCATTTTAACTCTTGTCGTTACATGTTTTCTTCATCAACAGATAACTTATTCTAAAAACATTGGAGTTCCCTTCGTGGCTCAGTGGTTAACAAATCTAAGAACCATGAGGTTGTAGGTTCGATCCCTGGCCTTGCTCAGTGGGTTAAGGATCCGGTGTTGCCGTGAGCTGTGGTGAAGGTTGCAGACGCGACTTGGATCCCGCGTTGCTGTGGCTGTGGCGAAGGCCGGCGGCTACAGCTCCTGTTAGACCCCTAGCCTGGGAACCTCCATATGCCGCGGGTGCGGCTCTACATAAAGGTAAAAAGACAAAAAGATAAAAAATAAAAAATAAATAAAAACATCAATCGCCTTCTTTAGCTAAAGAAATATTTTAAGAGGTAAAGAGGGAACTCATGTGCAAAAAAGTTGGGAACTACTTCAAAGGCCTTTGTTCATCAAGCTCTTTCATGGATCCCACACTAGAAGGAAATGGGATGAACTGGTTCAGTCCAAACTATTTCAGTCAAGGTAGAGACAGGCACTTCCCATTGTGGCTCAGCGGTAACAAATCTGACTAATATCCATGAAGACAAAGGTTTGATCCTTGGCCTTGCTCAGTGGGTTAAGGATTTAGTGTTGCTGTGAGCTGTGGTGTAGGTTACAGATGCGGCTTGGATCTGGCGTTGCTGTGGCTGTGGTGTAGACCAGAGGTTACAGCTCCGATTCAGCCCCTAGCCTGGAAATTTCCACATGGTGTGGGTGCTGCCCCCCCCAAAAAAAACAAAAACCAAAGATGACCACCTATATCTTGAAGGAATTTTTGTAAACGCATTTCTAATTCTTTCATTTCCCAAAAGAAATTCAAGTCCTGGGTCTTGCACTCAAGAGTACACTGCATTCTCAGCTTGGCCGTACCTTGTCCTTTGTGTGACCTGCCGTGGGCTCAAGCGGTGAAGAGAGTCTGCAGAGCGCAAACATAAACATCTCTAAGGGCCTGTGGAATTTGATGGCCTGTGCAGTGTGGGGCAGACAGTGGCCGAGTGCCAAGCCCTGTAGGTGAGCCTCCTAGCGGCCCACGTTCGTTTTTCAGTCTCTCTGCAAAAAGCAAGAAGAGAAGGCCAGCCCGGCAGTGAAGTCCTGTTCCCTGGTTTGGCCTTGTCTGGAGTCAGGGCTTGACCAAGCCCCTGTGTTCCCAGGGAGATGTAGTCACTTATGGTCCTGTTACCCAGATCCTGGAAGGCTGGTTAATCTGGTTTGACGGTGGCTAAAAAGAACAGAGAAAGGATGGGTAATTTCTTGCCCCCCATTCCTCGAGCTACCTGTGCTTCCTCCCTGTGTGACTTGGGAAAACATCCAGAATTAAGGAATTAGGGTTGTTTATTCCCTAAATATTTGCTGAGTGCTGTTTTCTTCCAACCATCATCCTAGGCACTGAAGCATCCAGCGCCCCTGGATCTTAGGGAGCTCACACTCTGCGTGTTGACCTGAGTTCTTCTGCCTGCACTTTCTTTTAAATGCGATTTCTCCCTAACAGCCTGTGACTCGAGGGGTTAACTTCCAGCCAGCTGAAACATTTCACTCAGCACCCCTCCCATGTCAACAGCATGGTGGGAGCAGTGATTACACAGCGAGGAAAATGTTGTGCTATAGACAGGATTCTTCTCTAAAAGGCTTTCTGTCAGCTAACAAAAAGACTCTGTGAAAAGCACCTTAAGCTCCAAGGTTCTCCCGTGCAGCCAAGCAGCCTCTGATACAACATAATCTGACTTAATTCCATAGGCTGTCAGAGTGTAAAATTAGAATTAAAGAGTTCTTCAAGGTCACCGAGTTAGACACAAAAATGTCTTCATTGAACCATGCAAAGATTGTGCACCAGACATGTGCTAAGCGCTGGAATACTTGATTGCATGCTAGATAGATTTTGTATTTTTTATTAATTTAGTCTTATTTTTTTTGCATGTTGTGTTTTTCATCAGAGGGCTACAGCTCGGGCCTATCACTTCTTTTACATGTATTTGCAAATAGGAGAGGAAAGAATTGTATTTCTGCAGAAAATATTAACCCAGGGCAAGCTCCTGGTTATGAATTGCAGTGTCAACAGACTATTAGACTCGAGAGTAAGCATTTTTTTCTGATGTTGCCTAGAATCAGCGACTCTGTGGATTAGGAACTGACAGGGTGGGAAAGAAGCTTGCTTTCTACTCTCTGCCTCTTGTGAATCACAAATTGTACCTTTCCCTCCCTTTCTGTGGAGCAAATACCATATAAATCTCTCTGCTGTTTATTCTAGGTCTTTTGTGCAGTATTCCTGTCCTCAGAGTCTTATAGACAATGTAGAAATGTCGGCGGCTTTATTAGCAAAGGTTGGTAGTGTTTCACTTTGGTGCCCAAAGGGCCTCACAAACCTCCAAAAATTTCTTGTTGAAGTCACTGTTTATTTACTCCCCTGTTACCAGGATCTGATAGAGAGAAGCAGAAAGGAAAATAAAAGGGAAAAGAAGCAATTAGTCTTTCAAAATCATTAGTCTTTCTACATCTAAGAACAATATATATTTTTTCACAGCATATGTGGAATATCATTGAACAACATAAGCAAATAAATCCAGATGCATTAGAAGGCATCTCTAAGGCCCAGGGACTCCAAATGGAGAAAAAACAGTTGGGTCCCTGAGCCAGAGACTGTACAAACCCCAGCAGGGAGACGGGGTTTCCTTAACGTCCTCCCATGTTCAGTCCTTTTTGGGTTTGCATTTGCCCCTGGATAGAAGTCTGTAAGGTACAGCTAACACTTTGTTCCAATTCTATAAAGGCTGTTCATGAAAATGTTGGAATCCCCTCACGGAAGACCTGGAAGATGGCCCTTTAAAGCACTTCCCCTAGACCAGGGTGTTCAGCGGGTGCTGCATCCTAGGGTGGGATAGAACAGGACATTTAATCCTTGGGAAGACGGTATAACTCAATGTGACTGGGAGTTCCTGTTGTGGCACAACAGGATCGGTGGCGTCTCTGGAGCATTGGGATGCAGGTTCCATCGCTGGCCCAGCACAGTAGGTTAAGAATCCAGCATTGCTGCAGGGGTGTAGGTCATAGCTGTGGCTCAGATTCAGCCCCTGGCTTGGGAACTGCATATGCCATGGGGTGGCCAAAAAAGAAAAAAAAAGTGACTGGAAGGTAAGATGTCTTTCTCTTCCACTAGAGGCTTCTATGTCACCACAACATTTAGCAGGTATTTGCCAGGCACTGTTCTAGGCGCTGGAGACACAAGGTGGAGCATGATCTTGGTGGCTTCCACCATGAGGGAGCTTGGAGGCCAGTGGAGAGCAATAGGATGTGGGGATTAAGACCATAAACTTTGGGAGTTCCCGTCATGGCACAGAAGAAATGAATTCAACTAGGATCCATGAGGTTGTAGGTTCGATCCCCGGCCTCGCTCAGTGGGTTAAGGATCCCACATTGCCGTGAGCTGTGGTGTAGGTCACAGACACGGCTCAGATCTGATGTTGTGTTGCTGTGGCTGCAGTGTAGGCTGGCACCTATAGCCCCGATTCAACCTCTAGCCTGGAAATCATGCCTCTGGTGTGGCCCTAAAAAGCAAAAAGCAAAAAAAAAAAAAAAAAAAAACCCATAAACTTTGAACTATCCAAGGATGAATCGTGGATAGTTAGAGTATTCCTTACTTCATCTGTAAAATGGAAATTATAATACCTCCTTCACAGGGCTGAGATGCAGATAAACTGAGATGACATATGTATAATAGTGAATTCAGAGCCTGATGAATTAAGTTCCCCCAAACAGTAGTTGTTGTAACTGTTATACTGTGTGGCTTACTTGCTGGCCCAGAAGTTAGAGACTTGAACTCTAAATACTGTCTTGTTTCTCCACAACATGGATGCTTTGTTCCTGGGTGTGTATCATTTAGAGAGAAGCAGGTTGTGCTAAACAGTCTTCATTTTCTAGTTGGAATGGTTGATTTTCTTGCTTGATGTCTGAAGATTAGACTGTTCTGATGAAGATTAAGTACTTTTCCTGTTTCTTTCTATTGAATTACCACTTTAAAACTAGTGACTGTTATTTATGCTTTTAATTTATTTCTTATGACTTTGTTGGGGTTCTCTCTGGTGAGGGCGGAATTTATTTCACTCATTTATTAGACGCTGATAGAGTTCTTACTTTACAGCGAAGACATTGTGTATGTGTGTGTGTGTGTGTGTGAATGTGAGTTGGGGTTTGGAGGTGGTGGAGAAAATTGGGGGGAGATACAAAGATGACTTAGGATAGCTTCTGTTCTGGGAGTTCCCTTCATGGCTTATCGGTTAACGATCCCGACTAGGATCTATGAGGATGCGGTTTTGATCCCTGGCCTCCGTCAGTGGGTTAAGGATCCAGCTTTGCCGTGAGCTGTGGTGTAGGTCGCAGATCCGGCTCAGATCTGGCATTGCTGTGGCTGTGGCGTAGGCTAGCGGCTATAGCTCCAATTCCACCTCTAGCCTGGGAACTTCCATATGCCACGGGTGTGGTTCTAAAAGCAAAAATAAAATAAATAAATAAATAAAATAAAATAAAATAAAATAAAATAAATAAAGATAGCTTCTGTGTTCTGTGGAGTTATGAACAGTCTTGTGATAGAGCCGGATTAAATAGATAACAACATTTGATAAGGACCAAGGGGGCATGTACAGAGATCCCCAAGAGTCTCTAAAAGGGAGCTAACTAACTACTTTGAGGGATGGGGGTAGGGTGGAGGAAGTTGAAGCAGAAATGATAAAGTCAGGTGAGAAAGTGAGGAAAGAAGGAATTTGAAGGTAAAGAAAAGAGCATGTAAAAAGATAATAAAGCTTAAATTTTTTTTCCAGTGGGTTGCAGGAAACCTATAGTGTCATGGGATATGTGGGAATGAGGTTGATATTTGGCCAAGGAGATGGTCATATATATGGGCTGGGTATGGGAGCAAACAGTCCTCAGCCAACAGCTTGTGAGTGAGGACGTTGTGTTTCCACGATCAGAAATGATATCTCTCAGTCTCCCTCTTGTTTCTACAGAGCCTGGAGTAGATAAAGAGATGCAAATGGGATACCCAAAGGGCTGCAAATGGTGTATCCTACAAGAGTACTTTCCCACTGTAGAGGCAATAGTAGAGTCCACTTGGAAATCTTCTCTAGTGAGTTGTGGTAGGGTTGAGACTTACTCATACAGCGACACAGTTGTGAAAAAAAAAACAAAAAAAACAATAACAAATGGCTTCTTTGTTGCTATAATAAGTCTGAACTTCTTCACAAGCTTCTGTGGAGGCAAGAGTGGGGAGTTCACTTTGCTTCTTATGTCCTGTCTAAAAAACCTTTACCTGTCCCTAAATCATGAAGATTTTCTCCTGTGTTTTCTTCTAGAAGTTTCTATGGTTTTTACATTCATTTGTAGATATGTTATTTCAAGTTGGGTGTTGTATATTGGTGTGAGGGAGACTAGAGAGTCATTTTTTACTCCATATGAGTACATGCATGGGTCTATTTTTAGAACTTCTATTCCATTCCACTAATCTAATATGCCAATATCACACTCAATTACTTTGGTTTTAGAGTAAATCTTGAACTCAGTATAAGCCTTCAACTTTTGTTCTAACTTCTGAAAATTATTTTGGATTTTCTAGGTTTTCTGCCTCTCATATGAGTTTTAGAATCAGCTTGGCAGTTTCTGTTTTTAAAAAAGACTGCTGGGCTTTTAATTGAGATTTCATTGAAACAATCAATTTGGGTAGTTATGACATCTTTGTCTTCCATGGAATGAACACTTGCACCTTCTCTCTGTCTCTGTCTCTCTCTCTCTCTCTCTCAGGCCTTTATAAATTTCTCTCAGCAGTTTTTAATGTATAAATAATGCAAATACTATGCTAAAGTTTTTCCTAGGCATCTCATGGTTTTTGATGAAATGCCTAATGTAAAATGGTATTTTTATTTATTATTATTATTATTATTTTTAATTTTAATTTTTGGCTGCACCCATGGCATGTGGCAGTTCCCAGGCCAGGAATCAAACCTGAGCTACAGCAGTAACAATGCCAAGTCCTTAACCACTAGGCCACCAGGGAACTCCTAAAGTGCTATTTAAAAATTTCAATTCCTAAGTTTTCACTACTAAAATATAGAAATACAATTGACTAAAAAGGAAAAATAATAAATGTCAGTTCACCAAAATTAATAGTCTCTGCTCTTCAAAATGCACCACTAAGAAATGAAGGGATAAACCATGGTACAGGAGAAAATATTTGCAATTCATATATCAACAAAAGACTCGTCTCTAGAATATGCAAAGAATTCTTGTATCTCAATAATAAAAAGATAAACAATTCATTTAAAATGGGTGTGATATTTGAACAGAGACTTCACAAAAGAAGATGTATGAATAGTTAATAAAACATGAAAAATGGTTTACAGATTTAGTAGTCAGGAAAGTGAAAACTAAAACTACAGTGAGAGGGAGTTCCCATCGTGGTGCAGTGGAAACGGATCCGACTAGGAACCATGAGGTTCGGGGTTCAATCCCTGGCCTCGCTCAGTGGGTCAAGGATCTGGCATTGCCATGAGCTGTGGTGTAGGTCACAGATGCAGCTTGGATCTGGCGTTGCTGTGACTGCGGCGTAGGCTGGAAGCTATAGCTCTGAGTACACCCCTAACCTGGGAACCTCCAAATGCCACGGGTGTGGCCCTAAAAAGACAAAAAGACAAAAAACAAAAACAAAACAAAAAAAAAAAGCTGCAGTGAGAATCCATTACACACTGGAGCTCTAATATGTTGCTGGCAATATCATATAGCCATCTTGAAAAAAAGTTTGGCAGTTTCTTCTGAAGTTAAATATACACTTACGGTATGATTCAGTAATTTCATTCCTGGGTATTTACTCAAGAAAATGAAAGCAAGTGTCCACAAAGGACTTGTGTACAGATGTTCACACAAGCCTTCATCATAATGTTCATCAACCAGATAAATAAATTGTAATATATCCATGAAACAGATGACTATTCAGGAATGAAAAGGAATCAATTACAGATACACACAGCAACCCTGATGAACTGCAAAACATTATCATGAGTGAAAGAAGCCAGAAGCAAAATGGTTCATATCGTGTGATTCCATATTTGTCATATTCTTGATATTCTCTATCAACAGAATGTGGCGCAGTGCTGAGGGTGGTAGAGATTAGCCACCAACAAGCATGAGGGAATAGCTGGGATGATGAAAATGTTCTTTATTTTGATTGCAGTAACTGTGGTTACATGAATGTGTGCATTTGTCAAAAGTCATCAAAATGTAGACTTAAAGTGGGTATGTTTTATTGTATGTAAATTGTACCTCAGTCTGAAAAAGGTTTTAAAAAGTTTAATCTCCTTGCGAGTTCCCTGATGGCTCGGTGGGTTAAAGACCCAGCATTGTCACTGCTATGGCGTGGCATGGGTTTGATCCCCTGGCCCAGGAACTTCCGCATGCTTCAGCCTTGACCAAAAAAAAAAGCCCAGCATTCTCTTTCATTTCAACACAGTCTTTTTTGAATCAATATTCATCCAAATTCAAGGTTAGTCTGTATAAAGGTCCTGTCTCCCCTGTATTGTGTTTATCCCTCCCCCTCCTGTAGGAGAGTTTAGTTTAGGGGAGAATTGATGGGACCTCATGGTAGTGGCGGAGGAGGTGCTTGGTGTGGAGATCTCTGTGTTCTTCGTGGGCCTGAACAGAACTGTCCCTCGTATTGGTCACTGGGCATTTTGCTGTTGAAACTCATCTTGCTCGTCTCTAGGTATTGGCTTCTGTCCTCAATGAGCACAGTGCTGACTTAACTGCTGCTGGTGGAACTTACAGTTTGTACTCTGTCCAGCACCTGGGGAAATTCCTCACCTTTCCTGTTGCAGTTCTTGAGCATCAGCCATGATTTCCACTTGGCTCGGGTTATTGGTCACAGAGTCACTTTCCCCTGTGTCCCAGCCCTGCCTCTCATCTCTCAGCTGCCTTCCAAGTCTCCACTGAGAACATGAGGGAGCCTCAGGTCGCTCCTTTGCCACATGGGAGGTGAGGGACAGTCAGCGGGCACTGTCTCTGGCTTCCTCTCTGCCCAGACACGTCACAGGCCGAGGGCGCCCAGTGAAGCAGTGTCCTCCTGCTCTTTCCCACGGGACACCCAGCCCAGGCCTCTTATGGCAGCTTCTCCCTCCACTACTCGGGCTCCTGTATCTTCTCGGTATCACAGACCTACCCCTGGTCAAGACTCAGGTGGGAGGGAGACATGGTCCCTGAGACGCTGGGCTGCTCATCACTCTTCCTTTAAAAAAATATTTCCCCTTCCTCTCTCAGGAGGCCTCTACTCCCTCTTTCTATGTGATGGGAACTTCCCTACAACACAGTCCTATGACTCTCACTTATAGATGGATTCATTCTGGATGGGTCCCATTTTCTTTTTCCCTACGGCAGTAAACTTCTTGGCTTAGCCTTAATGCTAGAAGGGGGCCAGTGGGAGAAACTGGCTTACTGGAAAAAAAAAAGGCAACACATCAAGAGATATTTTGAAAATATTATCTGTAGTACAGGAATATTTAGAAGTGCTTTAAAAGAGTGAAAGAGAGGATGGCAGATTTCATGATTCTTAAGTAATAACAAGGAGGATTTACCTCCTTCACAGCGGTATTGGGTATTATCAAAGGGTAAAGTCATTTAGAGTTTACTGAGTGTGCATAGTCAACCAGGAATCTTAGATATTGGGAAAGAGATACTTAATAGTCACCTGGTTTAAAGTCGAGACATTAGTAATTTGATACCCTGGTTTTGTAGATTAAGAAACAGTAGCAGAGGGGAAATGATTCACACAGGATCATGCAACTAAATAATGTCACTTGAACCCAGTGGTCTTGAATCCCACTCTTGGTAACTTTCTACCAAGCTACCTTTACCTCTCTTGAGGCTGCAAACCAAGTTGAAAAGTAAGGGCACTGCTAAAGGTTAAGGCACTGGAAATAAATAGAAGGGATGGAGGAAGAAAAAAAAGAAAAAAGAAAACAGTGGAAAGACAGTGTTGGGAGTCAACCCAAACTGATGCCTTTTCTCCAGTCGCATACTGACTATGTAATGTGTAGTTTTTCTGCTGATAAAAAGGATCACTTCAGAAAACTTTACCAAGGGCAGTGTGAAAGATATACCTCACACACAGAGTGCTTTACTGGAAGGTGACAGACTGAATTCTTTGCAAATAATTGTATTTTTTGAAAGCAAGGAGGACAAAGCGAAATTGGAAATATATTGCAACCTGCCCTGTTAAGGAGTAATCTTCAAGGAACATCATAATATAGAGCCACTTTTGTTTCACTTTTTTTTTTCTTTCTGAAGCCAGAATGAGATGCAGCAGGCAATTATATTTTAGTGGTTGGATATCAAAATAAAATAAATGGGATGCTGCTTAGCAAAATGAAGAAATGCATGATGGTAACCTATTTTCTTTGCTTCTAGTTTTGGATATTTGATTAACTCAATAAAGACTTTTCCATTATATTTGTGTCATGTCAGGCGGGTTAATTATTTACAAGACACTCAGGCTCACATTCTCGGGGGACTGCAGGCTGTTCCAAAGTCTCTAGGAGACTAGGGTTGCTTTGTTTAGCCTGCGCCTCCCTTCCAAAGACATATAAATCTATGACATGACTTGTTTTGCAAGAAACTCACGTGTTTTGTGAACAGCAGTCTACCCCTGAGTTAATCTCACAGCTAACTTTCTCCCTGCCCGCTTCCTTTGGTCGTG
Organism: Catagonus wagneri; assembly: GCA_004024745.2. Taxonomy (NCBI): domain Eukaryota; kingdom Metazoa; phylum Chordata; class Mammalia; order Artiodactyla; family Tayassuidae; genus Catagonus; species Catagonus wagneri. The sequence continues at coordinate 3,936,037 of PVHT020003785.1, forward strand.
GTCACTCACATGAATGGGTGCCTAAGCTTCACCATGGCTTGTTGACAGAAAAGCCTAATAACAATTTCGAAATCTAGAGGCGGATGGGCAAGTGCACTGTCCAAAATCAGCCAGAACTACTTTCTCCATTGCCACTCAGATACAGTGTTGACAGGTGAGTCCCTTTACCTCTGTGACCTTGGGCTTCATCATTGTGGCAGAGGGAACCTAGGGCCCATCTAGAAGCCTTGTGAGGATCAAGGGCAACAATTCTTGAGGAATTATTAATAACAGTCTCACATTTTTTTTTTTTTTGCTGGTCTAGACCACAGCCACAGCAACGCCAGATCTGAACCGTGTCTGCAACCTATACCGCAGCTCACGGCAATGCCGGATCCTTACTCCACTGAGCAAGGTCAGGGATCGAACCTGCATCCCCATGGATACTAGTTAGATTCATTTCCACTGAGCCACGATGGAAACTCCCCAGTCTCACATCCTGCTACTCTCAGAGAAGTCCTTTCTCCCCACCCTGGGACCCTCTGTGGATTTTCCTTGTTCTGTGGTTTTACCCAGCTTGACTCTAACTTACAACAGACCTTTGCTCACTATGCATTTACTTACACTTTTTATCTGGATTTATGCAATTATATTTTTTATAATTGCATAAATTGCAATTTATGCAATTATATATTGAGAGACACCAGTCAATTCTCACTTTTTAAAAAATTACTGAATGAATTTTATTACATTTGTAGTTGTGCAGTGGTGTTCCCGTTGTGGCGCAGTGGTTAACGAATCCGACTAGAAACCATGAGGTTGCGGGTTCAATCCCTGGCCTAGCTCAGTGGGTTAAAGATCCGGCATTGCCGTGAGCTGTGTTGTAGGTCACAGACGCGGCTCGGATCCTGCATTGCTGTGGCTGCGGCGCAGGCCAGTGGCTACAGCTCCGATTAGACCCCTAGCCTGGGAACCTCCACATGCCGCAGGTGCGGCCCTAAAATGACAAAAGGCAAAATATATATATATATATATATATATATATATATATATATATATATATGGTTGTGCAGTGACAATCACAACCCAGTTTTATAGCATTTCCATCCCAAACCCCCCAGTGCACCCCCCCACCCCCCAACCTGCTTAACTTATAAAAGGTGAGAATGCCAGAGAGGTTGTCCAACTGAAACAAATGAAGTGGAGTCATCTGGGGATGGATAGCAGAGACAAGGTAAAAATTAATGATGCTTAGGAGTTCCCTTCGTGGCTCAGTGGATAACGAATCCGACTAAGAACCATGAGGTTGCGGGCTCGATCCCAGGCCTTGCTCAGTGGGTTAAGGATTCGGCGTTGCTGTGAGCTGTGGTGTAGGTTGCAGACATGGCTCGGATCCCGCATTGCTGTGGCTGTGGCGAAGGCCGGCGGCTACAGCTCCTGTTAGACCCCTAGCCTGGGAACCTCCATATGCCGCCTCTAGATAAAAGGCAAAAAGACAAAAAAAAAAAAATGATGCTTAATATCTTTGTAAAGAAATGGAACATTTTATTTTGCCAGGGGCTTGTTACCTTCAGGGTGTCTTCTACAGGGTAATCACCTAATTTTCTAATTTTCAGTGTGTAGCATAAATAAAAGATATGGTTATTTGTAGTCCCGGAGAAACCATACAAAAGAGATTTCTGTGTTTATATTTATACTGCAGGAGTAACCTGAAATATCTTTTAAGAAAATTGTATGTAAAGTGGTACTGAGTGCAGTTTTAAAAATGAATCATAACTTAGTTATACCATCTTACCTGTATTTCTTTTTGCATGTTATTCCCATTCTTTGTGACAGTTACAAATACCCAACTTTTTTTTTTTTTTTTTTAAACAAGTGGCCGCACCTGCGGCATATGGAAGTTCCCAGGCTAGGGGTCGAGCCACAGCCACTGAAGAAGCAACGCCGAGTAGTTATGCTGCGAGCCACACGGGAAGTCCACAAATACCCAACTTTTATACAAGTTTTGCATAGCTTCCCTCACAGCGTACACACAATTTTAGGGTCCACTTTTTGTTTAAGCATCGCATCATAAATATTTTCCCATGTTACAGTATTATCTTCTTGTTTATAATTTTAAAGGATTGTCTACAACCCATTTGTTTGATGTGTCATAATTCTCTAAACACTTCCCAGTTGCTGTGTGTTAGGTTGTTTTGGTTTTATATGTATTCATAGTGCAGCTATATTTTTTTGCCCAGAGTGTTTAGCTTCTCTTAAATTGTTTTCTGAGGATAGTGTCTCAGAACTGAAATTACTCTTCAAAGAACATGAGTAACTTCCTAATTCTTGATCTGAGGCACTGTGTTGCTTTCAGAAGGGCTGTTGCACGGCATTGCCTGTCTCAGGATCCTTCTATAGCCCTGGGCAGGACTGATGGAGGGTAGTCTTACACTGGCCGTTTATAGGTAGGTAGACTTATAATCTTAAGTTGGAAGATGGTTTAACCTTGGGGACTATTTAGAAAAACCTATGAAGAGGCTAGGCTTATACCAAGGTTTAAGCTTTGGCTTTTTCATTTGTACAACCAATTCTGTCATTTCATGACACTTAATTGTATCCAGTCAGTGAGTTATTACATTGTGTGTGTTTGTGTTTTGTTTTTTTAGGGCTACACCTGCGGCCTATGGAAGTTCCTAGGCTAGGGATTGATTCGGAGCTACAGCTGCTGGCCTACGCCACAGCCACAGCAATGATGGATCCAAGCCATGTCTGTGCCCTACACCGCAGCTCAGGATCCTTAACCCACTAAGCTGGGCCAGGGATTGAACCTGCATCCTCATGGATACTAGTCGGGCTCAGTACCAATAAGCCACAATGGGAACTCCTATATTGTATGTATTTGTATGCAGGTATAGGTAGAATCTTGAAGGCTAGTCCTATTGAAATGACCAGAGTGCTAGATGTAAAGCATGCCATAAACATGACTGACATGTGGCTGTTTAAGAAACTTTGATTATGGCAACATGGTATAGGCAGAAGTGGAAGATCTTTTTGCCTCCAGGGGCCCGGCAGGTGTTGTCCAGGTGTGAAATAGGACAGGAGTTTGACAACAGAGGAGGTCAGGGACAGGGTAAAGGGGGGCGTACAGGCCTTATCCAGAGGAAGGGTGCCAATAATTGATTCCAGTCAACGGCTGCCATGAAGGAATGCCAGCCTATAATCTTTAGTGTTTTCAGGAAAAATCAGGTTTTCAGGAAAATTTCGAAGCTGGAATTTTTAAATATCTTAGTTGGTACAGGCTACTATAACAAAAATATCCAGATTGGGGTGCCTTAAAAAACACACCTTTAGTTCTCACAGTTCTGGAGGCTAGGAGTCCAGACCAAGGTGCTGGCAGATTCAGTGTCTGGTGAGAACCAGCTTCTGTGGTTCATAGATGGCCATGTTTTTGCTGTGACTTCATATGACAGAAGGGGCAAAGGAGCTCTCTGGGGTTTCTTTTTCTTTTTTAACAGTCACACCCACAGCATATGGAAGTTCCTGGGCCAGGGATTGAACTGGAGCTGCAGTTGCCAGCCATGCTGCAGCCATGACAACAGTGGGGATTCAAATAGCATCTGTGACCTATGCCACAGCTTGTGGCAATGCTGGATCCTGACCCTACTGAGTGAGGCCAGGGATCGAGCCTACATCCTCACAGACACTATGTCGGGTTCTTAACCCACTGATTCACAATGGGAACTCCATGAGGTCTCTTTTCTAAGGGGCACTAATCCCAGTCTGTAAGGTTAGGTAGGGCCCTTATGACCTAATCACTTCCCGAAGGCCCTACCACCAATCACATTGGGGATTAGGTTTTAACATGTAAATTTTGAAGGAATAAACTCAGTCTATAGGATCAAGGAACTCTCATATTGATCACCAAAGTAAAACATTTTAAAAACACTGTAGGCTTAACAAAAATGCCCTGAAGTTTGATTTGCTCATTACTGCCAATTTGGGACCACTCTCATCTGAATTTGACTTCAGTCCCACAAAGTAGTCAGGGGGAATTTGTTTTTGCTTTTTGCATTTTTTTGGACAGGCCAAGAACCTGAGTCTCAGGAAGCAGTTTTCAACAGTTTATTGACTGCCTGTCCCACTAGGATGAAAACTACTTCCTGAAGGCAGGGAAGCCATTGCTCATTTTCTTCATTTCTCTAAGACCTGCTCCTGGAATAATACCTGGTGCATACTGGATGCACAATACATATTCATTGAGTTAATGTGTGATGAATAAATGAAAACAGGTTATGTCACATGGCAAATGGTATGTGTATTTTTATACCAGATACTCCTCATGTTTTATTTATTTATTCGTTTATTTATACTGAAGCATAACTGATTTACAATATTAGTTTTAGGTGTACAACATAGTGATTCAATAATTTTTATGGATTATACACCAGTTCAAGTTATAAAATATTGGCTATATTTCTAGTGCTGTACCTTACATCCTTGTATCTTATTTATTTCATACCTGGTGTTTTGTACCTCTTAATCCTCTTCCTCTGATTACCCCTTCCCCCACCCTCTCCTCCCTGGTAACCACTAGTTTGTTCTCTATATGTGAGTCTGTTTCTTTTTTATATTCATTCCTTTGTTTTATTTTTTATGTTCCACGTATAAGTGAAAACATACAATGTTTGTCTTTCTCTGCCTGACTTATTTACTAAGCATATTACCCTCCAGGTCCATCCATGTTGTTGCAAATGGCAAAATTTCATTCTTTTTTTATGGCTGAGTATATTCCAGTGTGTGTGTGTGTGTGTGTGTGTGTGTGTGTGTGTATCACATCTTCTTTAAACATTCATCTGGTTTTTTTCCAGCTTCTTCCAGTAACCTTTTTTTTTAAATTGAAGTATAGTTGATTTACAATGTTGTGTTAGTCTTAGTACACAAAGTGATTCATATATATATTTATGTATGTAATATTTTTAGATTCTTTTACATTATAGGTTATTATAAGACATTGAATATAGTTCCTTGTACTATGCAGTAGGTCCTTATTGTTTATCTTTTTTATATACAGTAGTGTTATATATAGTATTGTGTAGATACTCCTCATGTTTTATCTCATATTAATCCATATAGCATTCTGTGAGAATACTGCCTCCATTTTATGGATGACTAAACTGAGGTTCAGAGAGGTCAAGTAGGATGCATGAGTTCATATAACTCATAAGACAGAGAGTCAGGACCAGGAAGGACCCAGATCTTCCTCTGATTGCTTGTTCTTCTCATTCTAGGCTATGCTCTGCCACCATCATCATAAATATTGATTCTCTCCTACCCTATCTTCCCAAATATTGGCTTTCTGCAGAGCAGTGCATCACATCTCTCTAGAATAGGGGTCTACATGCCTTCTTTGTAAAAGGCCAGATAATAAATATTTTAGATTTACTTGCTTAAATGCTTTCACTTTCTTAGGTGCAGTTACTCCATTGCCATTGTAGCATGAAAACAAAGACAATACACAAATAAATGGGTATGGTTTTGTTCCGGTAAAATTTTATTTACTAAAAGAAGCAGCAGGTCAAATTTTGCTTGAGGGCTGTAGTTTGCTGATTTCTGCTCAGTAAGACAGACAAATTATCTTATTAAAAATGTGGCAAGCTAGCTATGTTGCTAGCTCACTGTATAGATATTTTAATTCTTCTCTAGTCCTTTGACTTTATTTCATAGAAACACTTACTGTATACATCTTAAACTACCCCATTGTTGCAGCGGTGTAAAAATAATCCTTTTTTTCTCCATCCCTCCTTGCTCCCTTATTTAGTCATATTGAATTATTATGTACAGCTTCTGGGCTTTCTCTTCGGTTGCATTTATTCTTCATTTTCTTCTTGCTTCAATTTTTTCCATTTAAGAATTATGACATTCTTAGGCAGAACCGCCAAAGCAGTTACTGTCAGACTCATTCAGTATAATAATTAGGACATAGTATGCTCTGTTGTAACAGAAAGACTCCAAAATCGAGAGCATCAATTAAAGCTGAAGCTTATCTACCTTTGGAGTAACAGTGAGGGGTGTGTGAAGCCCAGAGCTGGAGAAGCACCTCTTCTCCACAGAGTCCTTTGAGGACTCAGGCTCCTTCTGGCCTGTAGTTCTGCCAGCCGCTGGGGCAATGCCGGGCCTGTGTGGTTGGAGCTGTCTCCGCACCATATGCACGTTCCAGTCTGTGGGAAAGGGGGTGGTGGACGTCTTGGGAAGGTGCCTTTGCCTTTGAGCTGATGAACCGTAAGTGGCACGTATTACTCTTTGCTCACATCCCTTTGGTCTAGACTAAGCCACGTCGCCACATCTACCTTCAAGGTAGGGAAAATGCTATCAAACTGGGTCATGAAGGATTTGGCTAAAAGTTGAGAAGATCTATTATTAAAAAGAAGAAGGGGAGTGGTTTTCAAAGACAACTAACAGTGTTTGCCCCTGCCCAGCATTCGTAACTACATTAGAGTCATTTTGTAGTTGTAAATAATCGTATTTAACAGGAAAGTAATAATCATTTGCACCAAGTGGAAAACCAACTTTGGAAACCAACTTTGGATATGGCAGTAACATTCAAATATGTCCTGCTTTTTTGGTTTTAGATGGCCAGTAACCCATGTGCCAGGTAGCACTCTATGCCAATCTTGAATGCCAACAGGAAGTCACTAGACGGCACACTCTTCCAAGATCATAACTGGGCTATCGGAGTAACTTGGAAAAGAAGAAAAAAGGATCAAAACCATGACAAAAGTAAATAGAGCTCGGTCCACCTCCCCTCCAGATGGAGGCTGGGGCTGGATGATTGTGGCTGGTTGTTTCCTTGTTACCATCTGTACCCGGGCAGTAACCAGGTAGGTAGGATTTTTTTCTTCATTTATTATTAGATGCTCTCACTTAATCCTTTTTTTTTTTTCCCTAAGACAGCTTAATTCTATTTCTGAACCTGTCACTGTGAAAATATGTGTATGTGTGTGTGTATGTTGTGTGCTTGTGTGTATTTCCTTTGCTCTGATGTCTTTTTTTTTTTTGCAAGGAATGTGATCTTCTGACACTTAAAAGTCTGATGGTGTCTTTTATAATATCTGACACATAAACCTGGAGTGTTAGAACATTTTTAGACTAAATATCATGGCTATGCCAGACATTTATTTTCATAAGCAGCTCATCCCACAAAGGACAAACATATAAGCTCAAAATAGTCCCTGAAACCCTCTCAGCTCACCAGAATACTGAGCCATTGGAAGCTTAAAGCCTAGAATTTAAATTCTTTTGCTTCATTTTGCATTCGACTGTGGTAGTGGAGGCTGATTTCTAGGTTGAAAGAGGGAAACAGCAGAAATAACGGGGATTCTCTCCTCTTAGTTGTGTCTCCTATTTTTTTTTTTAACCCAAGGGAGTAGTGTTGAATATGCTTCAGTTAAACGTGCTTACATTCAGATGTATTCATCTGATTTACATTGGAATAAATACACACTTGAAATCTGCATGTGCTCCTCTATCCTCTAGAGATGCTTCATTCAAATTGAACTCTTTGTTGCCCTGCTCTGGCAACACTCCCCTGGCAGCAAAATGAAGTGATTTGCACTACATAACTTTACTTGATGGCATCATCGATAAAGGCACCAATGTTCCCCACCCGCCGTAACAAAGAGATCATGTAGGAAAGAAGCAAGATGTTTGTTTTTGCTATAATAAGGGCTTGTTGATTATGTGATAATAAACTGTAGATCTGTGTAAAATAATATGATGATGGAGTTCCTATTGTGGCTCAGCTGTTATAAACCTGGCTAGTATCCATGAGGACGCAGGTTTGATCCCTGGCCTCAGTCAGCAGGTTAAGGATCTGGCGTTGCTGTGAGCTGTGGTATGGGTTGCAGACGTGGCTAGGATCCCATGTGACTGTGGCTGTGGTGCAGGCTATCAGCTGCAACTCCAGTTCAGCCCCTAGCCTGGGAAATTCCATATGCTATGGGTGTGGCCCTAAAAAGACTAAAAATAAAGTAACATAAAAAATTATGGTTGAGTCTGATTTTCTCCTATTTATATTACGGATCTTGTGTTCTGGAAGTGAGGAGGTCATACAGTTACAAGAACTCTCTTTCATCTTGGTTCTTACATGTGGAAGCTTTCGTCATTCCCATGAGAGGGAAGTTCTGGAAGTGAGCTCAGTGCTTTATAAGAAGGGCTACTGGAAACCAGAAAAGAGTTTGTGGCTGGCAAAGGTGTATTTTCCGAGGTTCCTGGGAGAGGCTGAGAGGAGGATACCTGAGCAGAAGAAGCTTAGGGGAGAAAAGTGTGAAGACCACCCGGCACGGGAATCTAAGTGCCACACACCAGGAAGCATCCAAGAGAACTGGAGACGGAGATAAGGAAAGCAGCCTGCAGGGTGATTTGTCAGTTCAGAGGATCAGAGCCTATTGGGCAGCTATTTCTTTTTTTTTCCAGTTTTATTATAAAATAATTGGCATTTATTACTGTTTAAGTTTAAAGTATATAGCATGATGATTTTTTTAATTGAAGTATAGTTGATATACAATGTTGTATTAGTTTCTGGTGTACAGCAAAGTGATTCAGTTTTATAGGCAGTTATATAGATAGGTAGATAGATACATACACATGTATATGTATATATATTTTCTTTTTCATGTTCGTTTCCACTGTGGTTTATTAGAAGATATTGAATATAGTTCCCTGTGTTATACGGTAGGACCTTGTTGTTTGTCATTTTAGAATAATAACTTTAAGCATGATGTTTTGATTTACATGTATTATAGGTTCAGCTAACATCCATCTTCACATGTAACTACAATAAAAAGGAAAGAAATAAGAAAAAAAAAGAAAAAATTTCTCCCTGTGATGAGAGCTCTTAGGATTTATTCTCTTACCAACTTTCCTATATACCATACAACAGTGTTAGCTATAGTCATCATATTGTACATGATATCCCTAGTATTTATTTATCTTATAACTGGAAGTTTATATCTTCCAATTCCCTTTCCCCACCCTCTGCCTCCAGTAGCCAGAAATCTGATCTCTTTATACATGAGTTTGGTTGTTGTCACTTTAAATTCCTTATATATGTGAGAGCAGACAGTATATGTCTTTCTCTAACTTATTTCACTTAGCGGAATGCCTCCAAAGTCCATTCATGTTGTTGCAAGTGGTAGGATTTCCTCTTCCTTTCTGGTTGAATAATAGTCCATTGTGTATTCATACCACACCATCTTTATCCATTCATCCATCAGTGGACATTAAGTTGCTTCCATGTCTTGGCTATTATAAATCATGTTGCTATGCACATGGGGCTACAGATATCTTTTCTAGTTAGTGCTCTCATTTTTTTTGGATTTGTTCCCAGTAGTGGAATTGCTAAATCGCATGGTAGTTCTATTTTTAATCCATCCTGTTTTCTTTGGTGGCTCTACCAATTTACTATCCCATCAGCAGTGAACAAGGGTTACCTTTTCTCCATATCTGTGCTAGCATTTGTTTTCTTTCTTTCTTTCTTTCTTCTTTCTTTCTTTCTTTCTTTTCTTTCTTTCTTTCTTTCTTTCTTTCTTTCTTTCTTTCTTTCTTTCTTTCTTTCTTTCTTTCTTTCTTTCTTTCTTTCTTTCTTTCCCTTTCTCCCTCTCTCTCTCTCTCTCTTTCTTTCTGATAGCTATTCTAACAGCCACGAGGTAATATCTCATTGTGGTTTTAATGTGCATTTCCCTAAGGACTAGTGATGTTCGGCATCTTTGTGTGTACCTGTCGGCCTTTTGAATATCTCCTTTGAATAAATGTTTACTTAGGTCCTTTGCTCATTATTTATTTATTTATTTTTACTATTGAGTTGTATGCATTCTTTATATTTTTTTGGATATTAACCCCTTATCATATGTCTAGTCTGTAAATTTTTTTTCCTATTCCTTTCACTTTGTTGATGAAATCTTTTGTTTTGCAGTAGCTTTTAAGGTTGATGTAGTCCCATTTGTTTATTTTTTATTTTGGTGTTTGTCTTTTAGGTGACATCAAAAAAGAAGTCATAACCAAGATCCATGTCAAAGAACTTTATTCCTATGGTTTTTTTCTAGGAATTTTGCGATTTCAGGTCTTATATTCAATTCTTTAATCCATTTCAAGTTAATTTTTGTGAATGGTCTAAGATATGGGTCTAGTTTTATTCTAGATGATGATGGAGTTCCTATTGTGGCTCAGCTGTTATAAACCTGGCTAGTATCCATGAGGACGCAGGTTTGATCCCTGGCCTCAGTCAGCAGGTTAAGGATCTGGCGTTGAATCGATGTGACCCATGTGAATATCCAGCTGTCCTGCATCATTTATTAAAGAACACTGTCTTCTTTCTGTTTAGTATTCTTGTCTCCCTTTTCGAATATTAGTTGATGCTTAAGTTTATTTCTGGGCCCTTGATTCTGTTCAATTTGTCCGTTTTTATGGCAGGACCAAGCTGTTTTGATGACTATAGCTTTCTCACATGGCTAGAAATCAGGAAGTCCATTATCTCTTTCTTAAGACCTTGTTGCCTATTCAGGGTCTTTTGTGTTTATATATAACTTTTAGGAGTGCTTTTATTTACAACTGTAAAAATTGTCACTGGAGTCTTGATAAAGATTGCATTAAATCTATAAATGGCTTTTGGTGGTATTGACATTTTAACAATGTTAATTCTGTCAGTTCATGAACATGGGATATCTTTCCATTTATTTGTCTTCTTCTTCTTCAGTTTCTTTCATTGATTTATAGTTTTCAGCAGAGGTCTTTCACATCCTTAATTAAATTTATTCCTAAATATTTTACTGTATTTGATGCTTTTATAAATGAGATCAATTTCTTTATTTCCTTTTTTGAAATTTCTTTTGTTAGTGTACAGAAACACTAGTGATTTTTATATGATAATTTATATCCTGCAACTTTACTGAATTCATTGACTAGATTCAAAAGCTTTTTTGCTACATCTTTAGGATTTTAAAATCACATCATCTGCAGATAAAGATAATTTTACTTCTTCCTTTCTAATTTTAACACATTTTATTTATTTTTCTTGCCTGGTTGCTGAGGCTAGGACTTCTAATACCATGTTGAATAGAAATGGTGCCAGTGAGCACCCTAGTCTTGTTCCTCCTTTTAGAAGAAAAGATTTTGACCTCTTACCATTAAGTATAATATTAGCTGTGGGCTTGTGATTTATGGTTTTATTATATTGAGATATATCTATACCTAAGTTGTTAAGAGGTTTTTTTTTTTAAATCATGAATAGATGTTGAATTTTGTCAAATGCTTTTTCTGTGTCTATTGAGATGGTCATATAATTCATTTCTTTCATTCTATTAATATGATGGGTCACATCGATTAATTATGTATGTGTTACACCATCGTTGTATCCCAAGGATAAACTCCACTTGAATCTAGTGAATGATCCTTTTAATGTGCTGCAGAATGCAGTTTGTATTTTATTGCAAATGTTGGCATCTATGCTCATCGGGGATATTGGCCTCTAGTTTTCTTTTCTAGTACTGTCTTTTCTGGTTTTGATATTAGGATTATGCTGGTCTCATAAAATGAATTTAGGAATGTTCCCTCCTTTTTGATTTAAATAATATGCTTAAAAGTTAAACCATACATCCAGAAGGTTAAAATTCAAACAATACAGAAATGTGTAAGCTAAATTATTTTTCTCCTCACTTCCTGAATCCTTGTTTCACTGCCTAAAGTTAATCTCATAGATAGTTTCTTAAGGTTTGTCAAAAAATTTTTTTAAAACCTTCTATCCTATATAGAGGATATTCTTTTCGTTTACACCCATAGGATCATATTATACAGAATGTTTTTGACTATTTTTTGTTTAATAATAACTTTTGAAACTATTTCCATATTAGCACATATGGCTCTACCTCACTGAAAAATAGGTGCTTACAATTTCACCATATGGGAAGTTCGCTTGTGGCTCAGAGGGTTAAGGGTACAGTGTTGCCCCTGCGGCTGTGGCACAGGCCATAATTATGGTGCAAGTTCACTCCCTGGCCTGGGAACATCCACGTGCCAATGAGTGCGGCCAAAAAAATATTTTTTCACCATATGGATGTGTACATAATTTTACATAAAATATTCTATTGATGGGCATTTATATTGCTTACTGATTTTTGCTTTATGAACAATGCTACAATTATAATCTAGGCCATTTAAACATGATATTTCAACTCTGCCTTTATAACTGATGATGTTTCCTTACACATAAAATTTACGTAAAGCTTAAAGTTATGCAGGCTATTAAAGCAGGATTCTTATTTATTTACTCCCTGTGTTTGTTAATGTGCATCAATGACATGGTTTTTTTCTTCAAGACATTTTATTACCAAACACATTATCTATGTTAAGAATCGTATTTCATTGTGAAATTACATGACATTCTATTAGTAAGTTGACAAACTGAATTGGAACTGATACTTAAAAAGCCACATTTGTTTTAAATGTTCAAATAAAACGCCCAGCTCTGACAACTGTTTTATCTAAGGCTTCAGGGCATAAATTAACTTAATTGCAATAGATGTCTAGAGGCCTGTGGAACTGGGAACTCTTTTAAACAATAGCCGAATTCCTATAAATAATTGCTAACATTAGCTGAGCACTTACTCTGTGCTCGTTGGCATTATTCCAAGCACTTTTCATTGATTAAGTCGCTTAATCCTTATAACAAGATACGGAGGTTTTGTCCAAAGTCACAGGGTTAGTAAGTGGCAGTGCTTTTAACCACTGGGCTACACTGCCCAAGGGTTTACTTACTGTGTCAACTTAGTGGATGAAACTTCATCAAGCAGAAAAAAAGTCTTTGCCAAAATCAGATGTTGTCAGCTTCTAGCACTACAGGAGCCAGAGATAGAGCAGAGTGATAAGATAGAGACAGCAAGTATGTTGACTCCTTGAGAGAACTATCTTTGAGAATGCTATTTCATTACAGACAACACTTGAACAAAACCTATCAGCACCTGAAAGATGTTCAGAGTTGTTCCGTAGTGCGGCATGAGCTAATCCACTCTGACCGATACAGTCATGCTCACCAAAGTGCTTGACTTATAGACGAGGAGACCAAGATCCTGAAAGATCAGGAAGCTCTATCAAAACTCTCAGTTATTCAATGCAGGAATCAGAGATTAGAACCCAGTTCTCCTCACATCTGTGAGATTCACAAATATTCCAAAGGATGACAAAAATAGTTTCTGGAGTGAGAAGTGCATGCTCTCCCAATAAAATGTGTTTTCTTGAAGGATGCTTGCACTTAGGAGGCATAAATCGTGAAACTACCATTTGAAAAATTCCATAATCCTTTCCCTTTTGAGAACAAATTAAAATACAGTCATTCCTCCCACAGTTTGTAACAGTCACAGTCGTTCAGAAGCATTATGTGATTATTAAATTTTATTTCTGACAAGCCTACTCCCCTGTTTTGACAAGAATCTCTGGTGTTACTTTGAATTTTATATACCTAAAGTTTGACATGACTAGTTAAATCAGGTGGGAGAAAAACCATTCAGCAGAAAACTAAACAACAACAGAAAATTTAAAAAAATGTCACAAGAGCCAAACATAGTCACCCAAATATTAAATCCCCCAAAACGACTTAGTGACGAGAAGAGTTTATGATTTAAAGTTCCAAAATATCTTATCCTCTGGGACTCTTTTCTCTTAGTTGTCCTGTGTTCTTCCACATCTCCAGCTTCTGCAGCTCCCTTTTACAAATTCCTCACATTTCTACTTTACTGTCTCTAGCCATGTGGTCCTAGGTAGCTGCCATCATTTTTTTTTTCCGCCTGGCTGCATCCGTGGCATATAAAAGTTCCCAGCCCCAGGACTGGAACCTGAGCCATAGCAGGGACCCAAACCATAGCAGTGACAATGCTGGATCCTTAACCTGCTGTGCCACAAGGGAATTCCTATTCTTCCTCTTCCCTTTCTCATTCACCTTCTTGAAGTTGCTACTCAACCACTTCATTTCTTTATCTTCTGGTCACTTCTCTACCAACTCTCAGCCTGCCTTCCCTCCATACTTTGAACCTTGAACAATATTTAATGATCACCCTGTACATGGAAGCTATAGTACCAGATTCTTGATATTCAGGGCAAGATAAGACAGGCATGGTCTTTGCTGTCACAGAGCAACAGCTTAGTGGACAATATAAACACATAAAAAGAGCATTGCCATACAGTGTGGTAAGTGTGGTAAGTGTCCAGCATGGAGTGCAAATACTTAAGGTATCAAGCCCAGACTCAGGTAGCCAAGGAAGCCTTCCTGGAGGTGTTGACTATTATCTTGAGACTGAAAGAATAAAGGAGGCCGGGAGAGCTTCCTAGGGGGGAAAAAAAGCTCCGAGTTATGGAAAAGCATGCATGATATGTCAAAAGTCTTAGAAAGAAGTTCAGTCTGCCTGAAGTGAGGAATGCATTGGTGGAAAGGAAAGGAGAGACACTAAGAAGGGCCTGCTCATGCAGTGTTTCATAAGTCATGTTTAAAAGTTTGGAGCATCAGGATTGATTGCTGTTCTAATGAGGTCCCTCTGACCACTAAGTGTGGAATATACGAAGGGAGCCAAGTGTGAATTCAGGAAAATCAGTTTGGAAGGTTTTGGCTGCAGCCCAGGAGAGAGGTGTTGACATGAATGAGAAATGATAAAGGGGATGGAGATTTGTGGCGTCATTTAGAAGATCCGTATAAGGGAGAACAAGCAGAACTTGGCAACTGATTAGATCAGTGGTCCTCAACAGACTGATTTTACTCCTTGGGGGGACAGTTGACAATGTCTGGAGACATTCTGGGAAGAGGCCAGCAATACTGCTAAACATCCTGCAATGCACCGGACAATCCCCACGACAAAGAATTATCGGGTCCAAAATGTCAGTAGTGCTTCAGTTGAGAACCCATGGGCTAATGATAACTTAACTATTTGATAATGAGGCTAAATCCAAGAAATCATTCTTCACTTAAATTGACGGCCTCGTGGTTGGGAGAAAATAATAGACTTAGTACTAATCTAGCAAGCTTTAGGATGTTATGAAACATCCTAGAGTTTTCTGTTGTGGTAGGCGCTGAACTGAAACTAGTATAAGGCTGTTGCAGTTAATTCATGCTCTAAAAAAGTTCTCCAATAGTTTAATTAAATTTAAATTTCTATAATAAGCCAGGTAGTTTATGGTATCATTCTCTGTATTGTTAGGTTATGACTGTTTTCAGTGCTCCAAAATCTGATGTAATTATTAACCTAGCATCTGGCCTACTGTAGCACGTTGTCTGCTACAGAGGCAACACAGGATCCTTAACCCACTGCAACCACAGCACATACTCCAGGAGAAGGACCACTTTAGATGTCCCTTTAATTGAGAGTATCACATACAGTGCTCAGTGTGGACAACAGGAAAGGGAAGTCTGCCATCCAGAGGGCCTCAGCTTCAGGGTGTATGTCAACAGGCAGCCTGTAGCTCTCAGGGTCCACAGGGTCCCTCTCACCTGCAGAGAGCTGCCGCTCCCAGGAGCTTGCCCTCCCAGGGCCGCCCACATCCAATTACTGATGGAGGGAGGTGCGTAAAGGCCCGCCCATTTCTTTGGGGATTGGCTGAGGACTGCCAAGCCTTTTCTCTGCTTAATCCTGCTCCCTCCCCTTTTCCTTCTCCAAGTGTTGATCCCTGTCTGTAATTTGCACATCAAACCCCATCCCAGCATCTTCTGAACTTAGAATTTAGCACTATGTCCTGTCCCTTTTCTCTTTCCTGTCACCAGGATTGGCAGCATAACTGTGGGGTGGCACAAGGTGAAAATGCGGGACCCCTTATTCAGAAAGCAGGAAATACAGGACTGTTAAATGTACTGAAATAGGAAGTTTTTCCTTTTTTTCTTTATTTTTCATGATGTTTTCAATTTGCTGTTTGGTGTTCTAAATAGAGAAAAAGGGAAATGTTAAATTAGAGCATGTTTACCTAAGCCTCATCGTTATTTACCAGTAGCCCCATCTTTCCCTTTCCTTCTGTGTCATCATTTTCAGCATAACTGGTTGGCTAGTACAGAGAACCAACAGGAGTAAGAAAGGATCTAATAGAAATCCTTGGCCCCTTGTGTTTCTTGGAACATTATTGCCTTGTTTCTGCATTTGAAGCATGCTTTGGTTTGAAAGGAAAGCAGGGCCTCTCTCACTCCCCTACACCCATGCTCACTCAGTTGAAGGTATAACACACTTACTTGTACTCACTCTGAGTCTTACTGGCCTCCCACACAAGAGTTTACTGGAAATCTGTGCCCTGGGGCATCTCTAACCCTATGTGCAAATGGAAAGGGAAAGAATTGCAGACTGAAGAATGTATGGATCTCCTTGGCTCACATGCATGCTCCATTGTCCCACCGGACTTCACTTACAAAAATTCAAAGATAAAATTCTTAGGAATTTTTAAGAGTGACAACTGAATTAAACCAAGTTTAATGATTCTGAGTGCCAGATTCTGTGCAACTGTTTAGGTTGTAAGACCATAAAGCTGTATAACACAGCTGCCCTGGTTCAGCCTGATTCTCTTGCCTCTTCTTTAACTCCTCCATCATCCACCTTCATATCCAGCAGCAACCGGAAAGGGAGAATAGAATACCAGGGCTATTCCTATTCCAGCCCATACCATACTATGGGTTGCTGAAGCATAATGAGTTGGAGTGTAGTCTTCACAAGAGACAGATAACTTCCTATCTCATCCTCAAGCTGCAAGGCCTGATTTCTTTCCCAGTTATCATGGAACTCTAAAAGCTTCCTGTCCTAAATTAGGACACCATGCTAATCTGTGTGAGCTTCATTCCAAGTTGTACAGTGATACAAACTATTGCTTCTAGATTACTTATGTCTTGTTTTTCCTAAATAATTAGCTGTTTTTCAACATAATTTCCCTGTTTCTTCGTTTCTGTCTCTGTATATATACCCTCATATATATGTATATATACACATATATTTCTGATTGTATGAGATCATGTTCACTGTAAAACCATTCAAAATGCAGAATAAAGACAAAAAATTATTTATGACTTCACCATTCATATTTAAGACCAGATACATTTTGGTCTGTATGCTTTCAGGCTTTTTATATTTACATTACTATATTTTTATAAAAATAATCCCTTACTCTTATGAACTATTTTGGAACTTACTTTTTTACTTGACATTATATTGTGAATTTATTTCTAAGTCATAAATACAAATCAAATGATTTTAATACTTAATAATATTTCATTTTGTTTACATGCTATAAGTTACTTAACCAGGCCTTTACTGATGGACAAATAGATTGGTTATAATATTTGGCTATTATGAATAGTTCTCCAGAATATATGATTTTATATGTATTATTGTTATTATCATCATCTGTTTATTGTCTTTGGTTAAAACCTAGAAGGGAAATTGCTGTGTGATGTATATATAGCACTTTGTTGTCAAATAATAACTTGTAAGACAGCCTCTTAGAAGTTACAGATGTTAAAATATTAAGATGGTAAGAATCCATGTTTTTGACCTTCCATATTTTTCCATAAAACCTCCCTACAGCAGTGGTCTTTACATCCACTTGGCTTCCTCAGCCCCTCTAGGGGACAAACACTTGTGCTATTCCTTAAAATGTCCCAATTGTTAGCTTTCTAACTTCCCACTTATCATACCATTGAAAACCAATAAAAACTCAGTAACATACCACTGAAAACCAAAAAAAAACTTTGGAAACAGTTGACTCAACTGAAACTTTAAGCTCTGATTCAAATCAATGTTCATTTATTTTTTTGTGTGTAAAATGCTTGCACTGTATTTTTCAGATGTATTTCCATTTTTTTTGTGGAGTTCCAGACATACTTCTCTCAGGACTATGCACAGACAGCCTGGATCCATTCCATTGTAGACTGTGTGACCATGCTCTGTGGTGAGTATCGCTGAGGACAGACAATTACTGGCTGCCCTTGACCATTGGTGACAATGACCTTCCACTGCCTTTGATTACCAGTTTTTCTGAGTAGACAGGCATGGTAAAAATTGGCTAAAACTATGTAAAAAAGAAAAAAATCATCCTGCCCTTAGCCAAACCCAGCCAAATGCTTTTGAAATTAATGGTCTTGGCTGATGGACTGGCTAGTTAATTCAGTCAAATGGACACATACCATTTGGCTCTTCCCTGTTGAGATAAGGAGCTGGACATTGTAAGACTTGTCCTGATTTTAGAAGTAGTTATCCATGCAGTATGTGCATGCTTTCTTCTGAATGCTGTGGTCCCCTTCCCCAGTCATATAAACAGTCATTGGAAAGCACCATGAGCCATTTCTATGTGATCGCCTTACGTGAGTGCCAACAATATGTGTATCACATCTCAAGTCTTATTTTCACGCTTCTCTTTCAGAGGGTTTAAAATTTGGTTCATGGATTTCATTCTTAGAGAAGTATTAGGTAAGAATAAGGTGGTGCAATCGTGAAACAAACATATTCACCATGGCTGTAATTTCATTCTTGAGACCTGAAATGTACTATCTAGGTTGTACAGAGTGTTCTCAAGATTCATGGAGTCTCTCGTTCCATCTGTATAATAAAAGAAAACTAACCTTGAGATTTTTCTTTTTAAAAATTTCCAACCAAAGTTATTAGTGTCATAGAGATTTTCTGAGATTGGGTCAAATTGAAATGCTCTATTTGCAGTCTAGGGCCATTCAGTCCTTTCATTTAGATGACTCCTGAGTATTTTAGAAAACTGTTATTTCTTCAAGCCATGTCTTGATGGCAAAGAGAAATAGATTATTATTTAGTAACTCAAATAATGTCATCTATATTCCATTCTGGGTACTAATTCATATTTATTTTTTTTAAAATGTACAGAATCACAGAATTCCCGTCGTGCCTCAGTGGTTAACAAACCTGACTGGTATCCATGAGGGTGTGGGTTTGATCCTGGCCTCGCTCAGTGGGTTAAGGATCTGGTATTGCAATGAGCTGTGGTGGAGGTCACAGACATGGCTCAGATCCAGCATTGCCGTGGCATAGGCTGGCAGCTGACTCCTAGCTTGGGAACCTCCATATGCCACAGGTGCGGCCCTAAGTAAAAAAAAAAAAAAGGACAAAAAAGAAATGTACAGAATCAGGAATCCATTGAATTGTGTTAAAATGTATTTCTTTGGGAGGAATTTGAGAGCAATTCTGGGACTAAAAGGTTTCATGAGATCGCTAAAGCTGACTCTTACTACTGATGATGTTGGAAGTTCATAAGGGATCAAAAAAATCATATCTTTGGATTTTCTAGCCTATGTTTTTTAACTAGTAAGGTGATCACTTGGTTTTCAGGGTCAGTTGCTTAGTCACAGCCTTTGTGAATACGTCAAGACAGCCATGCTTGTCTTTCACAGAGGATATAGGTGACTCATTTCTCTCACTGTTATCTTTTGGGGAATATTTATAATCCCCCAGAGAGGAATAAATGGTCTTCAGTGATCCAGATGGTCACAATGACCATGTGAGGCATTGAGCTAAAGCAGGGTCATGTGAGATGCAGTGGATTTAAAGTCTGTCCAAGGCCTTGAGGCCTTTTGTACCCAGTAACCATGTATCCACTTGCTCACCTGGTGACATTAGTTGAATTCAGAGTATGGACAAGAGGCTGGAGAATCACATCCAGAAACCCGCTAAGGTCATATCTGCCTTATGATGAACAGAGAAATGAACATTATTCATTGAGTTTGGTGTAAATTTTTTCAATAACCATAGCAGCAGCAGGCTGGAGAATTTATCTGTTTTGAGATTTGCTCATTCGTTTTCTCCGGAGGTTATAAGTACAGCCAACCACTGTTCTAACCAGACAGGATATTAGGCTGATGACTGAGTCTATCATGTACATTTGAATCAGCCCCCAATTTTAACTGGATCAATATAAAAATTATACTCCACAGATGCCCAGAGAATTAGTTCTTCAGATCTTGTTACTGGGAGTACTGGTGTTGGCATGAATGTTCTTTAGAAAGAAACTTACATGCTTTCCCCACCCATCACCTCTGCCATCAGTCTGGGAGGCCAAGGAGTCAGATTAACGGGGTGAAGTAACTCCGCTCTTGGTGTCAGGTCCCCTGAGCAACATACTTCTTGGTAGTCATGGGCCTGTCATATCCCCCTAAACTTCAGTTTCTTTTCGACCTCTTCCAGCTTCAATTATTATTTTATAAACCTGGAAGCTGACACCATTCTGACATATTGTTGAACCACAAATAGAGAGGCCCACCAAAATGTCATCATGGCATTTCCTAGATTTTCTGGGCTTTGATTTCTCATCCACAGGGTGTCCTAAAGCTCGGAAGCAGTGCCAGATTATGGAATTTGTCTGTGATCTCTCTTCCCAGCCTTTTCCTTCCTAACACTGCTGGCGACACAGTGTCTCCCGCTTTCCCTCTCCACAACTGAACTGTCATTCTTATTGCTAATTGTGTATGATCGATACTGTATGAAACATGCAAGGCACATCGTTGTGTAGGTGGAAGGTAGTTTAAATAAGGAGGTGATTCACTGTTTAAAAGACACCCCTTGGTCCTGGGAGTGTGACTGTCGTGGAATGGAGACGTGGATAAGCACTCAAATGCAAGTCAGGAGACGCGATCCTCATTCCAGCTTTGCTGCTTATTCTCTGGGTGACCATGGACAAGTCATTTCTTCTTCTCTCCTCAGTTTCCAAGTTTGTAGAATGGGTGGGACGGGTTCAATGCTTTAAAAATGGATGGTTCTCTGCTCTGCCAATGTGGCACTGCAGTCTTTTCACCGTGCCCTCAAGGCCTTTCTGTTGAACCTATTTGTTGTTGTTTTTGAAGCTCCACTTGGGAGTGTTGTCAGTAACCATTTATCCTGTCAAGTGGGAATCATGCTGGGTGGCTTGCTTGCATCTACTGGTCTCATCCTGGGCTCATTTGCCACCAGTCTGAAGCATCTCTACCTCACTCTGGGAGTTCTTACAGGTAAGGGCATTTGGTACCACCCTTCTCCCCCACCCCCCAATTCAGGGGTTGTCAAGCCTACCTACAGAGGAGTAACTCATAAAACATTCATTTTGTTAGATGCATAATTTAGCTGAATGTCTGCCTACCTAGCAGTTAAACAAAAGAGCTAGAAATGCAATTGATCGTCGTTCTGTGATACAAATGTATCTCCACTTAATTCAGCCGCATGAGCACAGGGACTGCTGGCTTTCCCTTTGGCAGCAGTATATGGCTGAGATTCTTTACTCAGAAGCAACGAGCTGTTAGCCAGGGCAACGTAAATGTTTAGCAATGATCGTTCTCCCAAACCCCTTTGCCGAGACATGAAATACCACCCACGGCTGACCTGAGTTGCCCTTACTTTATAGTGAGTATTATTGTCCAATAAATGGGGAGGGGTTAAAATTTTAAAAAGAGAGCCCCTTGTGACTGTTCTTACATTGCACATTCTCTTTCGAGGATATGGAAGTATGCTTTAGAAAATAAGGCCCAGAGAAAAAGAAGCAACTTGTATGCATTCCATAAATCACACTTAAGGGGACTGGGTAGGATCAAGGCGGTCTGGTTGGTGGCCCTAGAATAGCCCCATCACTCAGAGGGGTGAGTAGCACTAACTCTTGTCTGGGTCACTGGGGTAGCATGATGAGGCCAATAAAGGATATAATCTCATAATGAGGTTGTAAACCTAGCTCTGTCAGCTAAAAGAGATACCTACACCCTGTTCCTAAAGGGCCTGATGGCGTGGGGAGAGTGACCCATCATCCCAGGTCATCAGTAACTGTCCTGGTCTTGGTGCTGAAAGTCTCATATCTAGGAAAGCCCTCAGTCCAGGCAAATTGGGATCATGGCTCACCACATCTGCACTGCAGACGGGAGCAGCTGCAGGTAGTTCTCCTTGTTCTTCCTAGACATTTAAATTCCAGATTTAAAGCCCTTCAGATTTGCTTGACTTAAAAGGAATAGAAGTGGAAAAATCTCTAAGAGGCTTTCTTCTAACTTCAAGGGACACTTTCAGGTTGCCATATGTCCATGCTATAAAATTGGCACGCTGTTTCCTAATGTCTGAAATTACTCTGGAACTTTCCTGGGGTCATATATGCTATTTCAACCCAAATTCTAGAGTGGTCCAGATGATTAGGGTTGTGTCTTCACAGGCAGTGAAGAACTGAACCCATTCCTTGGATATTTTCAGTATTATTAAGTTATCCAAAGATAATTTAATTTATTAAAATTAATTTTAACCTGTTAAAAAAAGAAGTATCGGTGGGGAGAATAAATGTCTCAGGTCAGCGTTATCCTAATTTTCTTGTTAATTCAAATTTAGCTGGTATAATAGTTTTTAAGTTCATTTCATCTTACTTATGTCATATTCCCTTATGGCTTTTCTTCCCAAGAAGAAAGTCATACAGGAGTTCCCATCGTGGCTCAGTGGTTAACAAGTCCGACTAGGAACCACGAGGTTGTGGGTTCAATCCCTGGCCTCGCTCAGTGGGTTAAGGATCCAGTGTTGCCGTGAGCTGTGGTGTAGGTCACAGACGCGGCTCGGATCCCGCGTTGCTGTGGCTGTGGTGTAGGCCGGCGGCTACAGCTCCGATTCGACCCCTAGCCTGGGAACCTCCACATGCCGCCCCTAGTGTGGCCCTAGAAAAGGCAAAAAGACAAAAAAAAAAAAAAAGAAGTCATACATGGGCTTTCCTTTCCAAAACGGTGGATGACCGGTGAGGGGAGACTCGTTTTCAGCTTGGTGTAGAGAGCACTTTTACAAGGGTTTAGTTGAAGGTCAGGTTCCCTTTAATCCACATAGTGTTATCTTGAGAAATGTCTTTCTTTGGCTTTCATGATGTACCACGAGCACTCACAGAGCTCTCTCTATCCCCAGGTCTTGGATTTGCACTTTGTTACTCTCCAGCCATTGCCATGGTAGGCAAGTATTTCAGCAGACGGAAAGCCCTGGCCTATGGGATCTCCATGTCGGGAAGTGGCATTGGCATCTTCATCCTGGCCCCAGTGGTTCAGCTCCTCATTGAACAGTTCTCCTGGAGGGGAGCGTTACTCATCCTGGGGGGCTTTGTTTTGAATCTCTGCGTTTGCGGTGCCTTGATGCGGCCAATTACTCTTAAAGAGGACTGTTCAGCTCCAGAGCAGAACCACATGTGCAGAACTCAGACACAAGACTTGAAGCAGGGGTCTCCCTGTTCGACTTGGACGAAAGAATGGGTGCAGACCTGCCTCTGTGGCTCTTTGCAGCAGGAATACAGTTTTTTAATGATGTCAGACTTCGTTGTGTTAGCCATCTCTGTTCTGTTTATGGCTTACGGCTGCAGCCCTCTCTTCGTGTACCTGGTGCCTTATGCTTTGAGTGTCGGAGTGAGTCACCAGCAAGCTGCTTTTCTTATGTCCATACTTGGGGTGATTGACATTATTGGCAATATCACATTTGGATGGCTAACTGACAGAAGGTAAAATCCGTGAAACCACCATTGGTTCCCCAGCAGGGACTTTAAGCTTTGTGACCTTATCCGCTAGAATACTCAGTCTGAATGATTTAACAAGTTTGCAGTATCTGAAGGCAACTCTCTGGTTGGTTCTTCTAGTCAGAGGTCAGCAAATGTTATTTGTAAGGGGTCAGACGATAAAGTCACATTGGGCTTTGTGGGTCATATGATGCCAACTACCCGACTCTGCTGTTGTAGCACAAAAGCATCTATAGAAATACGTAACGAAGCGTCCAGCATGGTGCAGTGGTTAAGAATCAAGTGCAGTGGTTCAGGTTGCTGTGGAGTCTCGGGTTCAGTCCCCGGCCCAGTGCAGTGGGATAAAGGATCCAGCATTGCCGCAGAGGCAGCTCAGATTCAGTCCCAGGCCTGGGGACATCCACGGGCCAAGGGCTTGGTCATTAAAAAAAAAAAAAATGAAAAGAAATATGTGATCAAAATTTAGTGGCCGTGTTCCAATAAGATTTTATCTAAGGACACTGAAGTTTTAATGTCTCATGTACTTTTTACATGTCACAAAACTTTACTTGGCCTTTTGATTTTTTTCCCCAACCATTCAAAAATGGGAAAACCATTCTTAGTGTATAGTGAGTCCAAAAAAAAAAAGGTGTTGGGCTGGATTTGGCCATAGTTTGCTGATACCTGTTCTTTTTTTTTTTTGCTTTTCAGGGCCACACCCACAGCGTATAGAGGTTCCCAATCTAGGTGTCTAATCAGAGCTATAGCTTATGGCCTACACCACAGCCACAGCAATGCAGCATCCAAGCCACATTTGCAAACTACACCACAGCTCACAGCAATGCTGGATCCTTAACCCACTGAGTGAGGCCAGGGATCGAAGCCGCAACCTCATGTTTCCTGGTTGGATTTGCTTCTGCTGAGCCACAGTGGGAACTCCCTGCTGACACCTGTTCTAGATGGTTTAAAATGGTGGCTGTATCTAAATGGCAGAACCTGGGGTAGGTATAAGTTCTGGTGACAAATTTAATTCCATCCTAAGTCATGTGAGTCCTCTGGTAAGACGGCTTCTGGCTGGGCATTGTGGTTTTAGTGTTTTTTTTTTGGAACCACCCAGAGACTGGCTGGCAATAGAGAGAGGAACAAAATTCCGTCTAGGCAGGAGGATCAGGTTAATAATAACACATACTTATGTTTGCCAGTGCAGATAGCAAATACTTTCATTATAATTTTAGGCTTAGAAACCAAAGTTATAAGAAATGTACTGTGTAGTTTCTTCAGCTAATGCTGATCTGTTTGGATTGAAGAGAGCAAGCTCCTGAGTGACAGACTCTTTGCACTTGAGCTATGACCTGGGAGAGGTATCATCATGTGGCTTCTCCATGTTATGTCTTTGGGAAATAATCAGGATCCAACTACCTTTCTCCAGTGTTATGAATATAATATTTAGGATTGAATCCACATTTTGAGTGGTTAAGGAGGTGGGAGCAAAGCGTATCTATTTTTGCAAACAACTCAACAAGAAGCAGCCTGGTAGAGGTCTGAATGAGAGCTCTCTAGTCTGAGATATACAGGACCCACATTCTTGGACTGGCTCTATTAGGGTCCCTGTGATCTAGAGAAAAATCGCCTCTCAGATCCTCAAGGGTCTTCATCTGTCCAATGGGCCAGCTCAAAATTTTCCCACTGACCTCATAGCATTTTGTGAGGCTCAAATGAGATTGTGGGTGGAAAAATATCTGTAAAGCATAAATTGCTGGTGCTGACGTTATACAGAGTCTTTAAATTTATTGACATCACAGATGGTTTTGGACCTACAAAAGAAAATCGTCATGGAAATACCACTGGGGAAGTCTTGAAATAAGACTTAGTCCTAGTACAAGACCTTCATAATCTCTGGGAAATCATTCTCATGTCTTCATATCATGGCTTCCTCTGTGTATAACCACTTGGTTTGTTGAGCATACATGATGTGCCAGATACCAATGGATGACATATTTGAAAGTATCTAATATGGTAGACTTCTAGAACTAATTGGTAGAACTAGATTCAAACTTCTGTCTTTCTGATTTTGGAGCATGTATTATTTTCTACCACACCACGCTTCCTGGGGAGATACATTCTTGTATTTGCATATATCAAGAGAAAGACAGGAAGACAATGTAGAAAACCCACAGTGGGAAGGCCATCTCTGTAAATAACTGCAGTGCTTACTGCTGCATGGTCATGGTTCTAAAGCTCTTTGACAGAACCTGTGCTTATTGCACTCATTCTTGTTCTTCAAATCCACAGGTGTCTGAAGAATTACCAGTATGTTTGCTACCTCTTTGCCGTGGGACTAGATGGGCTCTGCTATCTCTGCCTCCCGATGCTTCAAAGTCTCCCCCTGCTCGTGCCTTTCGCTTGTACCTTTGGCTACTTTGATGGTGCCTACGTGACCTTGATCCCAGTGGTGACTGCTGAAATAGTGGGGACCACCTCTTTGTCATCCGCGCTTGGTGTGGTGTACTTCCTTCACGCAGTGCCGTATTTGGTGAGCCCGCCCATCGCAGGTAAGTTTCCAGAGAGAACCCCCAGTCACTTATTCTCTTTGTCATATTGATGTAAACATAGTGAACTTAAACACACACACACACACACACACACACACTGTGAAGATTGGAAGTGAGTTGGGAAGAGTGAAGGAGAAAGGGATGCAAGAGCCATTGAAACATCATGGTCTCACCTGCGTCCTTGTTTTACAATCTTCATCCAGCTAACTGGGGCACCTTAGCCTACTTGGAAGGAAAAAGTCTCAAATTAGGATCTTGATTCCATTCCACACTGGCGAGGGGAGCAATGGAATGGGGCAGCTGTTCCGACCTGTAAACAAGTTGGGCACATTCAGAGGGAAGTCTGGCTGTAGTACAGGATTCCAGTAGGGGCAGCAGGTGGTGAGGCTGAAACAATAAATTATCGGTGTCTTAGCAGAGTGTCTTGAATGCCAGCTGAAGGAGACTATGGATATATTCTTCAGAGACTATGGATAACATTACAGCTTGTGTGCATAGGTAAAGGGTATATTTTTAGAAAACATGATCTAGTAATGGATCTGGCACTTAAGGGGAAAAGGATGAGAATGAGCTTGGGGGGCAAGGAGGATATTTGGGGGAAAAATCAGCATCAGCTGAATTTAGCATGTGGGGTTGGAGGAGGGAAAGAAGCCAAAGATAACTTAGGAGATAATGGCATGGCTGAAAGAAATAAGG
The DNA here is from genome assembly GCA_004024745.2 of Catagonus wagneri. Taxonomy (NCBI): domain Eukaryota; kingdom Metazoa; phylum Chordata; class Mammalia; order Artiodactyla; family Tayassuidae; genus Catagonus; species Catagonus wagneri. The sequence goes on from PVHT020003785.1 coordinate 3,962,727, forward strand.
AAGTTGGAGAGAGTTGCTTTGCCGGGAAAATAATAAATTTAATATTTAGGCATACTCAGGTACCTGAAGTACCCAGCAAAATACTCCATAGCACTGTTTAAAGATGAAATCTGAGCTTTAGGTTCAGAAATATGGATCTGGGGATATAGATTTGGGAATCATAAGATAAAGCATCTAGAATATTTTGTAACCTATAAAATCCCTTAGAAGTTAAAAACGATTAAATAAGCAATGCAACAAATATTCACTGCATGCATTAAATGTCAACAAAGATTTATTGCTTGTGTACACCAGCACTGTGCTTGGCACTATCAGTGGAGCAGCAAACAGGTCAGGATTCATTCCTCCTTTCTAGAGTGTGTAGTCTAGACCACTGTCTCTCAGAATAAGGTCTTGGGACAACCTGCATCAGAATCCCCTGAGACCCTTATTAGAATGCAGATTCCTTGACCTTCCTGCATGATCTGAACCATCAGGGTGAGTTCTAGGCATCTACATTCTTAGCCAGTTTCCCTGTGATGCTCGTGTACACTAAATATTGAGAATAATTAGTCCAGATTATTATCTGCCTAAATTAAAGCTGAGAGTGAAGAAGGCCTCTGAAGACAGACAAAAGAGAAGTGAGCCAAACATTTGCCTAGAAGGAGGAAGGGAATTTTTTGAAGAAGGCAGGATTTCTGCTTTAGCTGCTATTGTGAATAGATGATTCAGGGTTATTTCCAAACCTCAGCAATTGCTAAAGTAGCAAACTTGGAAAAACTGAGGCTGCTTGATGGCTATAGCTGAGAATTTCTCATCAGTTTAGACTCCATAGGATAGGACTATATGTTTAGTGCTTCATTTTGGCGAAATGCCCCCTAGATGTTCCCACAGTCTCCCTCCACAGCCAATTTTTTGTATTTACTAACCTTTAGGAATAGTATAATTCTGTTACAAAGTCACATGCCATAAGTTGGGATTCCTGGATCCTTTTTTTTCAAACCATGGCCTTCATTTGGCAAATCAGACATTATATTGGAGTTCCCATTGTGGCGCAGTGGTTAACGAATCCGACTAGGAACCATGAGGTTGCGGGTTCAATCCCTGGCCTTGCTCAGTGGGTTAACGATCTGGCGTTGCTGTGAGCTGTGGTGTAGGTCGCAGACGCAGCTCGGATCCTGTGTTGCTGTGGCTGCGGCGTTGGCCAGTGGCTAGCTCCGATTAGACCCCTAGCCTGGGAACCTCCACATGCCATGGGTGCGGCCCTAAAATGACAAAAGGCAAAAAAAAAAAATAAAAAAAAAATCAAATCAGACATTATACTCATGCCAGGTATTAGAGGGTTGGGGTGTGGGCTGCTACTGTAATACTTCTCTTATCTTTAAGATGTCTACTCTCTTGGAGTTCCCATCGTGGTTCAGCAGGTTAAAAACCTGGCTAGTATCCATGGGAACACAGGTTTGATGCCTGGCCTCACTCAGTGGGTTACGGATCTGGTGTTGCTGCACAGTGCAGCATAGGTCGCAGATGCGGCTCAGACCTGACATTGCTGTGGCTGTGGCACAGGCTGGCAGCTGCAGCACCAGTTAGACCCCTAGCCTGGGAACCTCCATATGCTGCAAATGCAGCACTAAAAAGACAAAAAAAAAAAAAGATGTCTCTTCTCTGCTCAGTCTATTTGCTGCTACAGAAATACACAAGTAAGTCACATGATAATTAAAATATCTGGGAATTCCTGTCGTGGTGCAGTGGAAACAAATCTGACTTGGAACCATGAGGTTGTGGGTTTGATCCTTGGCCTCACTCAGTGGGTTAAGGTTCCCGCGGTGCCTTGAGCTCTGGTGTACGTCTCAGATGTGGCTCCGATCCCACGTTGCAGTTTCTGTGGCGTAGGTTAGCAGCTGTAGCTCCAATTAGACCCCTAGCATGAATCCCACATGCTGTGGGTGCAGCCCTAAAAAAGCAAAAAAAAAAACTGAGAGTAGTTTGGATTGCAGGAAACTTTGTGAGGCTTCTAACACTCTTTGCATACCATTTTCTTTCTTTTTCTTTTTTTTCTTTTTTTTTTTTTTTTTTTTTTTTTTTGCTTTTTAGGGCCGCATCCGCGGCATGTGGAGGTTTCCAGGCTAGAAGTTGAATGGGAGCTACAGCTGCCAGCCTACGGCACAACCACAGCAACACTGGATCCGAGCCACGTCTGCAACCTACACCACAGCTCACAGCAATGCCGGATTGTTAAACTACTGAGCAAGACTGGGGATTAAACCCACAGCCTCAGGGTTCCTAGTTGGATTCGTTAACTGCTGCGCCACGACGGGAACTCCTGCATACCATTTTTGACTAGTGGATTTGAGGTAGGTGAGAGGAGAAATCATATACTTCTCTGGTGGATTTTCTTGGCATGTAAGTAAAGTTTGGGGGAATTAAAAAAAACTTTTTAATTGCAAAACAATTTCCTGTCAACATCTGATTTTATTGCACTGAGTCTCTGATTATTGTGACCTGTATTTTGCATATTGTATACCCTGGTTCTCCTCCAGATTTAGAGCTGGAATGGAATGGTTAATTTGTTGCCACTGGAGATTAAAAAAAAAAAGATGTAATTACAGAATTATGCTTTTGAAGTTTGCATTTGAAACTTCTAAGCTGGTCCAAAGATCTGATTTTCAAACTGGGTGGAGTACGATGACTGGATTGGATGGAAATGTTGAATTCTGCTGTATCTGGAAGTATCTTGTGTTCAGTATAGGGTGTATACACAGGCAGTATAGGGTGCTGGGAGTACTGCTACTAGCATTCTGTGCAATTATATTCTCTGACTCCCTAGATAAAGGAATAGTCCCAACATAGTAATTTGAATGATGCTTTTTAAATATTTTCTACCATATTTCACGGGGTTAATAATACTCATATTTATTGTGTGAATACTAAGAAATTGACATTTCCAAGCACTTTACCTAAAAACCATTTTAGAAGTTTCCCTAGAAAATAAAATTCATTTTTCTGCCGCTGCAACAATTTTTTTAGGAGAACTGCTCCTTTTGTGTCAAAATTATAGTGTTAGTGCTAGCAGTCTGTTGTTATTATCCTCACAAATTATTAGATTATAGAGTGGGTAAATAATTGAATGTTAAACTCAGCAATATCATTTTTCTGTTGCTTGTTACAGGATGGCTTGTAGATACGACCGGCAGCTACACTGCAGCCTTTCTTCTCTGTGGATTTTCCATGATCTTTAGTTCTGTTTTGCTTGCCTTTGCTAGACTTTTAAAGAAGATGAAAAAAACCCAGCTCCGGTTCCTTGCCAAAGAATCTGATCCCAAGCTGCAGCTTTGGACCAATGGATCAGTGGCTTATTCTGTAGCAAGAGAATTAGATCAGAGAGATGGGGAATCTATGGCTATAGCAATGCTTGGTTCCAACCTCACATGACCAGTGGCCTTGAGCTTGGGAATCTTCAGGGCTAAGAAAGGAGGGACCACTGGATTGTACATGTTTCTGAAGCATTTTAATCTTGGCAGAAGCATTGCCCTCCAAGGAAATTTATTGTATTTTTAATATGTTTCTAGTGGAAAATAGCAAATAACAAAGCAAGCTGGACTGGCTCAGAATTTCCTCATTTGGGATTTGTACTCATAATTGAACTCAGATCTTTTGGGCAATGAGCAGCACACTTTGGAGAATGTTGGGGCAGGGCTGATATAATTAGCTGTAAATAGGAGTAATTCAAGGCATGACTCAAACAGATGACACAGGGAGCAGCTTTATCTCAAACTCTGTTCCCCTCCATCTTTCTTCCTCACTTAGAAGATAAATAGAAACATTGATATGTAGGTTTTCTGATGCTGTTTGGAGAAGGGGGTCCTGTATTAATCACTGCCTTTTGAAGAATCTAAAGTATTCTTCAACAACCCTGTTTAAAATTGTAATGAAAAACTTCACTAGGAGAAAGGTTTGGCATCCTGGCTTTCCACCACCACTGAAAGCTCTTTTCCTAAGACCATGGCACTTCTCTCTGACCGGGCACCCACCTCTGTGGCTATCACATAAAATACTTATTCAAAATTTAGCAGGACATACCAAGACACAAGGGCAGTTTCTAAATCTTACGAGTAATATTAACACTAACACTCCCCCCCCCCCTTTTTTCCTGTTAGAAGTAAAGCATTTATTTAAACTTTAGACAATTCTTGTTAGGAATGGAAAATGTTGGCAGCATTCCAACTGGGTGGGAATTGAATTCTTGAATCAGCAGGTCTCTGGTGAGAGTTTTCTTTTCAGATCAGACATTTAGGTTCATCATTACCCAAAAGAGGACTTGGGAGTTTTGCCTGAAAAATATTATTCTAGAGATATCCTGAAGGCAAGATTCCTTTCTCCCTGGGCTGATAGTTGTTCCAATGTCTACTCCTCTTTATAACTTTACAGATAATCCTTAGAAACTTGGTGGACCTTTTCAGCTGAATGAGGAGGCTTCAGGGGTTAATCCCAGCATCATAACCCTCTCACAAATTATAGCTGTGGTCAGTGAGAGGGAGGACAAAGTTAAGGTTAGTGGAGGGGTGTACCACAGTTTATAGAGCTGTTTCACATACCTAACTCATTGGATTGGAATCGTTTACTCATTCCTAAATACTCCACTTTCCTGTAGTTTGGGATACAGTCTTCAGATTGAAAGAGGGAAGGCTTGGGGAGAAGAGAAAGGCTGGGTCCTCCTGCCTGACTCCAACCATTTAAAATTCTCTGAATTACAACACTGAATCCCAAGTCATGTTGAACCTGTAAACAGGGGCAAGTCGTACAATTGAAAGAGGGTGTTTTCTTTTGCCCTTTAGGGCGGCACCCATGGCATATGGAGGCTCCCAGGCTAGGGGTCTAATCGGAGCTAGTAGCTGCCGACCTAAGCCACAGCCACAGCAATGGTGGATCCGAGCTGCATCTGTGACCTACACCACAGCTCATGGCAGTGCCAGATCCTTAACCCACTGAGCGAGGCTAGGGATCGAACCCACCTCCTAATGGATACTAGTCGGATTGTTTCTGCTGTGCCACAACGGGAACTCCTGAAGGGGATTTTAATTGTTCAAAAATTTAAATCTGAACCTCAAGGAAATATTTTGACTCTGAAAAGCTAGGGGAGTCCTCACAAATGCCCTGCCAGGGGTCCTGAGAGGAAAAACACAGCTATGGGGAAGATCCTGGGTCGACCTGGCATATTCAGCAAGAGTCTTGGTCTAAAACTGGATTATTTCAAAGAGTCACATATTAATTTCATTGTTTTCAGAATGAAATGCTGACTTGATTTGGTGGCATAAAACTAATATTTCATACATGTTTTCAAAAAAAGAAAGAAATTTGAATGTTTCCTGTTATCTTTATACTTAGTTTGAGAATTTAGTGTGAAACCACTTACTTTGTCATTTGTAATTTAAAAAACAATGTTTGGGAAATATCTGTATAAAGTCAAAGTTAAAATGAAATTATATGTTTTGGGAATAGCACTTTTACACTAAATGTCACTTCTTGAATCTTCAAACCTAAAGATTTTTTGAAATAGAAATAGAATTATTCTTATACATTTTTTTGTCCTAGTGATGATCACAGTAAAATTTTATCTGTTTCTGAAATATAATTTCTCTAAAGTATTAATGAAAAAATGAGTATAGAGATCAGAGATTTTAAAAATTTGTATGAAATATCTGGGATATTGTGACTTTATACATGCATACCTTTGTGTTTTACTTTTCTTTGGGGAGCAGCATTTTTCGAAAACCAGTAAGGAAAATGTAGATCACCATTGTAATCTACATGAAATTTTACTGTTACCTTCCACGTGCTTATACTGTTTATTTCCAAATGGAGGGATTCCTGGGAATGATGTGTTTTGTGGAATCGAGAACAAAATTGTGGTGGGATGATTCTGCATCTTAAATATTTCTTTGTATCACCACAAGCTCCATTTTGAAATTGAGTAGAAAAGCAAAAGAAATAGGTAACTTCTGTAGGTCCACTGTACCATTTGGCCTTTTTTTTTTCCCCCAGATTGTGATTTCACTAATAGAGCAGATATTTATGATAATATTTTCTTATTTCAAAAGCATAATAAAATGAGTTTATAACGGTGTTTGGAACTGCTCAAAGGGGACCCTTTCTTGCTGTGAGCTTCCTCGGGTGTCAGAATTGCAAGCAAAAGCTCTTCCTTCTCTCCCAGCCCCCATGTGATCTGTCTACCTGAAGTTTAAGGGGGTGTCAAATACGTGAGAAGTACTGCTGAATTCTGGAAGAGAGTGATCACTATTACTCTCATTATTACTCTTAATTTTTTAAATGTCAGTGGCCTCTTTGAGGCATCTGGGATCTAGGGTTGGCCTAAAATTAAGTACAAAGTACTATGTTTTTGAAGAGTTAATGGATGCCCCACTTAAGATTTGTATTGACATTAAAAGGTCCTGCTCTATCCCTTTGCCGGGTCATTTTGCATATGTTGATCCCTTGGACAGCCCTTCATCTTTTGGACCACAATTTAAATATCACTTCCCTAGAGAGTCCATCCTTAACCACTGCTTCTATGTAAATGACCTGTCCCCATCACTGCCACTGCTTGACTCATTCTCATAGCCACCCTGATCCTTTCCTTCAAAGAATGTATTTTACATATTACGTATTCATTTATGTGTTTATTTTTAAATGTCATCTCTTCCCCCAAACCACAAGCTTTCTGAGGATAGTGACTGACTTACCACTGAGTCCGGTGCCTGATACGTAAGTCACTCAGTAAATACACGGTGAACGAAGGAATGAAGACAACAAATGAACAAATGATAAAAAGAATGACTGGAGAAACTGCTAAGGAGAATTGTAATGCAGCAAGGATGGGACTGACTAAAGGTCAGGTTTGCTTGATGTTGCTCTTGCGCCCAGAATGCATAGGATATGTTAGATCCCCAAATTCAGCTTAAATAGGACACAGTGTAAGCTATGAGAAGTGTCCCATTAAAAAGCTGGAGCTCTAGAGCACTGAGTATCATGGGGCAGGTTTGGGAAAGGGAATAAAGGTGGCAAAGCGTTGATAGAAATGTATTAATTAATCAAAACTTTTGATTGAGGCATGAATGTAAAAATGATACAACTACGTTGAACTCAGATAGGCTTAATTAAATAGCTCTGTTGTGCTCAGATTGAGTGAGAGGCCCGGACCTGAGGCACTGCCCATGTAAGGGAACTCTGGAAAATTCAGAAAAGGTGGAGCACATGAACCTCATGTGTGAAAAGATGGGGTTTCGGTTACCCGGACCACACAAGCTGCTTTTATTTAACACGAAAATCCTGTGCCAGGATTTGGCTGGGAGCAGAAGTCCCTGTCTAGAGTCTCGCCCAGTCCTGTGGCAGGCCTCAAAGGGCATTACTGAAAATCACACCACATGCTGGCAGACATTTTTAAGAGTTGGTAAGAGGAGTTAATCAACCAATAACTTTTTATTAAGCACCACCTTGGAATCTGGCACCACGTTACATATGGTGGGGAATTCAGAATACGTATACCAGGATCTCAAGTGCACCGCCTAATTGGTAAATTGAAACTAATACAGGTGGGAACAAGCCCAGGCTGTTTTTAAATGCTGACCTGAGGCTAAGGGCACTGCAGACTCTGGAGGTCAGTAGAGGAAAAATTTATGATGGGCTGGAGAAATCGTGTGAGATGGTTCCCAGGAACTCAGGTATGGAATTGAAGGGGTTGGGATCAGCCTCTACTCTTTTCAGGGGAAGAAGCTGGGGAGTAAGGGAAAAGGCTGTGGGGCAGCTGCTTTATGTGGCGACCTGGGGTTCCAGCAGATACCTAAGGCCGATGCCAAACCAGACACAAGCTCACCCTAATAAATGTTCTGGCAAGGGCATGCAGAGGGTGTCTGGGACTTTTGGGACTGCTGGGATTTGGGGTTGCGTTTGGCTTCTCTAAATTAAAAAACAGGGATTTTCAGGGCATTGGGTTATACTGTAATAATTATATCTCAACCTGGAGTTCCTATTGTGGTTCAGTGGATTATGAGCCCGATTAGTATCCATGAGGATGTGGGTACCATCCCTGGCCTCATTCAGTGGGTCAAGGATCCTTCGTTGCTGTGAACTGTGGCGCAGGTTGCAGATGCGGCTTGGATCCCACTTTGCTGTGGCTGTAGCGTGAGCCGGCGCTGTAGCTCTCTCTGATTTGACCCCTAGCCTGGGAACTTCTATATGCCGCGGGCGTGGTCTTAAAAAGACAAAAAAAATCCCTCAACTCTAAAAAGGAATTATTTGTACATTTTCTCTTATTAAAGAAGGTTCAGAGATTCAGGAAATTTGGGGGTTTGGGTTTTTTTTCCCTTGCTTTTTTGAACTGCATGTTATGCAACACTGCCATCTGCTGGAACTAGTAAGACTAACTCCCCGAAGTTGGTGACGCCTCTAATTACAGTTCAATTGAACAAGCCCAGCTTTAGACCAAACATTAAAGTTTGTCATTTCCTTCTTTTCCCTCCCCCAATTCCTAGTCATTACCCATCTGACATTTACCTTCTTCCTCTTGCAAGTAAAATATAGGGATAAAGATGCTATGTTGTATTTTTTCAGTATTTTGATGGCCTCGGTCACTTCTCTGTGACCTAGGCAATCAATATAAATGATGATTTTAATTGATTTGACTAGGGATAGCCATAGGTAAAATTTAAAATGAAAAAAATTTTTGAGCTCTCTTCTTGGGAACCCAGATTGCCGTCTTGGGTCCTATTCTTCGTCCCCTACTAATGTGTTAGTTGATTTGCTATGGGTTGATAAAGGATTAAATTAAACGTGTGAGACAAAAATCTCAAACACATATCAAAAGTCAGATTTTCAGAAGTGTTGAAACCAAATGATATAGAGGAGTGCATTCTGTGTAATTTGGAAACATAAAACATCATGCTTATTATACTGTATACAAATTATGACAGATTTAGCAATTGAACTTTTAAATGTATACTTCCTATGAAATTGTGAGGAGATGCTATTTATTTATAACAATGATTGCCTTCAAAGGAGAGTGTATCTTGTTAAAATGAAAGGCTCTTTTGTTGAACTAAGCAACTTGATGAATTTGGCTATATGTAACTGAGTCTGTGGCTGTACACGAGGATAAGAGGGAACTAAATTACCTGTTTAAAGAGCATGGGGTGGGGGGGTAGAAAACCTATAGAAGTTCCTGTTGTGGCTCAGTAGGTTAAGAACCCAAGTAGTATCCATGAGGATGTGAGTTTGATCCCTGGCCGTGCTCACTAGGTTAAGGAACTAGCACTGTCATGAGCTGTGGTGTAGATTGCAGACCGGGGTCAGATCTGCCCCTGCTGTGGCTGTGGCGTAGGCTGGCAGCTGAAGCTCTGATTTGACCCCTAGCCTAGAAACTTCAATATGCCGACGGTGCAGCCCTAAAAACCAAAAATACAAATACAAAAGCAAAAGCAAACAAAAAACTCAGGTAGAGTTGGTTCTTATTTGAGAAGAGTAGAGATAGGAAAGGAAATAAGGCCCAAAATCATGGCAATAGGCAGGAATATCAAGAAATGGTTGAGGGTGTTTCCTTCTTTTCTTTTCTATTTCCCTCAATCTCTCTTTTTTTTCTTTCTTTCCTTCTTTCTCCACATCTTCTTTCCCTCACTCGTTCTAGACTTTCTCCCTATTTAAGAAAATAAGTGATTATTTAATATTAATTATTTTTTTCTTTTTTGGCCATTTGGGGCATATGGAGTTCCCAGGCCAGAGATTAGATCCCATGCACAGTTGTGACCTACGCTGCACCTGTGACAATGCTGGATCCTCACTCACTGTGTGGGGCTGGGGATTGAACCTGTGTCTCAGTGCTCCAGAGACACTGCTGCTGATCATGTTGTGCCACAGCAGGAACTCCAATTTTTAAGTTATAGATTCTTCTCTCCTGAAGCCTTATCAATAAAGAGTTTTTCTATACAAATCACCTGTAAGTGGTTTTCTTTTCTGGTGTTTGTTTTTTATATTTGCTGTTTGTTTCGGTGAGACTGAAGCAAAAACTTACTGGAGTTAAGATGTATTGGAAAGAGAAAGCACATGAAGAGAAGTGAACCTACTCTTAAAACTAAATTAATATTCAGTGCATCATGGGCTCAGAGCCACTTTCCAAAGTCCATGGCTTGGAGGCTGAAGGCAAACCCAGGAGGTATTTTGGATATTTCCCGCCTATTAACAGAGGAGGGAGTTACAGCACCCCGCTCCCGCGGTTTCTTGTGGTGTTCTCCACATTGGGTGAAGGTTCTGATTCTGGTTGGTGTGTGCGTGGGATACACCCAGGACAAAGGACTGGGTTTACTGCTTCAACCTTCCAAAGTAGGTTTTCTTCTTTTGAGGAATTTATTCCAAACCTTTGATTTCTAACATCAAACTCTTAAAGCCCTCCTTTAGACTGAGTCCCTTGATTTCCTTAGGCCATTCTCTCCAGGGGTTTCATGGCAGCTTTTAATCCCTTTTGCAATCCCTTCCAGGGAGTTTTGGGACTCTATGCGCAAGTGCTGGGTGACCTGTTGTAAAATGTCTGAGCTTCATGTGATCCTCTGCAGTGTTCTCCTACTGTCCATTTTTTTTTTTTTTTTGCCTTTTTGTTGTTTTAGGGTCACACCTGCGGCAGGCATGTGGAGGTTCCCAGCCTAGGGGTCTAATGAGAGCTGTAGCTGCTAGCCTACGCTGCAGCCACAGCAATGCAGGATCCGAGCCACGTCACAGTTCACAGCAACGCCAGATCGTTAACCCACTGAGCAAGGCCAGACATCAAACCCGCAACCTCATGGTTCCTAGTCGGATTCATTAACCGCTGCGCCACAATGGGAACTCCCTTCTCCTACTGTCTTAAATGGTTGGTCCTATCTTCCCATATCCTTCATTCCAAATTTTAAGACTATTTAGAAAATTCTGTATAGTGGTTAAGTGCTAGATTCTAGAACCAGACATCCAGGATTTGAATCTTTTTTCTACCTGTTTTTAACTATGTGACTTTTGGCTTATTTAATCTCTCTAAATTCCAGTGTACTAATACTCAAAAGGAACTAATGAAAGATGCCTAAACTTTAGGGATTTTGTAAGGGTAAGTTTAATACATGTAAGGCTCTTAGGACAGCACCTAGCACATACTATATACTATGTAGCTCTGAGTTAGCTATGGCTATTCGTATGTTTCAGAGTCCATATATGTGGCTGAACTAGTATTCCCTCTTTCCTAGGGCTTTGATTCAACCTGGTGGTGAGTTAGGGACTTGCTTAGAGGAAACTGACCTGTATGCTCATTTCTGACTCTTGTGTGTTCATGTCTTTCTTTACCCTCGCTCCCTTTTAGCCTTTGATGTTGGAATGGAAAAAGCTTAAATAGGAATGGCTTTTTCTTTTTCTTTTCTTTTTTGTTAAAGCCACACCCATGGCACATGGAAGTTCCCAAGCCAGGGATTGAACCTGAGCCAAAGCTGTGACCTATGCTGCAGCTGTGGCAACACTGCACCAGGCTAGGCATTAAACCTACACCTCCACAGTGACCCTAGCCACTGCAGATTTTTAATCCACTGTGCCACAGCAGGAACTCAAGGAATGACTTTTTCTGAAGGACAGAAAAGGCCAGTGTTTTTAGTGTCTTCAGTGTTCAATCCAAGTGACATCAATCTATGCTTGCTTCAGAGCTTGCTTGTGCTCACTCTGTAAAGGGGCCATCATGAAAGAAGACATTGATATTAGGGGTGGGTGAAAGAAAACGGTATGTTTTAACTTAAAGTTATTAGTTTCAGGGGACATAAGACAAACGTTTCCAAATACTTTATATGTGTAATAGACATTTGGATTTGGCTCCTCAGCATCACTTGATGTCCAATAACAGCCATATGTATTTGATAACTCATTTGTCTCTTCAAATTTATTTGAAACTAGTGCTGTCCCTTGACAAATTATAAAATGTCACCTCTTTTAGAACTTTGAGGTCCCTAAAGACAGGAAAAATGTGTACACTACAGGGTAGAAGTCTTCAGTTAAATGGAAGAAACAAATTTCTAAGAATAAGGACTATTTGAAGATGAAATTTTCACTTAGGAAGATAATCCAAGATTCAAATTTTGATGGTTAATTGATATAGGTGAATTTTGTGGTCTTTTTAAACCTAAGAGTCTATGAAAGTATCTCTAAATGTTATAAATTTTAGGAAGGCAAGCACAATTATCAACATTAAGGTTGTTATAGGAGTTTCCTTTGTGCACAGCAGAAACAAATCCAACTAGTATCCATGAGGATGTGGGTTCTATCCCCAGCCTCGCTCAGTGGGTTAAGGATCTAGCACTGCTGTGAACTGTGGTGTAGGTTGCAGACGTGGCTCAGATCCTGTATTACTGTGGCTGAGGCTGTGGCATAGGCTGGCAGCTACAGCTCCAATTCAAGACCTAGCCTGGGAATCTCCATGTGCTGCAGGTGTAGCTCTAAAAAGCAAAAAAAAAAAAGTTATTATAAACATTAATTTTGGTTCCATATTAGAGTTGTATTTTATAATTTCATGCTTTCTTAGTATGTTATAATTTCTATGTATCAGTATTCTAAGATCAGTAGATTTGAAAGTCATTTAAGGAGTTCCCGTCGTGGCTCAGTGGTTAACGAATCTGATTAGGAGCATGAAGTTGCAGGCTCAATCCCTGGCCTTGCTCAGTGGGTTAAGAATCTGGCGTTGCCGTGAGCTGTAGTATAGGTTGCAGATGCGGCTCGGATCCCGTGTTGCTGTGGCTCTGGTGTAGGCTGGCGGCTACAGCTCCGATTAGACCCCTAGCCTGGGAATCTCCACATGCTGCGGGTGCGGCCCTAGATAAGGCAAAAGACAAAAACAAAAAAGTCATTTAACAGATCTTAAAGTCTAATGTTTAAATGCAGATGGCTTACAGTTTTATCTTTGTTTTGATATCATAACTGTAATGTGATTGCATATGAAATCCCTACTTGGAAACATACCTTAGTATTATTCCCAATGGGGGGAAAATGACTTGCTGCGAAATAGGTTAAATGCTTTTACTGATAGGTCAGGACTTCAGTCCTGAATTACTGAAATACTTAAAAAGGATCATTCTCTTGCCTGTTCTTCCCTCTTGAATAAACAAATGAAATCAGCAAAATAAAAACAGCAAGCACATAAAACACACATTTAAAAAAATTTAATTCATCAGACACACTGCAGTATTTATGTATGTTTGAATATGCATAGAAAAAATATATGGAAGGATACATATCAAATTATTAACATTTTACCTTGGGCATATGGAAATGGGTTAGGTTGAGGGGAGTGCTCTTACTTTTAAATTCATATACTTCCTTATTGTTTGAAATTTTATGAGAATTACTTTTATAACAACCAAAGCCATAATAAAAATTAAAAAAAATAAAACAGAAGCAAAAAGTAAAAACACACATATACACAGTAGTTTTAAGAGCCACATTGGAGGTATGGAGAATTAAATCATATGGCACATTTTTCCACTAATACTGTGGTGGTAAATGTAATTGTGTAATCTATAATCAAAGGAATAACATTAAAGAAGCCACTTTTAATAACATCCTGATGTAAGAACTCCTCTGGGATGTGAGTCCTTAAGCACTGACCCTTCAAGGTGGATATTAAAACTCAAAACAGGGCTTAAATATCCCTAGAGGACCTAAAGGAAAACACGTCAATCTGAAAATTTCAAAGGAAAAGCTTCACAGAAGTAAACTTTAGAATACTATAACAGTTAACCAAAGGCCAGAGATTGTAGGTATGAGAACTCTATTCAGTTCAGACCCCAAACTAAGCACTGAAATCTTGGTAATCTAGGGATATACGTTAGGGACATCTACTTTTACCCATTTGTTTATCATTTCTTCCAATTTCTCAATTGGTATGCTATTTACCTCAATGATTTTAACCTAAAAATATTGCAATTTTAATTGGAAGGAATGAAATTAATTCCATCTAGATTCACTTTAGGTTTACTCTTCTAGTTAAAAGAACTAGTGAAGTTGAGACCAATGATTTTCTATTACTCATTTTTTTTCTCATCACTATATTTATTTAATGAACATTCTGGCAGATAATACTTGGGATTTCTCACAGGTCCCTTAAGTTCTATATCGGGGAAGACTTTTTTCCCATGTTCTAGTCTTTTCTCCTTTTACTGAAGTCATCAAGGATGACAGTTATTATTATGAACTTTTTTCTTCCAGCAAAGAATATATTTTAGGTAACTGTCACATGGATGGCTAAATACCCTCATCAAAGTCAGAACATCTGTAAGTAGAAGTTTCCATCTTTTGCAAACTACAGTTAAATGATTAACTAATATTATTTTGCACTTCTGAAAGAGTGTTTCTGGCTTAGGTGTCAAAGGATTATGCAGGATTATACTCACAGCATAAGTGAGTAACATGGAAAACTTGACAAAATTTAATCAGGAAATTATTATGAATAGGAAGGAAAAAGGATATAAAGTCATAATGACCATATGATTTAAAAAAGTTACAACAGCTGGAATGTTGCAGTTTCTCAATGGATTATTGTGTTTTAATTAAAAACAATATGAGTCACCATAATGTATATATTTAGCATGATGCTTGGTACACAATGATCACTCAATAAAAATGAACTCTATAATGAAGAATGGATTAAAACAATAAACAAAAATATAACAACCCAAAATGGAGAGAAAAGCATAGAACTAATCCCCTTGCATGTATTTAAATGGAAAGTCGAAGCTCACAGAGAGCGGTAAGAAATTCTGCATTTTCTGGATCTATCTTTTGGGCCCGCTCATAGTACTCAGCAGCTTGCCTCTTTTCTCCTTCCAGCTTGTAAACAAACCCTAGGGCACTTAAACTCTGCACATCTGAAGGATTGTGAGCAAGTCTCTTGGCAGCCAATTTCTTCAGAGCACTTGTCAGTTTGGTACGCAGAGAAGACCTGTCTTTGACTTTTAAGGCTTCTAAATAATGGTGGATGGCTGTATTTTCTGATTTACGGTGAAATTCCTGAAAGCGACCATAGTGGTAGTGGATCTGATGTTTGTGATCATCAGTTATGTTCTCCAGACGAAGAGCTTTCTGAAAAATGTCTTCAGCATTGCTGTACTGGCCTCCCTCAGCATACATGTTGGCCAGGTCCGTGTAGGCAAATGCAAACATAGAGTCTCGCTCCACAGCTGCTTTGAAATGAGATATAGCAGATGTAATCAGCTCATCCACTTTCAGTTTATCCTTTCCTTTAGGTCTGTTGCGAGTGGCCTTCTTGATTTGGATCATTTGTGCCCTATAGCAAAGTCCCATTTGGTGATTCAGGAAAGAAGAGGTTGGTGTCACCTCCAAGGCCTTTTTCAAAAGTTCAAGAGCTTTGTCCCAAGAATTTTTTCTCCTGTAGAATTTGGCTGCATAACGAAGGACATAAGGTTGGGATGATATTTGGTCCAGGATTTCTTCAATATACTTTTCCCCTTCAGCTTCTGCATGCACATCTTGAAGCTTCAGTGCCAGAAAAACCTTAATGTAGGAATTATCTGGATTCAGGGTAACAGCTTTCCTCAGGGGGCCCAGAGAAAAGCTCTTTATAGACCCTTCTCTATCAGAATCATCCAGCCGATACACTGTGATGGCATAGCCAATGTTAAATTCTGGATTGTCAGGGTCCACTTCCAGAGCCTGCTCAAAAGCTGCTTTAGCCTTTTGGTAATACTTTCCTCCAAATTTCAAGAGTGCCCACCCTTTCTCACAGTCAATCTCTGGACGCTCCAACTTGTAGTTAGAAGGACTGGAAAACTGCTCGCAGACATTTCCTACCTTGTCTATATACTTCCGAGCTTCTTTAAGCTGGTCCATATGATAATACACCCAGGCATAGTTTCCCCAAGTGACCAGGCTTCGTACTTCTTCTTTATCCGAGTGTTCTCGCTGTATTATTTCTTCTGCTTGTTTCAAACAATCTAGGGCATCTTTATTTTGGCCCTTCAGGTGTTTCACATAGGCCAACAGGTTATAAAGAGTTAGTCTGGATTTTGTGGTAAGAAATTCAAGCTGTTGCCCAATTGTATCTTCCACATCAAACAGATCAATGTCTTCCTTAAGTAAATTCCATGTAAAGTGACATTCTAACTCCAACAAAATGGCCTTTAAGGAGTCCTTAGGAATTTCACTGTCAAAGACAAAGTACTTTAATTTTTGAAGAAAAACAGGAAATAATAAATTTTTAAACCTTAAATACAGTTCTTTGCTTATCAATTCAATTATATGTATCTGATCTTACAGTTAAGGCACTAGGCTCCTATAACATCATACTAGTTTCCTCTGTGTATAGTTCTATCCTAGAAATATTTCATTAAATTCACATTATTTATTACAAAACCAATTCTGGAGAGCTGATGGTGTTTTCTATATTACAGAGTACCTACTTCTTTTGGCAGTCACTAACCCACAAGGACCAGCTATTTTTAGAGAGGGGAATTTAAAATATTGTGTTTATTAGCTTTGAAAATTAAGACTAATAGATATATGCAAGGTAATAAAATTAAAATTTCATTTCTGTATTATGCATAGTGAACGGAAAGAGGAGAAAGTGAGAAATGAGAAAGAAGTACAATGAAGAAGACAGAGAAGTCACATGAATATATAATTTTTGCAGAGAAAGAAAGAAACAAAGGAAACCCTACAGAGAAAAAAGACACAGAGTCAGACAGGGACAAGTATACTAAGAGATGGGGAGAAGTATAAGTTTGAGATATACATACAAGGAGAGTAACAAAGATTTAGAGAAAACAGGGAAAAGGCCAAAGGAAGCTTAGTAGGTTTTGATGTAAAAGCCACATCCTTCTGACCTTTAGGGCTGTGGGCAACAATAAGAGCTAACGCCTACTATTAACTCACCACTGCCCTTAATATTCACTTTACAAATATCTGTTGAACCCCCTTTGTGTGAGGCACAATGTAACCTCTGCAGGGCCCGCTGGAACCACTGTGTCTGGAATTAGGAAGATGAAGGGGGAAGGAAGGGATAGGAAATTCATTATTGAGAGGCTTTTATGTTCAAGATCTTCTGAATAACCCTGGGGATGTAACTATGAATGAGAAACAGTCCTGCTTATACAGAGCTTGTAAATACATAGTCGATTACAACTTAGCATTCCAACAAAGTTTCATAGAAGTAACTCAGGAAGGGCACAGAGTCCAGAGTTGTGGACTTGGTGGAGCAACATCTCCCTCTACTCTCAGTCCATGCGATTTGAGACAGGCTGTCAATGCTTTCCTCTGGTCTGTGGGAAGACACACAACATTCTGTCCCAGTGATTTTTTTCAGAGATAATCTAATTAGAATATAATTTTGCTGAAATGGGGCTTTGCTGGAACTATCTCTCTTCATTCTAAAATTTTTAAGCTGGTAAAATATAAGCTGTGGTTGCTGGTGGCCATCTTTCCAAAATCTTAAGGAGAAGCTGCAGGAGAAAGAATCAAACATAGAGGAAAGCAGAGCTTAGGAATAAAGTCAGATTGCTTGTGATACTAACTAAATATCTGGATCCAGGTATTGCCTGGATCACTCTGTCTAACCCTGGAATTCTATTTTTTTAAGGAAATAATCTCCCTTTTTGCTTAAGCCAGTTTGAATTGGGCTTTTCCTGTCTACAGCTGATAAAATGCTGATCGACATACTTAGTTTTGTTTGTTTTGCTGATGGTAGCAGGGATGCTGTTAGGAAAGACTTTCTGTATCTATTGGCCATTATTAAGGTTTACAAGAAATTCACAGGGAAAAAAACTCTACTTCTCTAAAATGGGGAAATGTTCTAATTATGGGATATGTGCAGCATAATTTCCCTTTCTGCTGCACATAGGACTCTCCTCCTTGTATGTACGTATATACATATGCAACTCTCCTCCTTGTATGTATGTATATACATATGCATGTATGCACATTTGTATAAATGTTTATGGAAACTATAATAATATTTTTATCAATAAATATTTACTGATCACCTCATGCCATACATGCTAGGCAACATACTAGCTGTAGTGGATACAGTGGTGAGCAAGATAGATAAAGGAGGTTGGAAAACTGGGGGGAAGCTATTTATTCAAAAATATTTTTTGAGAACCTAATATATGCAGAGCACTGTTTTAAGTGTTGGGGATACAGCAGTGAAAACACGGGAAAAAAAATCCTGATTTCATGTACCTTATATTCTAATAAGGCTGCAGGTTGTCCTAAAAAAGACCAAAAAAAAAAAAGAAAAGAAGGAAAGAAAGAAAGACTATGTGAGATTATAATAAGTGCTAAGGAGAAAATAAAGCAGGATAAGGGAATGGGAGGCTAGCAGGGGATCTGGGAGGTAGTTAAAATGTAAATAGCTCAGCTAGAGCAAATCTCCCTGAAAGAAACATGAAGGTAGCAACTGTTGCAGGAGTCCAGAGAAAGATGATGCAAGCTTACACTCAGGTTGTAGCAGAGGGTTAGTGAGGACTGGACGGTTGTATTCTGGAGGCAGAGCTGACAGGTTTTCCTGATGGATTGGTTAAGGGGGCAGCCATGATGGAAAGAGGGAATCAAGGGTGATTGCTATGCTTTTGACTTTAGGGCCTAAGTGAATAAATGTTAATTCTGAGATGTCTATTAGATATTCAAGTGAAGATGTCAAGTATGAAGTTGGATATTAATGAAGAAAATTCTGGAGAAGAGGAGGAATGAAGTTAGAACTAAGGATATAAAATTCAGAGTCATTAGCATGCAAATGATATTGTAAACCGCAAGATTTAGAATGAAATTAGCTAAGGAGTTAGCATAGACAGAGAAGATAAAAAACAGTCCAGGTCAAGTAGAGTGGCAGGACCAGGAGAGGAGTCCAAGAAAGAATAATCAGTGGGGGAGCAGCTAAACCAACAAACCTGATGTCACGAAGGCCTAAGGAAGAAAACTTTTGTTTCAAGAGAGATGAATGCTCAGTGTGCACAGTAATCCTAAGAGTGTGAGAAAATGAGGGCAGACAAGAGATCACTGGGGAGAAATAAAGTTGTGGGGGATCTTGATGAATGTTTTAATGCAATGGAGGGATGAAAATATTACTGGACTGGGTTGAGGAAATAATGGGAGGAGAAGTAGACATGGAGAATACAGGCCACTGTTTCAGTGAAGGGAGTAGAGAAGTAGAGCTAAACCTGGAGGGAGGAAGGGAGACGGAACTGTCAAAAAGTTAATCATGATATTTTAAATGATATGCCAATGTGAATGATCCAGTATTAAGGGAGAAAATGATGCTTGTTGGAGAGGGAGGGATAACTGTGAGAAAGATGGAATACAAAGCAGAATGAATCTATACGTTGTTAATACACAAATCTTTATTTCCAGCCCCAAATTCTTAACCTTGATTATTATGTCTTTCATCATCTGGCCCATGTTTACTTTTCCAACCTCATTTTGTACCACTTAACTCGCTCACTGCACTTCAGTAATACAGGACTTTAAAAAAATTTATTGTTTACTATTTCTTATGCCCAGTATATATCTACATCAGGCATTTGTTTCTGCTTTTTATTCCCTCCGTGAACTCTCCCTAAAAGAGTACTAGGAATTACTTATTCTTATAATTCTGTTCTTGGTTCAAATTTCACCTCTTCAAAGCTTTTCTACCCCAACCACCTTAACTTAAGCTGCACTTCCACCTTGTCAGCAATCCTAAAGTCTAATCTATTACATATTCCTATTCTTCAAGTACTTATATCAGTATTTTGGGGGAGGCTAGAAAGGAGAAGAGTGCTTTGAATCAAATATGAGATTGAGGTTTTAAAATGAAATGGGCTGAGTCTTTAGGAACTGAAACAAGGCTGTCCTAATAGCTAAAATTGGCAGAAGAGTTAGAGAACTGGATTAACTGCATAATTAAAACTAGTGATTAGAAAAATGAACCCATTTTGGAGTTACCATTGTGGCACAGTGGAAGCAAATCTGACTAGTATCCATAAGGACATGGGTTCGATCCCTGGCCTTGCTCAGTGGGTTAAGGATCTGGCATTGCCATGAGCTGTGGTGTAGGTCGCAGACACGACTTGGATCCTCCGTTGCTGTGGCTGTGCTGTAGGACGGCTGCTGTAGCTCCAATCAGAACCCTGGCCTGGGAACTTCTATATGCCACGAGTGCTGCCCTAAAAAAGCAAAAAGAGAAAAAAAAAGAAAAAGAAAACCATTTCATATTTATAATCTAACATACTACTCCATGAAATGTTTTCCAATTTTTATAAATACTAAATTTAAACATTAATAGCTAACTAATATTATATTTAGTAGATATTTACTTCTAATTATTAACTTTTATAATTTTTCATTATTCTTTCTCTTGTTGTCTGTGTATATACATAAACACATATATACAGATCCCACATTTTAGTGATTGCAGGTTCTAGACCAGAGCTTTCCAGCAGAACTTCCTGCCATGATAGAAATGTTATTATCTGTGCTGTATAATATGGTAGACGTTAGCCACACGTGGCTACTGATAACTTGAAATGTGGTGAGTATGACCAGGGAACTGAATTTTATACTTTAATTACCTCTACTTAATTTAAATAGTCACACATGATAAGTGGTTATTATATGGGACAGGAAAACTGAAGACACATTTTTATAACAATGCCTTATTATTTTCACAATTTTATGGATGGGGATTGGGAAAGAGAGTTTAAATTATATGTCCAAGAGGGAGTTTCCATTGCAGCTCAGCGGTAATGAACCTGACTAGTATCCATGAGGATGTGGGTTCAATCCACATTGCTGTGAGCTGTGGTGTAGGTCAGACACGGCTTGTGTCCTGAGTTGCTGTGGCAGTGGCACCTGCAGCTCTGATTCCACCCCTAGCCTGGGAACTTCCATATGACACGGGTGCAGCCCTAAAAAGACAAAAAAAAATTATACATATATATGTCCAAGGTTACACAACTATAAAGTGGCTAAGCATGGATTCAAACTTTGTTCTGCCTAACTCAAACGAAAGCTTATGCCATTTAACCATAATGCTATACTACCTCTTTAATGTAAAAATTGGAAGGTTTCCTTTTTTTTTTAAAGAGGATATGGACAACCTTAGAAGAAATGGACAAATATCTAGAGACGTACAGCCCCTCAAAATTGAATCAAGAAGAAACAGATCAACTGACAGACTGATCACTAGAAATGAAATTCAATATGTAATTAAAACACTTCCTACAAACAAAAGTCCAGGACCAGATGACCTCACACAGGGAAATTCTACCAAATATACAAAGAAGAACTAATACCCATCCTTCTTAAGCTTTTCCAAAAGGTTGAAGAAGGAACACTCCCAAAGACATTCTATGAAGCCACCATCACCCTAATATCAAACTAGACTAAGATACTACCAAAAAAGAAAATTATAGGCCAATATCTTTAATGCATATAGACGTAAAAATTCTCAACAAAATTTTAGCCAAATGAATCCAACAACATATAAAGAAGACCATACACCACAACCAAGTGGGATTCATCCCAAGTTCACAAGCATGGTCCAACACATGCAAATCAATCAACATCATTCAGTGCATTAACAAAAGAAAAGTCAAAAACCACATAATCATCTCAAAAGATGCATATAAAGCATTTGACAAAATTCAGTATCCATTCGTGATAAAAACTCTTACCAAAGTGGATATAGAGGGGACATACTTTAACATAACTTAGGCTGTATCATAAAATGGCTTTTATTATGTTAAGATATGTTATTATATTAACAGAGAGAAGCTGAAAGCCTTCCTGCTAAAATCTGAAACAAGACAAAGATGCCCACTCTTACCACTTTTATTCAACATAGTATTATTGGAAGTCCTAGCCAAAGCAATCACACAAACAAAAGAAATAAAAGGTATACAAATTGGAAGAGAAGAGGCAAAACTGTTACTCTACGCAGATGACATGATTACTGTATATAGAAAACCCTAAGGACTCCACACAAAAACTACTCAAACTGATCAATGAATTCAGCAAAGTAGCAGGATACAAGAGTAAGATTCAGAAAGAGGTTGCATTTCTGTATACTAACCATGAAATATTAGAAAAGGAATATAAAAATACAATGCCTTTTAAAATTGCATCCCCCCCAAATTAAATACCTAGGAATAAATCTGACCAAGGAGGTGAAAGACTTACATGCTGAGAACTATAAAACATTAATCAAGGAAATTAAAGAGGATTCAAAGAAATGGAAATATATTCCATGCTCCTGGATTGGAAGAATTAATATTGTTAAAATGGCCATACTACCCAAAGCAATCTACGGATTCAATGCAATCCCTATCAAATTACCCACGGCATTTTTCACAGAACTAAAACAATC
Source organism: Catagonus wagneri (assembly GCA_004024745.2). Classification (NCBI taxonomy): domain Eukaryota; kingdom Metazoa; phylum Chordata; class Mammalia; order Artiodactyla; family Tayassuidae; genus Catagonus; species Catagonus wagneri. Next base: position 3,985,105 of record PVHT020003785.1, read on the forward strand.
CAAAAATTTATATAGAACCATAAAAGACCCAGAATTGCCAAAACAATCCTGAGGAACAAAAACCAAGCAGGAGGCATAATTCTCCCAGACTTGAGACAATATTACAAAGCTATAGTAATTTAGACAGTGTGATACTGGTACAAAAACAGACATACAGACTGAGGGAACCCAGAAATAAACCCAGACACCTATGGTCAATTAATCTTTGACAAAGGAAGCAAGAATATAAAACGAGAAAAAGACAGTCTCTTCAGCAAATGATTCTGGGAAAACTGGACAGCTGCAGGTAAATCAAGGAAACTAGAACACACCCTCACACCATACACAAAAATAAACTCAAAAATAGCCTAAAGACTTAAATATAAGACAAGACACCATAAAACTCCTAGAAGAGAACACAGGTAAAACATTCTCTGACATCAACTGTACAAATGTTTTCTTAGGACAGTCTCCCAAAGCAATAGAAATAAAGACAAAAATAAACCACTGGAATCTAAGCAAACTTAAAGGCTTTTGAACAGCAAAGGAAACCATGAAAAAACCAAAAAGACAACCTACGGAATGGGAGAAAATAGTTTCAAATGATGCAACCAACAAGGGCCTAATCTCCAAAATATACAAAGAACTCATATAACTCAACACCAAAAAAACAAATAACCCAGGGAGTTCCCTTCGTGTCTCAGCGGAAATGAACCCGACTAGGAACCATGAGGTTGCGGGTTCGATCCCTGGCCTCCCTCAGTGGGTTAAGGATCTGGCATTACCGTGAGCTGTGGTGTAAGTCGCAGACATGGCTCAGATCCCGCATTGCTGTGGCTGTGGCGTAGGCTGGCAGCTGCAGCTCTGATTAGACCCCTAGCCTGGGAACCTCCATATGCTGCGGGTGGGGCCCTAGAAAAGGCAAAAAGACAAAAAAAAAAAAAAACCAAATGAAAAATGGGCAGAAGACCTGGATTGACATTTCTCCAAAGAAGACATACAGATGGCCAACAGGCATAGGAAAAAATCCTCAAAATCACTAATTATCAGAGAAATGCAGATCAAAACTACAATGAGGTACCACCTCACATCAGTCAGAATGGCCATCGTTAGTAAGTCTACAAATAATAAATGCTGGAGATGCTGTGGAGAAAAGGGAACCTTCCTACACTGTTGAAGTGTAGGAAGGTAAATTGGTACAACCACTAGGGAGACCAGTATGGAGATACCTCAAAAAACTAAATATAAAACTACTGTATGATTCAGCAATCCCACTCCTGGGCATATATCCAGACAAAACTTTCACTGAAAAAGATACATGTGGAGTTCCCATTGTGGCTTGGCAAAAATGAATCTGACTAGCATCCATGAGGATGCAGGTTCAATTCCTGGCCTCACTCGGTAGGTTTAGGATCTGGCATTGCCGTGAGCTCTGGTGTAGGTCACAGACATGGCTTGGATCTCGAGTTGCTGTGGCTGTGGTGCAGGCCAGCAGCTACAGCTCTGATTTAAGTCCTAGCCTGGGAACCTCTATACACCATGGGTGTGGCCCTAAAAAGACAAAAAAAAAAAAAGATACATGCACCCCTATGTTCATTGCAGCACTATTCACAATAGCCAAGACATGGCAACAATGTAAATGTCCAACAATAGATGAAAGGATTAAGATGTGGTGTGTACACACACACACACACACACACACACACACACACACACACACTGCAATACTACCTAGTCATGAAAAGACTAAAATAAAGCCATTTGCAGCAACATGGGTGGAACTAGACACTGTCATACTAAGGGAAGTAAGTCAGAAAGAGAAAGACAAATACCATATAATGTCGCTTATATGTGGAATCTAATATAAGGCACAAATGAACCTACCTACAGAAAAAAACAAACTCATGGACATGGAGAACAGACTTGTGGTTGCCAAGGGGGAGGGGAAGGGAGTGGGATGGACTGGGAGTTTGGGGTTAGTAGATGCAAACTATTGCAATAGGAGTGGTTAAACAATGAGATCCTGCTGTATAGCACAGGGAACTATATCTAATCACTTGTGATAGAACATGATGGAGGATAAAGCGGTGTATATATATGTATAACTGCGTCACTTTGCTGTATAGCAGAAATTGACAGAACACTGTAAAGCAACTATAATAAAATTAAATAAAATACAGGATATGTCTAATGTATGTAAAATTTACTTTGTGTGGGAAGGACCTAAAGGAAAGCATGAAGGGATTCTACAGCAGCTTAAGAGGCATGTCAGAGTTGTGTGACGGTCCATTGGAAAAGACATACCAGATAGTTAAAGGTCTCAGATTAAGAAAACTATTTCAAATGTAAGCCGTCAATCTAAAGTCGCAGCACTGCACTGCTGCAGCTGTTTTGAGATGGAGCTCCTTCTCCCTGGGACATGCTGTGGAGCTGCACAGAGATTTATTTAAGGATGATTAATGATTCTTTCAAATAACAAAAGAGCTACGTAAAAATGTATTAAAAGTGATCCGAAGGAAGGATAACAATCTTAGTTATCAAAGATGTAATTATCATCACTATTAATGTAAGGGATTTAAAATACCTTTTTTTCCCATCCTCTTAAAGACTTTCTGATGTATACGCTGATGACCTTCCAAAGTATTTCCTCTATCTCTATCTTGCCGCTGAATTCCACACTTACCTATTTTTTTAATTTACATCTTCAATTAGAAGTTCAAGTAAATATATCCAATACAGAATGGGTTCCTTGACCCTGTTCCTCCCTTAGTTTTCCCCACTTTGTTTGGTACCCCTTGGTCCCACGGGCCAAATAGCCTAGGAGTAATCTTTGACTCCTCTTTTTCTTTCAACCCTTCATCCAATCCAAAAGAAAGTATTATTAAGTCTACTACCCAAATATATTTCATATCCATCTATTTTTCTCCATTTCCACTGCTATTTTCCTGGTCTAAACCACCGTTACCTTTCCTTTGAGCCGAGGCAAAAATATGGTCTCCCTGTTTCCATTCTTGGTCCTCATAGTGTATTGGTAAACTTTTGAAAATGTAAACCAGATTATGTAAGTCTCCTTATTTAAAATCTCCCAATAGCTTCCGGACACTCTTAGATTTTATCCTAGCCCTTTCCATGTCTTATAATCCCTAAAGGAGTCTACACTTGTCTACTCATCCAACCTTCTCTCCTCTTACTCTCCTCTTCATTCACTATGTTTAAGCCATACTGACCTTCTTCCTATCTTGAACATATCAAGTTCAAGGCTTTTATTTTATTATTATTTTTTTGTCTTTTTGCCTTTTCTATGGCCGCACCCGTGGCATATGGAGGTTCCCAGGCTAGGGGTCTAATCAGAGCTGTAGCCGCCGGCCTATTCCATAGCCACAGCAACGAGGGATTCGAGCCGCGTCTGCAACCTACACCACAGCTCATGGCAATGCCGGATCCTTGACCCACTGAGCGAGGCCAGGGATCGAACCCACAACCTCATGGTTCCTAGTCGGATTCGTTAACCATTGAGCCATGATGGGAAATCCAAGTTCAAGGACTTTTACACCTGTTTTCATTCTACTTGGAAAGCTCTGTTCCTTAACCTTTATATGAGTAGCTCCTTCCTTTAACTCAGCTCAAATATTCCCTACCCAAGAGGCCACCTGTGGCAGAGCTATCTAAAATAAGACCCTCCATTTTAAGTCGCCCTCTTAGCTCATCACACTCTTTTACTTTCTGTATATCTCTTATCACTTTCTGAATTATATTATTTACTCTATTTCTGGTTGTCTATTTCCCCCATTTAAATGAGAATAGGGACCTTGTTCTGGTTTTACCCCAAAATTTATTGTATCAAGCATTTAATATTTGATAAATGATTGAATAAATGAATGAATGCAGTTACATACTAGCAGCTTCTGGCATTTCCAGCCCAGATGCATGGGCCTAGCATAAAAAAAGAATCTGAATTTCAATTCCTGCTAGTTCTTCCCATCCTGCTAATGGCTCCAAACTTTCTGCCACTTCATTCTTCCTATTCTACTTGTTTTTCCATCCTGGCATGCTCTCTCTCTCTGGCTCTGTTTAGATTCTGAGAATAGGTTTTGGACTATTTCCTAGGGTCCCGACTGGGAAACCTAGTTATGACTGTCCCTTCGTAGTTGTTCCTTTCCCGGTGTAAAGGCACCAAAATCATAGGCAAGCCATGCCCTTAACAATCTCCCCAGATCCACGACAATATGGGCTTCTCAGCCCTCTGCCCATCCATAGAGTAAAATATGCCTCTGCCCAAGGATGATGAGGAGGGAAGGCTGCCCCAGGCATTATGAACGTGGTTGTGAGATCTCCAAGGGACAATCAGTCAGCCACGCAAGTGCTTCGCTCACACTCTGGAATTTATGTACAATTGGACACTATGGCAAGTTTCAGTTTTTCAGCTTTGTCTACTTAACTTTTTAACTTTATCTCTGGGAAGCTAGCAGAGAGAGTCTACTGTGTTTGAAGATGGAACATTTATCTTCAGATGATTTTGCGGGTTTTGTTTTGGCTTTTTTTTTTTTTTTTTTTT
>PVHT020003785.1:3990638-4012746 GCA_004024745.2 Catagonus wagneri
AAAAAAAAAAAAAAAAACTTATGTAATGATAGTCAACATTTGCAAATGTTGTGTGCCAAGCAGTCAATGGACCCTGTTCACAGTCCTAAGAGATGGAGCCATCACCTTTCACAGATAAGAAACATGCTCACCGAGCTTAAGAAACTTTTGCTTTGGGTCACCCAACTAGTACGTGGTCAGAATCAGGATTTAGAACAAAGGGCTCCACTGACTTCAGGTGCCCAAGATCCAAGCCTTCCACTCCTTAACGTCCTAAATGCGGACGGTTCCCTGCCCACGTGCGGCAGGAGCCAACAAAACGGGTGAGCCAAGGACCCCCACCACCTCATCTCTGTCTGAGAAAGAAAATCTCAGAAAACAGTGCAGGGGTGGAACAAGAAACATCCGTCCGCGGTACAAAGGAAGTGGGGGGAAGTCTGACCCAGGAATCAGAAAGGCAAAATGGCAGGAGCCGACGCGTGTGACGCCGGGGGCTGCGGCCTGCGGGGACCCGGCCACACCGAGGCCAACCGCACCAGCCCGGGGGCCGCGGCGACCGCAGCCTCAGGGAGGTGACAGGCCCACGGGGCGCGTCGCCTGCCCCCCACCCCCCCACCCGGGGCTTGACGGTTCCGACTGCAGACCCCAGGACTCACGGGAAGGGTCCACCCGGTCACCCTCCCGGGGAGGCCCGCCCTCGGCCGCTCCGACCCGGACGGGGCTCCCGGGGAGCATCCCCAACGCAGACGTCCGCCGGCCGGGCTCAAGGGGTTCGGCCCCTTCCAGGGAGAAGAGGGAAGTCCTTACCTCATGATGGCGGGGTTCCGCGGCAGTGCTGGGAGGCACCAGTCCCCCCGGGCTTTCTCCTCAGCACTCGCCTCCTGAGCGGCCGAGCGGCGGGCGCGCGGGCGCGTGCTCGTGTTGTGCACGTTGCGCGTGCTCACGAGGAGAAGGCAGCTCTACCTCTGCTCTCCGGCTGCTGCGGTCATTGTTAAAGGCGGATCGAGCCGGAAAAGGAAACTAGAAAGTGAATCTGATCCCCGACTAGGGGGGTCCCTACCGGGCTGAGGAACCCAGGCAAAAGGTTTGTGCAGTGCGCGGTGGGGTGGGCTTCATTCAGGGTGGACTTTGCACCTGGGCTTCGGGACTTCTGTCTTGGCTCCTACCTGCCTCGCGTGCCTCTCGATAACTTTTTTTTTTGGGGGGGGGGTTGTTTGTGTTTTACCTAAAATGAAGGGAGATTGTTGGGCGTTATTTTTGTTGGATGACAGCTCTGCTCTTGACAGCTTTCTGACTCCTAAGCTGAATTGAAATCTTGATTCAGCAAACACAGGTGCAGCGCTGTGCACTTGAGCCATAATTTCCGTTGCGTAAATCTAGAGAAATTGTGGGATCAAAATGTGTAAGCGTTCAAAGTTTTAGTAGCCATTGATGAAAAGCTTTGTAGAGACGTTTCTACACCCCTACCCAAAACTGTATGAAAGTTCCCTTGCCTTCCATGTCCTTGCCAACCGTGTTTCTATAAGGTCCCAATAAAGATGGGGTGGTATTAGGAATCTAAGCAGAAAATATCATATGCCCATACACTAAAATTTTTGTCCCTTTCAAACTGTCATTCATTCAACAAATTTTATTAAATAACTGCTAAGAGCCAGACATTGTTCAAGGTCCTGTCAATAGAGCAATGAATAAAACAGACAAGGGACAAGCCCTGCCTTCTCATTGTCTTCAGCATCTTGTTCCTGGTTATGTGCAGAGGGCAGAGACAACTCTCAAACTTTGAGAAAAAGTATTCATTATCAAAAGAACACTGATTGGGAATTCCCTTCGTGGCTCAGTGGTTAACGAATCCGACTAAGAACCATAAGCTTGCGGGTTCGATCCCTGGCCTTGCTCAGTGGGTTAAGGATCTGGCGTTGCCGTGAGCTGTGGTGTAGGTTGCAGACACGGCTCGGATCCCGCGTTGCGGTGGCTGTGGCGAAGGCCGGCAGCTACAGCTCCTGTTAGACCCCTAGCTTGGGAACCTCCATATGCCGCGGGTGCGGCTCTAGATAAAAAGGCAAAAAGACAAAAAAAAAAGCACTGATTATCACTTTTTTAACATTTAGTGACTTTGCTTTTTAAATGAATGGACAATGATATATGGTTTTTACTATTTGGTTAATTGTTTAAGAAATGCTGACTTTGATTTTTAATTCAGTTTTGCCAGAAAAAAAAAGTGGCTTGTAGGTCAAGTCAGTTCCTGTTCCTTGAGAATCATGTTAAATGTGGCTAACCTGTAGGTACAGAACTGGAGTTAATTGTGTATTTGGGATTTTATTACTCTCTTGTTTGGAGTTAATTTCTAGTGTGAGAATTAAAGATAAAGGGAGCTCCTATTGTGGCTCAGAGGAAACAAACCCGACCAGTATCCATGAGGACGCAGGTTCGATCCTTGGCCTTGCTTAGTGAGTTAAGGATCCAGTGTTGCCATGTGCTGTGGTACTGGTTGATGAGGTTCAGATCCCGAGTGGCTGTGACTGTGGTGTAGCCAGCAGCTCTAGCTACAATTCGATTCCTAGCCTGGGAACTTCCATATGCTTCAGGTGTGGCCCTAAAAAGAAAAAAGGGAAAAAAAAGTAAAGATAAAGAATGAATAAAACATTTTGTCAGATGGCACTGTGGAGAAGAAGCAGAGAGGGTTGGAGGGCATGGTGTTTTGTGGTTTAAATATATTGGTAAGGGAAGGTTTCACTGAGAATGTGGCCATTGAGTAAAGATCTGAAGGGGGTTGAAGGAGTGAGCACTGTGGTTGTGGGGCTAGGGAAAAGGGTTCCAGGCAGGGGAAACAGTAAGTGCAAAGGCCTGTAGGTAGAAGCATACTTGGCATGCACAGATGGTATAGTTGACGTGGAGAGAGCAGGGAAAAAGTTATGAGGTTGGAGAGCTAATGTGGCTGTGGTAGGCCTAGAGGCTTTTGTAATGTTTAAGTGGGAAGCCACATTTTAGAAAAAATACTGAATGGTTTATTTGGTGGTAGGAGAAAAAGCTCAGAATTTCCCCCTTCCTACAGGTGTAGAACAATTTAATAGAGCTCTGTTTGGAAACATTTCCAGTGTATCGGTCATGTTTTTTCTTTCTTGTTCCTACTTCTTTCCTTTCCTTTCTTTTACCTGTATCTGGGCCAAGAGATAGTCTTTGCTTATGATTTGAATCGACAGCAACTAAACAATCAATAATAAAAATCAAAGGGGCAAATCCTGGTTATCTCCCTATATTGTTTAGGAATTCAGTTTCATCAGAAAGACAAAAACCATCTGTAAAAATTTTAAAGAAATGCATTTTCAGGATTAAGAAATAAGGACCCCACTACTGAATAGGTGTTGAACATGCTGAAATTACTAGATGGAATTTGAATGTCAGTCTTTTTGTCACAGACTGTTGGATTGGGTGGTTTCTTGGGAAAATTAGTAGTGTATTGTCTTTTGAGTTTATTCTTATTAACATGTAAAACACAGCAACTAGAGATAAAGAAATATAGAAAAAATGAACCATGGCAACTGATAAAAAATTTGCTTGGGAAACTGAAGCTTAATTACTCTTCCAAGGATTAGGTATAAGCCAGACTTTCTCAACCTTGGCACTATTGTTTGGGCTCTGGGAAGCTGTCCAGTGCATTTTAGGATGTTTAAGTAGCAACCCTGGGTCTATCCACTAGATGTCAGTAGCACCCTGCAGTTGTGACAAACGAAATTGTCTCCAGCTGTTGCTGTTGCCAAATCCAACTTTTTTTTTTCTCTTCAATCCTAAGGAGCAAAATCCTCTTCTCCCCTCTGACTTCCTCCCCTCTGCCCCACAACTGAGAATTATGTAAGTAATGCCTTCATGTACCTGACCTACTTTATTTGAATTAGTCTTCCAGCATAGCCTGCAAGAGATAGGAGGTGGACTTCAGATGGGAGAGGAAAAGTTGAATACAGATCAAGGGAAGCAAGGGTGGTAATGAAGTTCTGGAGGAGGCTTGAGTGAAAGGGTGGCTATCCAGGGGAATGTCAGAGAAGGCCTGCTCCCTTTAGCAAGGGCTCCAGAATGACGGTGGCTGTATCACACTTGGTCTGGCTGGGGACAAGATAGAGAGCTGTGGACACAGACTGAGAGGGGGCAGTTCAGGCTGGGGCAGTCTATAGGGTAGAGGCTCTTGGTCCCAATGCACTTTCAGCTCTAGAAGCATCATGAGAATGGCAACATTGGTGGCCAGGATGATCCTCAAACAGATGGACCTTGTGGTGTTGTGTAGACAGCAATTAGCAAAGACCTGGGATGGGGCACCTGTAAGAGTAGTGAATGGCTGTGGCTGGGCCTGATCTAGGGTACATGAGAGTCACTCCCTGGGCACTTCGGGGGAACTCTAAATAAGGCTACCAACTGAGGTTCTGTCAGTAATTTACATGGGAGTAATAATTGCCTGGAATTCAGCTGTCAATCTAGAGTTTCGGTAATGCCTGGGGATATTCATTTATAAGTTTGGCAGCAGTATTTTCAACACCAAAGACTGTCTCTTTTCCTGGATTTCCTGCCTGCTGTTTTTCTCTGAGAACATCCAGACTGTCCCACATTTTAGTTTTACTGAGCTCCAGGAAGTGCAGAGATCTTTTCCAGAGTTGGGAAAGATGAGCGAGAGAGATGGTATTACTTTATAAGACACACTAGGTAAATGGGCTGTCTGGAGATTGTTAAACCCACCTCACACAAATATATGACATAATCTAAAAATTTATTTTTCATAAATGAGCTCTGCTTTCTGGGTGCAAATGATATATAACAATACCTGGGAAGAGTTGCCTAATAGAGAATCCGGAGTTCCCGTTGTGGCTCAGCGGAAACGAATCTGACTAGGAACCATGTGGTTGTGGGTTTGATCCCTGGCCTTTCTCCGTGGGTTAAGGATCTGGCGTTGCCGTGAGCTGTGGTGTAGGTTGCAGATGCGGCTCAGATCCCATGTTGCTGTTGCTGTGGCTGTGGCGTAGGCCAGCAGCTGTGGCTCTGATTAGACCCCTAGCCTGGGAACCTCCACACGCCGTGGGTGTGGCCCTAAAATGACAAAAGACAAAAAAAAAAAAAAAAGGAGACTCCACCAACTATCCAACAGTTATTTACTTGTAATATTTCTGACTCTCAGGGGAGCTGACAATGGTTAGACTTATTTTAGTACCATATAGTCTCATCCCCCAAACATAAGTACTTTATGTTTTTTATTAGAACATAAATAAATCTCTTGTTTTAGTGATAAATTGGGCAGATTGCCTCTATGTAACTGGTGCCTGCCCCTCAATGATATAAATTGCACTCACTTCAATCCCTATAGAATTTCAGTAGGAATCCAAAGCCTTGCCCAATATTTCTGTGAATTACTTGGGGATTTATTTGTATTTTTTGTGGATTGGGGATCTCCATCAGGAAATGCAAGCAGCCTCCAGAATCTGGAAAAGATATCAAAAGGATTGTCCCCTAGAACCTCAGGAGGGAATTTGGCTGTACTAGCACCTTGACTTCAGGCCAATGAAACCCATTGCCGATGTCTGATCTCTAGAACTATAAGCTAATAAATTAGTGTGGTTTCAAGCCATCAAGTGTGTGGTTATTTATTAGAGCTACAGGAGGAAATTAATCATCCTCCAACACACGTACAAGAATGAAAAAACAATGATAGTTTTTCCTTATTTTTCCTTTAAAAAATATTATTTGCTGTGCATTGCCCTTTAATACATCATAATAAAGAGTGATTGCTACAGGGGATCTCTCAGATCATTTAGCATCCTTTTCATATATCTGGATCTAACAAAATCACTACCAGCAAATAACTGAATAAATAGTGCTTCAAGGAAAATGGCATAAAACAAGAGAGACTGCTTAGACTGACAGTGAATTAAATTTCAAACATCTTCATGGAGAAAGCAGACCTTTAATTGACTGTGTACTTGCTTTACTGCCTATCTCCCTCACTAGATTGTAAGCTACAGGAGGTTTGGGGAAAACATCTGCTATGTTTACTGAAAGGTAGCAGAATATGCCACCCTCAACTATGTCACCTTGGAGTAAGGATTATTTTGAGCTGAAAGCAATTGAGAAGAAGCAGATAGAAGAAAAACTCCGTGTCCTCCCCTTTCTGCCTAAAAAAATCGTCTCCGCTCTCTCCCGGGAAGGATAGTAGTTAATCAACCAAGACAACTCTAGGCCTTAATCAGCCCAGAGATACTAACAGAAAAATATACATAACCAACCTCATTAACTAGCTCTTGTCTTCCATTAAGTTCCCCCCTGTATTTGCCTTCCTACAACTTGCACTTAGAAACTCAAAGTTCTTTGCCTTTGCCTTATCACGTCTCTAAAAATGTATCACTGGGTACTCCCATGTGTATGCACCATGCCTGTGTTAATAAACCTGTTTGTTTTTCTCTTGTTAATCTATCTTTTGTCAGTTTAATTTGTGGCCTTAGCTAATAAACGTAAGATGCATAGAGGAAAAAGAATTTTTCTTCCCCTTCATCTCCATAGTATTTTTGGTATCTAGCCCTGAAAATGATTTGTTGATCAAATGAATGAATTAACCATTTTATTTTATGTAAGTCCAGAGTTTTATTTGCCACAAATCTGTTCAACAAACTATTTTTTCTATTCAATGAGTATAACATTCACAGAGAAAGTTCTTTCTCTTCCTTTTTCTCACATGCAGAAACACACACACGCTGTTTAACTATTTTCTGAATGCAACCAGTTTTTTTTTTAATCAGGCTTGAATAATTGTTCAAAATTACATCATTACAGTGAATTACATAATATGTTTCTGAAAGCAGCTAGCAGAAAAGATGATTAGTGTAGATTTACCTAAAATCAAATGAAGAGTTCCCACTGTGGCACAGCAGTTTCAGGATCCAGCATTAAGTTCAATGCCTGGCCTGGGAACTTCCATTTACCACTGGGGTGGCCAAAAACAAAGGAAAAAAATCAAATGAAATGTGAGAGTGGTCCACATTTTGGTGCTTAGGGATCAAGTCCCACAGATTTCTCCAAGTTAGGAGCCAGCCTCAGGGCCTGCTCGTAGTACTCCAGGGCTTCATTCATTTGTCCTCTCAGTTTATAGACAAACCCAAGGATGCTCAAGCTTTCTGCATCTGACCTATTTTTCCGAAGTTTCTTTAAAACTAATTTCTCCAAAGAACTGATACTTTTATCCCTTTGGAATGATGCTTTTTCTATTTGTACTGTTTTTAAATAATGACTAATTGCAGCATCTTCATTTTTCTTTTGAAATTCCAGAAATCGGCCATAGTGGAAATGTATGTCTTGCAGTATCTCTTCGTCAAGTGATTCCATACACAACACTTTTTGAAAAGCGTCTTCTGCTTTATCGTAGTTGCGTGCTTCTGCGTACATATTTGCCAGGTTTATATAAGCAATCTCAAATGTGGGCTTTTGTTGCACAGCAAATTCAAAATGATGTATGGCTAATTTTATTATTCTGCTGATGTTTTCTTTATCCTCCCCTTTAGGCTGCCAATTTGTAGCTCTCATTATTTGGGTAATTTGTGACTTGTGGCAAAGCCCTGTCTGGTGATGTAGGAAAGCAGAGAAGGGTGTTGCCTGCAAGGCCAGCTTTGAGAACTGAAGAGCTTCATCCAGAGAGCCCTTTCTTCGGTAAAACTTGGTGGCATGTCGGAAGACATAGGCCTTTGAGGACTCCTTGGTCAGTGCTTCTTTAATGTACTTTTCTCCTTCATCTTCTTGTTCTAAATCTTGAAGCTTCAGGGCAAAGAGAGCCTTAATATATGCATCTTCTGGATTTAGTCTGACAGCCTGTTTTAGAGCATTCAGACAAAATGACCCATTGTTATCTGCTGCTTTGTTAAAGTGGTCCAGGCGATACATGGCAATTGCATACCCAGTGCTGAATTCAGGGTTTTCAGGGTCTGCTTCCAGAGCTTTTTCGAAGCAGATCTTGGCCCGTTCATAATTCTTTCCTCCACATTTCAGCAAGGCCCATCCTTCCTCACAGTCCATCTGAGGACACTCCATTCTATAGCTGGAGGGGTTTGCAAGCTTCCTGCAAGTGTCCTTCACCTTGTCCAGGTAAATCTGGGCTTCTGCCTGTCGATCTGTAAGGTAATACAGCCAGGCATAGTTGCCCCAGGTAACCAGACTTCTCACCTCTGATTGGTCAGTTTGTTCTTGTTGGGTTAAGACTTCAGCATCTTTCAAACTTTTCAGGGCTCCCTCATTCTGGCCTTTCAGGTGTTTCACATAGGCCAGTAGGTTGTATATTCCCACATTGTATTTGGTGTTGAGGAACTTAATCTCCTCCAAGACCCTGTTTTCTAAATCAGGTATTTCAATGTCTTTAATGACTAACTCCCATGTAAAGTGGCATTTCAACTGTTCCAGCTTATCCTTGATCTGATCTTCATCAGCATTCTTACTGTTTAAAAAAAAAAAAACAGATTTTCTTTGTTAGTGACAAACAGCCAATAGAAAGAAGCCAAATAAAACACCTCATATTTAGAGCTTAGCCTTGAAAAAGGCATGCCTGCTTTCATTTTCCTTCACGTTCCTATATTTCTAAGATTCATGTGGTCTTTGAATGCAGTTTGCTTGGCTCCACACACCAGCACTAACACTGTCTAGCCTTGAAACATCTCCATGCTTCAGAGCCTCCTTTGTAAAATGGAGATAATAATAGACTCATCACCCTGGGTTTGGTGAGGATTCAGAAGCCTGTATGTGTAAGGCACTTAAAGCATACATATTTCATGCTGTATAAGACTTTCCTATTTTCCTATTACTATAATTAGGACAGAGACCAGTTAGAAATGCAGAGCCAAAAGAAAAAAAAAAAAAAATGGAGTTCCCGTAGTGGCTCAGTGGTTAACGAACCCGACTAGGACCCATGAGGATGAGGGTTCGATCCCTGGCCTCTCTCAGTGGGTCGAGGATCTGGCTTTGCCATGAGTTGTGGTGTAGATCCCAGAGGTGGATTGGATTCTGTGGTGCTATGGCTGTGGCATAGGCTGGCAGCTGTAGCTCCGATTGGACCCCTAGCCTGGGAGCCTTCATAATGCCATGGATGCAGCCCTAAAAAGTGGGAAAAAAATGCAGAGCTTGAGGAAATAGTACTGATCTCAGGACCTTAGTCTACAGATTATGCAACAAATTAAGACCAACTAAATGAGATAATATTTGACCAATTTTTTTCACTTATTATTTGGAAATAATTATAAATTCACAGAAATTTGCAAAGGTCCAGTGTACACTTCACCCAGTTTCTCCCAAAGGTTGTAACTTATCCAACTGTAGTGTAATATGAAACTAGGAAATTGGCAATAGTACACTATGCATATAGCTTTATGTCATTCTATCACATGAGTAAATCCATGGAATCATCAGGTCACCTTGATCAAGTTAGAGAACCACTACATCATCACAAACATCTCCCTAATACTATTTCTTTATAGTCTCAACCGTTAACCTCCCTCTCCAAACATTCCTAGCCTCTGGTAATGTGTTCTTCATCTCTCTAGTCTTACATTTCAAGAATGTCATATACATGGATTCATATATTATGTAATCTTTTGAGATTGCCTTTTTCAGTCACTGTAATGTCCTTGACATCTATCCAAGTTGTTGAGTTTTATTAGTAGTCCATTCCTTTCTTTTGGGGAGTCATTTCGCTCTGTGTGTGAATATCAGGGTTTATTTAACGGTTCATCTATTGTAGGACATTTTAGTTGTTTCTTATTTTGGCTTATGACAGATAAAGTTGCTGCAAACAGCTGTGTACAGGATTTTGCATGGACATAAATTTTCATTTCTCTGGGATAAATGCCCAGGAGTGAAATTGCTAGGTCATATGGTAAGCTTATGCTTCTGTTTTTAAGAATTGCCAAACTATTTTCCAGAGTAATTGTATCATTTTTCATTCCTACTAGTAATGTATGAATGATCCATTTCTTTGCATTCTTACCAGCATTTAGTATTTTTACTTTTAAAAAAATATTACCCCTTTTAATAGTCATGTAGTGATATTTCACTATGGTCTTAATTTGTATTTCCCTAATGGCCAGTGTGTCGAACATCTTTATGTGTGTTTATTCGCCATCCACCTATACTCTGCTGAAATATCTCTTTATAGCCTTTGCCTTTTTCTAATTAGAGTACTTTTTAGGGTTGGATTCAGTAATTCTTTATAGATTCTAGATATGAGTCCTTTGTGAGGTATGTGGTTTTCAAATATTTACTAACAGCGTGTGCCTTGTCTTTTTATCCTCTAATAGGTCTTTTGAAGAGCAAAAGTTTTTACTTTTGATGATGTATAATTTATTGATTTTTTTCTCTTATGGATCATGTGTTTGGTATCATGCCTGGGAACTCTCCACCAGGCCCAAAGTCCTAAAGATTTTCTCCTATGTTTTCTTCTACAAGTTTTATAATTTTACATTTAAATCTGTGATCCATTTTGAGGAGTTCCCCTTGTGGTACAGCGGAAATGAGGTTGCAGGTTCCATCCCTGACCTTGCTCAGTGGGTTAAGGATCCAGCATTGCCGTGAGCTATGGTGTAGGTCACAGACACGGTTCGCATCCTGCATGGCTATGGCGTAGGCTGGTGGCTACAGCTTCGATTTGACCCCTAGCCTGGGAACCTCCATATGCCGTGGGTACGGCCCTAAAAAGCCAAAAAAAAACTGTGGTCCATTTTGAGTTAATTTTTGCAGAATATATGAAGATTATCTCAAATATGTGGCTCATTTTTCAGCCTGTTGATAATCAGTTGCACCATTTGTTGAAGACTATTCATCCTCCATTAAATGACTTCTGCACCTTTGTCAAAAATCAGGTGGCTGTGCTTGGTGGGATTATTTCTGGGTTCCTTGTTCTGTTCCACTGATCTGCATGTTTATCCCTCTGCCTTATAATCGTGCTTACTGTATATAATCAGTCTTAAAACTGGGTACAGTGATTCCTCTCTAGTCTTCTTTTTTCAAAATCGTTATGCTAGTTCTTAGGCTTTTCATTTAAATTTTAGATTAATATTTTCTATATCTATAAAAAGCCTTGCTGGAGTTTTGATAGGAATTTTTTTTATCAATTAGGGGAGGATTGCCATTTCTACTGTGTTGAATATGCTATCTGTTTATTTAGATAATCTAGATTTCTTTCATTAGCATTTTGTAGTTTTAGACATTCAGTCTAATATAACGTGTTATATTAGATTTACACTTAAGTACACTTAGGTATTTCTTTTTGAGCCATAAAAATTATATTTTTAACTTACTTTTAACATGGTATTGCTAATATGTAGAAATACAGTGGACTTTTATCTGTCAGTCTTGTATTCTGCAACCTTGATAAACTGACTTCTTAGTTCTAGGAGTTGTTTTATAGATACCTTGGGAGGAGGGCAAGAGTGCTTGCTTTTCTATTTAACATAGTACTGGAAGCCCTAGCCAGGACAGTTAGTCAAGAAAAATAAATAAAATATATTTAAATTGAAAAAGAAGTAAAATTATCTCTTTTCACAGGCAATATGGTTTTGTAGTAGAAAGTCCTAAAGTTCCACACAAAAACTGTTGGAACTAATTTCAGCAAAATTATGATATACAAAATCAACACACAAAAATCAGTTGTGTTTTTCATACATTAACAGTGAACAATCTAAAAAGGAAATAGAGAAAACAATTCTATTTACAATAGTATCAGAAAGAATAAAATAGTTAATAAACTTAACCAAGAAGGTGAAAGACCTGCACTGAAAAATATAAAACATTGCTGAAAGAAATTTAAAAAGACGCAAATAAAGGGAAAGACATCCTGTGTTCATGGGTTGGAAGACTTAATATTGTTAAGATGTCAGTTTCATCCAAAGCAATGCAATCCAAAATGACTTTTTTATTAACAGAAATAGAAAAATCCACTGGAAAATTCATATAGAATCTCAGGGGGATCTTAAATAGCTAAAATGTTCTTTAAAAAGTACAAAGTTGAAGGTTTCACACTTTCTGCTTTCAAAACTTGCTCCAAAGCTACAGTAATCTGTGTCTCTGTCATAAGGACATATAGTCTGTCAAATGGAATAGGATAGAGAGCCCAGAGATGAACCCTCACATGTATGGTTGTGACAGTCAGCTGAGGATACCATAAACTGGCCTAAAAAAACCAGAAATCTATTTTCTCACAATTTTAGAGGCTAGAAATTCCAGATCAAGGTGCACACTGATTTGGTTCCTAGTAAGAACTCTCTTCCTGGAATCCACACATAATCTTTCCTATGTGGACCATGAAGAGAAAAACAATGCTCTTTTTCTTTTAAGGACATCAGCCTTATAAGATTAAGGCTTATGCCCCAGCCCCACCCTTATGACCTGACTTAACTGTTACTCCTTATAGGTTCTATCTTCAAATCCAATCATGTTGGGGGTTAGGGTTTCAATATGTGAATTTTGAAGAATCAGGGATGGGGGATGGGGGTGGGAAGCAATGAGTTGTGGGGCCTGAGGGGTTGGGGGGCACAATTTAGTACATAACAATGGTCAAATGATTTTTGACGTATGTGCTAACATCATTTAATGGAGAAATGTCAGTGTTTTCAATAAATGGTGTTGGGGAAACTGAATATCTGTATATAAAAGAATGAAGTCGGACTCATACTGTATACAAAAAAATGAACTCAAAGTGTATCAAACATCTAAATGACCAAAAACAAAAAATCTTAGAAGAAAACATAAAGAAAAAGCTCCATGACATTGGATTTGGCAACAATTTCTTGATGTGTTACCAACAGCACAAGCAATAAAAGTAAAATAAGTAAGTTGATCCTCATCAAAATAAAAAAAAATTCTATGCATTAAAGGGCGTTATCAATAGAATGAAAATATGGCCCACACACTGGGAGAAAATATTTGCAAATCATGTACCTGATGAGAGATTAATATCCAGACTATATAAGCAACTCCTACAACTCAACAACAACAACAAAACAGACTACTGCTTAAATATAGGCAAAGTACTTGAATGGCCATTTCCCCAAAGAAAATATACAAGTGGCCAGTAAGCACATGAACAGATGTTCAGCATCACCAATCATTACTGAAATGCAAATCAAAACCATAGTAAGGTACTTTTCACATCCATTAGGATGGCTGTTATTAAAAAAAAAAAACACAGAAAATAACAAATGTTGTCAAGGATGTAAAGAATTTTGTGTGTTGATAGTGAGAATGTAAAATGCGGCAACTACTATTAAAGATGGTAGTGATTCCTCAAAAAATTTAACATAGATTTACTGTGTAAGTCAGCAATTCTGGATCTGGGTATTATACCCAAGATAAATGAAAGCAGGGACTTGACTAGATATTTGTATACTTATATTCACAGTAGCCAGAAAGTGGAAGCAACTCAAGTGTCCCTCAGTGGATGAATGGATAAATGAAATGTGGTCTAGACATACAATGGAATATTATTCAGCCTTAAAATGGGAGGACATTCTGACACATGCTTCAACATGGGTGACCCTTGAAGACATTATGCTAAGTGAAATAAGTCAGTCATAAAAACCATGTGTTATATGCTTCCATACCTATGAAATATCCACAATAGGCAAATCCATAGAGACAGAAAGCCGATTAATGGTTGCCAGGACCAGGGGTGAAGGGTGGGTGGGAAGTGACTGCTTAAGGGTATGGGGTTTCCTCTCAGTGTGATGAAATATTCTTAAAATAGATAGTGGTGATGGTTGCACAATGTTGCAAGTGCACTAAATACCACAAAATTATATACTTAAAAGTAGTTAAAATGGTAAATTTTATCTTACATGTATTTTAATCACAGTAAAAATCATATTACTACCCTGACTAGAAATTCTACAAATTATATATGTAATTACATCCAGTCAGATTGAGAAGACCTGACATAGGAACCTGACAGTGCAGATCATGAGACTGGAAGCCAGCAGAGAAAGGTCTTGTTCTCTAAGCAGTGGGCTTGTCCTACTCATCCCCCACAGTATTTCCCTCAAGACATCTGGGAGACCCCATGACTGTGGCTCACACAGCTGTGTGGGTCCTACTTTCCTTCCTGGTGAGGAGCTGGAAAACAAATATCTCCATCCAGAAAATTGTCTGTTCTCCCTAGGTCAGAGAGAAGTGAGGTTGCTGGAAACTTATTTCAAAGATTGGAATCCTTTTCTCCCATTCCTTCCTTCCCATTTTCCTGCCTTCTTTGGGCTTTAACATGAGGTAAGCTTCCTCAGGGCAATGCTAACAAAAGTAAAAATGCCTGAATTAGTAAGACAGTTCATGTCTGTGTATGAATGTGCATGTGTGAGTGTGCGTGAGCGCGCGCGCACACACACACACACACACACACACACACACACTCAGTCCAAAGAAGATGATCAAATAGAATAGTAAGGAAATGATATCGCTAAAACTAAGTCTGTTGAGATAGTATGATTAACATTTTTTAAAAAACTTTGCACTGAAAGAGAAGCAGAGAAATCCTTACCTCATGGTTGCTGTGAGTCAGGCAGCAGTTCTGTGGTGTTTTGTTTAGCTGGATGGGCTCCTCTGTGATCTGTCTGATTTGTTTTGTGGATTTTCAGATAAATGTAAGCCCTAGAGCAGGGCTGTGCATATAAGGGAGGTGAACAAGAGCTAGTGATGTAACCTGTGGGTGTGTTGCTGCAGAGATAAATTGAAAACCAAAATGAAAACTGAAAGTGGAAAGTGAAATTAAAGTTGGCAGAGTTGAGGAAAATGAAACTTAAATGGTATCGCTTCCTTTGCTCTGTTTTGAAAGCAGATTTAGAAGAAGCTGGTGGAAGGCAGTTTAACTGATATGCTAATTCCTCTCTCTGGGTCACTAAGGCCTTGTAGGAACCTGAGAACCAAGAGGTGCCAGTAATGTGGAGTCCACTGAACCTGCAGCCAGGGACACCTGTAAAAATTGGCTGTGTGAACTTGCCAAGGTCATGTCTCCAATATGTGCCTTTGTTTGATCATGTGGAAAGAGAAATTGTTCTTCTTAGGGTATTAAAATTCTGCAAATCACTAAACTGGTGTCTTAAACCAAATTTGTTTCTGGGAGGTTGTGTTTTGCTAATTATTCTGTGCCTTTGCATACCCTTCTTTCTGGAGAATGGTCTGTGATAGTAAAAGCCCTGTAACCTCTTCTTTATTCATAAGAACAAAGAAAATGTAAGTGCTAGCATTCTGAAACTTCAAACAAAACATGATAGGACTTAATGACAATATTTTTTTAAAAAATATTTTAATATTTTACTTTAAAAATATTTTTTCTAAATTTAAATATTTTAACGGTCTCTATTATAGTCATCCAAAGTGTTCTCATTCACTAGACATGATTATTACACCTGTGCATAAGTGTTGTCCTTTTGGCGCCCATGGCATCCAGGTTTGGCTTACCTCAGCCTGGTCTGTCTTCTGTAGTCATGGTACTTGTGGTAAGAGGCTGAGAAGAATAAGTGATGAGACTAAGGTCCTGGGTACAGATTAGGCTCCTGTTGCTCACCTACCAAGTTGTCGTCTGTGTCTGCCAAGCTCTTGTTTTCCTTACTTTGCTTTGGAAATTGGCCCACTCTCCTGATACATGTAGTAAAGTGGTGATTCCCAGCAGCTTTTACAAAGCAAATTTTTCTCCCCAATCATGGTTAATTTTTTTTTTTTTTTTTGATTTTTAGTGTTACACTCGTGGTATATGGAGGTTCCCAGGCTAGGGGTCAAATTGGAGCTGCAGCCACCAGCCTAGACCACAGCCAGTGCAAAGAGGAATCTGAGCTGCGTCTGCAACCTACACCACAGTTATAGCAATACCATCCTTAACCCACTGAGTGAGGCCAGGGATTGAACGAGCATCCTCATGGATGTCAGTCGGGTTCGTTATCATTGATCCACGAAGGGAACTCCCATGGTTAATTTAATTACTGGAAAGCCCCCACCCCCTTATTGAGAGGAGACTGTTAAACTTGCTTCTCTGGAAAAATGAATCTGGTAAGTGTTGAGCCTGAAACATACGTATTTGGCTACCGTTGTCAGCTGTGTTTTTTCGTGGGGGCTGACAATAATAAAAACAGATGAAGCTTATTCACAGAGAATAATATCCAATGGTTGAGATGAGAGAAATAGGGCATTTGAGATAAGAGATGGAAAGTTCTGATGGTGCTTTCTGTCTATAGTTTCAACATGAGGAGTCAAGGGGCGAGCAGTGTCCTACGGGTTTCCAGGTGAGTACTGAGTTGCATGAGCCAAGACTACCAATGACTGTGGACCTGGGACCAAATTGAGGGGTGTTTACAGTGTTGCAAAAACCCAGTGACTGTCAAGGGCTTAGAACCAGAATTGCCTCCTACCCCAAAGGAGAGCTTTAGCCCGTTGTTGCCAATCATGGAGGTTGGTGGCTGGGTTCTGGATGACTGCACAGAAAAGGGAAAATGGAAGGAGGTACCCTTATTTTTAGTTAGCCTCCTGTATATAGAAGGCTATGAAATACAAAAACCTACTCCTAATTAAGTGACTAGGATTCTGGTTGTTAATTTTGGTTTCAGGTTGACAGAAATAAATAATCCACCAGGTTCAGGAATAAAGGAAATATGCCAAATACGAAGAAAACCTCCTAATATCTGATCACTTGGGCAGGAGGTAAAATCAAGATGCTGTGGTCTGGTGTAGAGAGCCCTCTACAGCTCTAGCATGGACACTTGAGTCAAATTCCAACTTAGCCTTAATTGTGTGTAGTTCATGGAACTTGAGTTTAGATACTTAGCAACTACTGGGCACATAGAGGCGTTCAAATAAAAGGTGACTATTGGTAGTAGTAGTAGTAGTAGTAGTAAATAGTAGTAGTAGTAGCAGTAGTAGTAGTAGTAAAAGTAGTATTTTCAGTCATCAAGTTTAAACAGAGCTTTCTTTTATAAGAAAGCTGTTTATACTTGGTCTTTTAAAATAAGAAGCAGAAGGAGTTCCTGC
This sequence comes from Catagonus wagneri, assembly GCA_004024745.2. Classification (NCBI taxonomy): domain Eukaryota; kingdom Metazoa; phylum Chordata; class Mammalia; order Artiodactyla; family Tayassuidae; genus Catagonus; species Catagonus wagneri. Next base: position 4,007,628 of record PVHT020003785.1, read on the forward strand.
TGTGGTGCAGTGGGTTAAGGATCTGGCATTGTCTCTGTGGTAGCGCTCGTTTGATCCCTGGTCTGACACAGTGGGTTAAGAATCTTGCATTACCACTTCTGTGGTATAGGTTGCAGCTGCAGCTTGAATTCCATCCCTGGTCCAGGAACTTCCATATGCCATAGGTACAGCCATAAAAATAAATAAATAAATAAATAAATAAATAAATAAATAGCTAGCAGAAGAGTAGCTGCAAGAGTGTTTTCCTCTTTGAAACACTTCATCAAACACTGCCAGATCTAAAAAGTTTTTGCTCAATCCCTCCTGCGCAGCTCACCTCCCATTTCAGCCCTCACCAATTCTCTAAGCTTCCACTGTGGCATATTAAATTAGAAGGCTCTACAGAAATCAAAATTTCTGAATAAATAATACAGGTTTATCCATGTATTCTGATATATTTCAGGCTATATGAAAATGCTGAAATAAATGAATTAGAAACTTGGGGGGGGCAAGATGTCTTTGGAATACTTATGGGGAAACTCAGTTGGATTTGTAATTTTCTAGTACACTAGATATAAAGCAGAGAAGCAGACAAAATGTTTATCTTGTTCCTGTGAGTTTGGCAGTGGTCCTGGTTCTATGGGGCTCTGGCTTGGGCTGATTAGGTATTCAGAATCTTGCCCAGTGTCTCTGTGAAATAAACAGACATATGAGCAACACAGGACAGAAGAGCATTAAGGAAAGAGGAAATAGCCAGCCGTGTGTGTGTGTGTGTGTGTGTGTGTGCGCGCGCGCGCGCGCGCACACACACACGCTCACAGGAAAAAAACAAGTGCACTCACAGGAAAAAAACAACTGGAGAAAATAAAATTACAGAAAATGAAATTTTAGCTCTATGTTATAAGTCCATTCCCAGGATTCTAGGACTAACTAGCTCCTTGAGTGACTGACCAACTGTAAAAAGCTACTTCACCTCTTTGTGCCTCAGTTTCCTCAACTGATATGTAGGTGATTTGGAATAGATTATCAAACAATGGGTGGAACCACCTCACAAAGATGCACTCACTTATGTGGGATCAGAAGTACAGGGATAGTGAATGTTGTGTGAGGCCAGATGTGTCTGCAAAGAAATAGTATGTCCTGATCTGAGTGTTCTTGCTTCAGAGCGTGACTGTGTTTGACTGCTGAGGTGAGGAGTTTTGTGACCTTTCTTTTCACCACCCAACCCTGACCCAGAAATATTAACCAGTGAAACGTATGTGTGTTTGTGTTGTGGGGGAGGGGCGAGATCAGACCTGAGTTAAATCAATATTGTTCTTGAGAATGCTCACTGAAAACAATCACTAGCCCAAAGGAGATGGAATCAGGAAAAACTTTTGACCCATATGTTCTCCTTCTGCCCACTGCAGTCCATGGTATGTTGAGGACAGTCATTGCCCAGGAGAGAGGGACCACACAGAGTGACCTGATCTGTGGGAACTGCTAGAATATTTGAAGATGAGCCATTTCTGGTTTTTAAAACTTGTACCCCAACCTCTGCACCTCTGCCCAGCGAGAGCATTTTGAGAAGCAGAAAGGACTTTTCTTCTTCTGAACGATCTACTCAGGGCCAGGGTGCCATGCATTGAAGGATGTAAAGTGTTCTGGATTTCAGCCTCTGTGGCATTGTAGAACTTTGAATGCTCAACTAACAACCTTACAGAGCTGCCCTGCCAACCTGCTAGAAGAGAATTCTTGTTCTCATACATAGTTGTTCATCAGCATGTGTCATTTTTCACTTTATTCTTGACTTGTGGTCTGTGCAGACTGGAGTAGAATGTCATCAGAGTTATCCTCACTGAAATAGGAGTACTGAGTCCCTAGAGTCCTTCCATTATCTAATGAACACACAGGGTGTACTGTTAATAGTCATATAAGTATGATTATGAAATGATAAATACAAGTATGTGTTTGGTGACCTAACCCTCCATTGGGTGTGGTTAGTTGTCAGGTATTTTCCTGGATCCTTTTCTGTTAAGCTATTTTGATCAGTAAGCATGAGCGGACAAAAATGCTCTATATGATTCTCTGTCTCTGTCCCACTGGCATCGGGGCCATTTTCATTTTTTTCTCCTTTTTTTTTTTTTTTTTTTGATGATGCCGACGGTATGTGGAAGTTCCCAGGACAAGGAGCGAACCCATGCCACAGATGTAACTAGAGCCACAGCACTGACAATGCCAGATCCTTAACCTGCTGAGCTATAAGGGAACTCCATCAGGGACACTTTAATGTGGGTTTTATTTTTCTAAGATGATCCAGAGCCCCCTTAGGTTGTCTTAGGTCAGGAGGGTCTACAAACATAACTACAAACCACTGCAAAGTCTCTTTGGGGGCTTGGGGAGAGGAGGGGCTTGCTTTCTGTCAGCCTTGCAGATACAGACATCACTAACATCATTTCAGGACCAGAAATCCATTTTATTTAAAGGGGAGATCTGGATACTCTTGTGGTGAACTCCATTGCAATCTCTCACTTGCAATCACTTCAGGAGACAGGTATAGGTGTGTCCTAGAAGAAGAATCCTGACACGGGCTTCTTGCACTATACACTCTGCCTCTCCGCTGGCTATAACAGCAGATGGAAGGACTCTTGTAGGTGGGAATACTTTTGAGCAGAAAATATTTTCTGCAGTTTTCCAGTTCTAACAAAACCAAGAAAGAAAGGAACATTATCAAAAATATCCCAACTCTGATAAGATTTCTTATCTTAATATCACAACTCTGATAAGATTTCTTGTTTTCTAGCATCTAGTAGAATGCCTTCTCATGAACCCCTGGAATGCCTATAACACAGATTGATGGGCTCCACCCTCAGAGTTTGAGTCAACAAGTCTAGGGTGGGGCCTGAGAATCTGCATTTTTAACATGTTCCCTGGTGACGCTGATACTCCTGGTCAGGGGACCACACTTTGAGAATGGTTGATTTAGTGAAAAGAAAATTTCACAGTAATTATAATTTCATATTTACATAGCAACCCCAAGACTGAATAAATAATAGAAAAATGGTCACTGAAAATAGCTTCTTTTTCTTCCCACTTGGATTTAATCAGCCTAGCCGGAAAGGATCTAAGACTAGCTTTGTGCCAGTCTCCCCTCCTGACCCAGGCCTGTGTCATCTGGTGAACAGTCTATAAGTATCCCCTGAGAATTTATCACTGCATGAGAAGGTGCTACACAAATTACATCAGCTTTGGAATTAGGATGACTTTCTCATTCATCTCTCAAGAGCATTGCTACTCTCTCTGAGCAAACTCTGTAATGGGACAATTAGGAAATGTGCCTCTGTGTACATTCTTTTTTTTAAAATACGAAATATAGTTGATTTTCAATATTGATTACTTTCAAGTATATAGCAAAGTGATTTGGTTATACACATATCTATGTATACGTATTCTTTTTAAAAATTCTTTTCCACTAAAAGACATTCACCAATTGGATTAATGGCAGCATAGAAGGACTGGAGCCAACTTCTCTCCCAAAAAACAACAAAACTACATCCAAATGCTGAGCAACCTTCAACCAAATGGACTGGAAACTTCCAAAAAAAGATAGTCTACTCTGGAAGACAAAGAAGAGACCACATCAAGAGGTAGGAGGGGCAATTACACAATAGAAGCAACCCCATACCTCCTGGGTGGGAAGCCCCACAGACTGGAAAGTAACTACATCACAGAGACTCAGCTACAGGACTGAGAGTTCTGAGCCCCACGTCAAAACCCCATACCTGGGGATCGGGCACAGGGAGAAAGAGCCCCCGGAGCATCTGGCATTGAAGGCCAACGGGGCTTGTGTGCAGGAGCTCCACAGGACTGGGGGAAACAGACCCCATTCTTGAAAGGCACACACAGATTTTCACGTGCACTGGGTCCCAGGGCAAAGCAGTCTCCATAGGAATCCGGGCGGAACCTGACTGCAATTCTTGGAGGATCTCCTGGGAAAACAGGGGTGACTGTGGCTTGTTGTGGGGGAAGGGTGTTGGAGGCAAAGCTCTTGGTGACATTCATCAGCCTGCATTTCTCTGGAGGTGGCCATTTCTGGGAAAATCTGGTCCCTCCCATCAGCGCTGAGATGCCCCAGGCCAAACAATAATCCTGGTGGGATCACAGCCCCACCCCTCGGGAAACAGGCTGCCCAAAGACCCCTCAGGCACACCCAGCCTCTAAAATCACCCAGAGACAAAGTCACACCCACCTGAGGGCTAGGAATCAACCCCACCTACCAGTGGGCAGGCACCAGTCCCTCCCATCAGGAAGCCTACAGCGAGCCCCCTCCCCATACCAGCTTCAGCACAGGAGAGGTAAACACCAGAAGTAAGAGACGCTACAACTCTACTGTGTGCAAAAAGGACACCACACCAAAACCCTATAAAAATGAAAAGACAGAAATCTATAACTCAGATAAGGGAGAAAGAGAAAAGCCCAGAAAAACAGCTCAGAGATGAGGAGATTATCAGCCTCCCAGAAAGAGACTTTAGACTGTTGATGCTGAAGATGATGCAAGGCTTTGGAAATAAACTGGAGGCAAAGATTGATAATTTACAGGAAACACTGAGCAGAGAAATACAAGCTGTAAAAATTAGAGATGCAAAATGTAATAACTGAAATAAAAAATTCCTTAGAAGCAGCCAACAGTAGAATACAGGAGGCAGAAGAACGAATCAGTGAGGTGGAGGACAGATTAGTGGAAATCACTAATGCAGAAGAGAAAAGAGATAAAAGATTGAAAGGAAATGAGCAGAGTCTCAGAGAACTGTGGGATAATGTTAAACGCACCAACATCTGTATTATAGGGGTCCCAGAGGGAGAAGAGAGAAGGGGACAGAAAAAGTAATTGAAGAGATAATAGCCGAAAACTTCCTAATATGGGAAAGGAACGCAATGAGTACCATATAAAATAAATCAAGAAGGAACACCCCGAGACACATATTAATCAAAATGACCAAAATTAAAGACAAAGAGAAAATTTTGAAAGCAGCTAGGGAAAAGAAACAAATGACATACAAGGGAACCCCAATAAGGTTATCAGCAGATTTTTCAGCTGAAACTCTGCAGGCCAGAAGGGAGTGGCATGATATACTTAATGTGATGAAAGGGAAAAACTTCC
>PVHT020003785.1:4012846-4078817 GCA_004024745.2 Catagonus wagneri
CGAAGGAGAGATCAAAACCTTTACAAATAAGCAAAAGCTAAGAGATTTCTGCAACACTAAACCAGCTTTACAATAAATCTTAAAGGAACTTCTCTAGTCAGAAAAGAAAAGGCCACAACCAGAAACAAAAACACCACAAATGACAAGGCTCACCAGTAAAGGCATATATACAGTAAAGATACTAAATCATCCATGCACAATTATGCTACCAAAATCAGAAATCGTGAGAAGAGAGCACAAATGCAGGTCACTGGAGACGCATGTGCATTAAGAAACCAACAACTTAAAACAATCTCATTTGTATATAGACTCCTATATCAAAACTTCAGGGTAAAAAAAAAGAGCAACAAAACCCCCAAACAGTTAATACAATGGCAATAAGAACATATATATCAGTAATTACCTTAAATGTTAATGGACTGACTGCCCCAACCAAAAGACACAGACTAGCTGAATGGATACAAAAACAAGACCCATATATATGCTGTCTTCAAGAGACCCACTTCATTTCTAGAGACACATACAAATTGAAAGTGAGAGGATGGAAGAAAATATTCCATGCAAACGGGCATCAAAAGAAAGCCAGAGTAGCAATACTCCTATCAGACAAAATAGACTTTAAGATGAAGAACATTTTAAGAGACAAGGAAGGGCACTACATAATGATCAAAGGATCAATCCAAGGAGAAGATATAATAGTTTTAAATATCTATGCACCCAACATAGGATCACCACAATATATAAGGCAACAGCTAACAACCTTAAAAGGAGAAATCAACAATAACACAATCATAGTGGGCGAATTTAACACCCCACTTACAGAAAAAGACAGGTCATCCAGACAGAAAATCAATAAGGAAACACAGGCCCTGAATGAAGCATTAGATCGGATGGACTTAATAGATATTTATAGGGCATTCCATCCAAAAGCAACAGAATACACATTCTTCTCAAGTGCTCATGGAACATTCTCTAAGATTGATCACATCCTGGGCTACAAAGCAAGCCTCCGTAACTTTAAGAAAATTGAAATCATATCAAGCATCTTCTCTGACCACAATGCTATATGACTGGAAATCAACAACAAGAAAAAAAATGGCAAAAAATACAAACATGTGGAGACTAAACAACACGCTACTAAACAACCAATGGATCAATGAAGAAATCAAAGAGGAAATTAAAAAATACCTAGAAGCAGATGACAACAAAGATAGGACACTCCAAAACCTCTGGGTTGCAGCAAAAGCAGTTCTAAGAGGAAAGTATATAGCAATACAAGCCTACCTCAGGAAACAAGAAAAAGCGCACTTAAACAACCTAACTTTACATCTAAAGTAGCTAGAGAGGGAAGAAGCCAGGTTATGGAAACAACCTAAATGCCCATCAACAGAGGAGTGGATAGGGAAGATATGGTACATACACACAATGGAATGTTACACAGCCATTAAAAGGAACGAAGTAACAACATTTACAGCAACATGGATGGACCTAGAAATTATCATGCGAAGTGAAACCAGTCAGACAATTAGACAGCAACACCCAATGCTACCGCTTACATGTGGAAACTAAAGGGACACAGTGAACTTCTTTGAAGAACAGACAATGACTCAAAGATTTTGGAAAACCTTGGTTTTTCAAATAAGACAGTCTGGGGGGTGGGGGGATGCACTGTGGGTTTGGGACACAAAATGTATCACATTGACTTGTGATGATCTTTGTACACCTATAATTGAAATAAAATTCATTGTTTACAAACATAAAATAAAATAAAAATAAAAAAACAAATAAATTCTTTTCCACTATAGTTTGTTATAGTAATGAATATAGTTCCCTGTGCTATATAGTACATTCTTGTTTATCTATTTTACATATCTGTTTTATATATGGTAGTGTGTATCTATTAATCCCATACTCCCAGTTTATCCCTTCCCCTTTGGTAACCATAAATTTGTCCTTTATGTCTGTGAGTCAGTTTCTTATTTGTAAATTAGTTCATTTTAACCTTTTTTCTTGTTTTTTTCATTTTTGAAGTTTTATTGAGGTATAGTTGATTTGCAAGGTTGTGATAATTCCTGTACAACACAGTTTTACAGTGATACATATACACACATCCATTCTCTTTCAGATTCTTTCCCCACATAGATTATCACAGAATATTGGATAGAGTTCTCTCTGCTCTACATCAGGTCCCCCTTGGCCAAGCATTGCATATACCTCAGTGTGCCTATGACAATCCCAAACCCTAAGTCCATCCCTCCTCCCACCAACTGTCCCCTTTGGTAACCATAAATTTGTTTTCAAAACCTGTGAGTCTGTTTCTATTCTGCAGATAAGTTCATTTGTATCCTCTTTTTTTAGATTCTGCATATAAGTAATATCATACCATGTTTGTTTTTCACTGTCCAACTAACTTCACTTAGTATGATAATCTCTAGGTCCATCCATGTTGCTGCAAAAGACATTATTTTGTTCTTTTTTTTTTTTTTTTGTCTTTTTGACTTTTCTAGGACCGCACTCATGGCATATGGAGGTTCCCAGGCTAGGCGTCTAATCGAAGATGTAGCCACCGGCCTATGCCACAGCAACGTGGGATTGAGCCGCGTTTGCAACCTACACTACAGCTCACGGCAATGCCAGATCCTTAACCCACTGAGCTAGGCCAGTGATTGAACCCGCAACCTCATGGTTCCTGGTCAGATTACTTAACCACTGAGCCATGACAGGAACTCCTATTTTGTTCTTTTTTATGGTTGAGTAGTATTTCATTGTAAATATGTAGCACATCTTCTTTATCCATTCCTCTATCAACAGACATTTAGGTTGCTTCCATGTCTTGGCTATTGTAAATAGTGCTTCAATGAACATTAGAATCCATGTATGTTTTGAATTATGGTTTTTCTGTGGATAGATGCCCAGGAGTGGGATTGATGGATCACATGCTAGTTCTGTTTCTGTATTTTTGAGGAACCTCCATACTGATTTCCATAGTGGTCACACCAATTTATATTTCCTGCAGCTCAATATCCAAAAAACAACCCAATCAAAATAACATTTCACCAAAGAAGACATACATAGAGATGGCAAAAAAAAAAATCTTATGAAAAGATACTAATTGTTAGAGAAATACAAATCAAAACTACTATGAGGTACTACCTTACTGCAGCCAGAATGGCCATCATCAAAAAATCTATAAATGATAAATGCTGGAGATGATGTGGAGAAAAGGGAACCCTCTTATACTCTAGTGTTTTTTATTATTTATTTATTTATTTATTTATTTATTTATTTATTTATTTTTGTCTTTTTGCCTTTTATGTAGAGCCGCACACGTGGCATATGGAGGTTCCCAGGCTAGAAGTCTAACAGGAGCTATAGCTGCCGGCCTTCGCCACAGCCACAGCAACGCGAGATCCAAGCCGCGTCTGCAGCCTACGCCACAGCTCATGGCAACGCCAGATCCTTAACCCACTGAGCAAGGCCAGGGATCGAACCCGCAACCTCATGGTTCTTAGTCAGATTCGTTAACCACTGAGCCACGAAGGGAACTCCCTGTAGTGTTTTTTAGATTCCACATATAAATGATAGCATATAATGTTTGTCTTTGACTTATTTCACTTAATGTAATAATCTGTAGGTCCATCCATGTTGCTGCAAATAGCATTATTTCATTCTTTTTATGGCTGAGTAATATTGCATTTATATACATGCCAAATGTTTATCCATTAAACAGTCGATGAACTCCTAGGTTGCTTACATGTTTTAGCTATTGCAAGTAGTGCTCCTATGAACATTGGGGTGCATTTATCTTTTTTAATTAGAGGTTTCATCTTTTCCAGATATATGCCCAGGAGTAGGATTGCTAGATCATATGTTAACTATATTTTTAATTTAGGGATCATCCACACTGTTTTTCATAGTGGCTGCACCAGTTCCCACCAATTGTATAGGAGGATTCCCTTTTCTCTACTCCTTCTCCAGCATTTATTATTTATAGACTTTTTGATGATACCCGTTCTGACCAGTGTGAGGTGGTACTGCATAATAGTTTTGATTTTCATTTCTCTAATAATTAGCGATGTGGAGTATATTTTCATTTATCTGTTAGCCCTCAGTATGTCTTCTTTGGAGAAGTGTCTATTTAGGTCTTCTGCCCTCTGTGCTCATTCTTGCTTGCCCCTCTGGATCTATTTTTCTACATCTTTCTCTGTTCTGTGTTCTCATGGAAGCTGATGGTACGGGTTTCATTAACTGGACCTCTTCATTTTTTTTTTTTTTTACTTTCTTTTGTATCTGGCCCATTAGGGGGCACCAGCCAGAAGTAAGAGGGGGGAGGAGGGTGAAGGTCATGGTGTTAATTCCCAGGCTCCCACTGTGCCAGGCTTTGGGCTTTTAGTGGTTGTGTTTTTCATCAAAGGCCTCTTGAGAAACCCTTTCCGTACAGCTACGACTGAGAGTCTTTCCAGGCCTGGTGACTGACTGCATGGAAAGCACGTTACACTGAAGAGTATGCACCAGTTGTGTGTGTGGCTTTCATGTTCTGGGACAAGTGCCTCCACCTGTTCAGCGGCCAGTCTGTAGGGACCTCCAGCCAAAGCCCTTGCCTATTATAATTTTCTTTTCTTTTTTTAGGGCTGTACCTGCGGCATATGGAAGTTCCTAGACTAGGAGTCAAATCGGAGCACAGCTGCTGGCCTACGCCACAGCCACAGAAACGCTGGATCTGAGCCAGCGCTGGATCTGAGCACAGCTGCAACCTACACCACAGCTCAAGGCAATGTGGGATCCTTAACTCACTGAGCAAGACCAGGGATGAAACCTGCATCCTCATGGATAATAGTCGTGTTCTTAACCTATTGAGCCACGACGGGAACTCCTTTCCTGTTGTAACTTTTCCAAGTGGACATTGAGGGCTGCCTCGTGTCATGAGTTTAACTGTTGCAGCCACTGAGACAGGGTTCTCTGTTTGGAATTTCAGGCCAGAGCAACCTAAGGCCCACCTTAAGGCCCAAGTCAGGGAGCCCTGGACATGCCTTTGCCCAGAGCCTGGCAGTAGGCATCCAGCCCTTTCCTAGAAGGGACTGTGAAGGGGGAGAAGGGGTTTTGGAAGGGGATCATTTCCTTTCAGCCCTCTCCCTCCAGTTCTGTATCAGATGGAAATCTTCTAGCAAGCAAATTGCATTTTCAGGTGAGGATATTTTCTGCAAGGCACCATCCCTAACCCAACTCTGAAATAAAGGGATGGAAACACAAGCAAATACTTAGATGAATTTCAGGAGAAGTTTACAAATACTGAAATGAAGTTTGCCCTGGCAGCAGTATGGCTGTGGGCTTTTTGTGCATAAAGTTATAGCTTAGTCACTGTGTGTCAGAAAACATGATCACCATGAATTTGGCGCTGGCCCTGGTTGTGTAGGGCTCTGGCTCAGCTCATAAGGTAGTCAGAATTTTGTCCATTGTGTCTCTGGCATAAACATAACCATGAACCATACAGGGCAGAGCAGCATTAAGGAGAGAGGAAACAGCCAACAAAGTGTGTGTGTGTGTGTGTGTGTGTGTGTGTGTGTGTGTGTGTGTGAACAAATAGAAAAGAGCAGTGGAAACTGGAGAGGGAAACATTTCTAGTGGATAGCATTCCTGCTTGAAGAGATGAAACTTAAGCACTGAACTGTGAGTTTGATATTAGGATTTCAGGACCAGCTCTGTGTTTAACAAGCTGAATTTGATTTAATATCTATTAGTTTCCTTATCAGATAAGTACAAAGATTGCCTTTGGACAGTGGTTTGCAATCCTGGCTGCAAACTAGAAAATTCCCTGAGAGTCTTAAAAATAATACTGATATCTGAGCTAACCCCTAGTCCAGTGAATCAGAATCTGTGAGAGTGAGGCCTAGGCATCAGAATTATCATTAATTAAAAAAAAAAAAAGGAACCCCAAGTTAATTTTATTGTGCAATCATGGTTTAAAGCCACTGAGCTAGGTTTTTACCAGAGTATGGTCTATGGACCAGCAGCATCAGCATCAACTGAAACTTATTCAAATGCAGAATTTCAGGCCCCTACAGAGCCCTTCTAAATTAGAGGCTTCATTTTAACACGACAGCCAAGTGATTTGTTGCTGTGTGAAATTTTGAGCTACTCTCTTATATGATTTCCAGATTTCTCTCAAATCTTAATAATATGGAAACTTGGACAGGGACTTATTCCCAATATGTAGCTATCTTTATGTGATAAATAACTTACTTTCCGAGACAGTAAGTTCATTTCTCTGTGCCTTGGTGTCCCCATGTGCACCTTAATAATCCACACAATATGATAAAGGAATGTAGGTCAAAGTGCTTGGACCTCTACACATAGTGTCTGATGTTTCTTTGAGATTACTCATGTTCGCAAACCTGTGCCAGTCACATGCCTAGAGAAAATATGCAGCCACCAAGAACTGCTCTGCTTTAAGTTCCAGTCATTTTCATTCCATCTCAGGGGTCTTGATGGCTGTCTTTGGCTCACCGTGACTTACATTTCTTACTGTACTCCAGGTCTAACTGAATTTTCATGGTTTAGTTTTTACATGTCAAGCATTCATTCACTTGGAATGGTCAGTGTAAGTTCCAAAGGAACATTTACACCGTTGAACGAAGCTTTAAACCTTGCATAGCCTGCTTCTGTAATGGGTATGAGGAAAGTTCCCAGGTTCCTGGGAGGCCAGTCATTTTTAGACTTGTCTGAAATATCTTGGGACTCAGAGAGTTCATTTCTACTAAGAAAAATGAGAAGAGGTGAAGATATTTTCTAGTTGCAGTGGAGGATTCTAAATTGCGCTGAAAAAATAAGTTCCACTATTCATGTCATTTCCATGGAGATGGAATCACTGCCTGAAACAGGACTGAAACACTTGAGGGGAGGAGGCCGTGGTTTACCTTGGGGAGACTTATCCCCACTCCTCCAGTTGTATTTTTTTGGGCAGGCCTGGACTCTGCTGGGAAGTGTGTGTGGTGGTCAACCTGCTCTGTGGATATTCACGGCAGCCAAGGTGGCGGTAAAGTGAATTAAGCTGGAAGCTCTAATTAGTAACCACTGGGTTACTAATTGGGTAAGGCTGGGTATGGCCCCGGGTAGTAAGAAGGAATAGGTAACTGTGGAAACCATCAATTCGTGTGGGTCCCTTTGAGTCTCCAGAGGCAAAGCTGAGTGAGATCAGAGTTACACACCAGGAAATGCAGATTGGGGCTGTTCTCTCAGGCAAGGGTAGATGGTGAATTGTTCAGGCAGAAGAATAAATCACAGCCTAGGTACGTAGGTCAGAACCCATCAACTGCATCTTCTGGGAAGCCTCAATGCCAGGTGGAGGCTAGATGGAACTCGGAGTATGGAGGGACAGGGTTGGACAGTGTTCACGATCCTTCTGTGAGTCAGCTGTTTATATTTCTAGGGGTGGGACCAGGTACCCTTGTTGGAGTAGCTGTGTAGAAAATCTCCAGTCTCCCTCTAGCACTTATAATCATTGTGTCCTTGGGCATGTGTATTTGCCTAAAGATAGCAGTTCCTCACCTACCCCAGAGCTGTGGCTGTCTGTGAGGGCGAGAAAAAGCCAGTCTCCCACCTTCACCCCAAATCACCCTTCTGCCTCAGCCAGGCTTTCAGTATTGGTTTCCATGTTAATATCCCTTATAGGGGCCCAGTGACCCCTCTGGAATTAGTCATAAGAGGCAGTGCTGCTCCAGGTCAAAGCTGGCAGGGAGTCAAGAGTTCACAGCTGGGCCTTGCTGGAGTCAGGAGATAACTCAGGGGTGGGGGCACCCTCACCAAAGCCTGCTGCCCTCATAGCCAACGTAGCTCATTAAGTCACTTTTGGGGATTCCCCTGCTGCATGAGAGTCAAATTTCTGGCTCTCTGTATACCAACTAGATGGAACTAGTCCCTCTGTCTTCTCTGGGATCTGGTGTAGAGCAGTTTTCCTCTACACAGAGACAATCAGATGATATCACTAGAAAAGTAGTGGTTGATAGGGTTCTTGATGTACCACTTGGTCGTACAGAGCAAACAAGCCTTGTGGATTTCCCCAGCTGAGAGGGACTACTTGAATATTTTCATTTGCCCTGGAGTTTGAAAGTCTTTGTCTCTATGGCCAGCCTAGTACTGGTGCTCCTTACACTCTGTCTGGGAGGCAGATGCCCAGGAATTCCTAAGTGCACGACAAGCCCGGTTACCAGCAGCAGCTGATAACTGGGCACTGGGCTCAACTGAGGGCCCTGGGTTTGAATGGGAGTCACAGTTCCTGGGGCCCAAGGATGGGCTGGCTGCAGGGTGGGGGTAATAGTGCCAAGGAGGAACTCCAATGGATATGTTGAGAATGGCATGGTATGGCTGTAACAATTACCCATCCTCCCTGGCAAGAGAAGCTTTGGGAATTAATATTACTCTTAGACATGAAAACCACACAATTAATTCTGAATTGAAATTTTAAAATTTATTGTAGCATTACTTGAAGAATATATATATTGTAGTATCAGTATCAAAAATACATACGCATACATGGCTGAAGCCAAGCACATGACTTAGGGAATATTTCAGCTTTCCTCAAAAGCTAGTCTTCCAGAAGGCCCAGAAGGCTGGATAACAGTTAGGTGAAGATATAAGATTCTGTTTGTTGGCAATCTGCAGTTATGACCTTGGCAAGAGGGGCGGAAATGTGGGCTCTCTGGAGAACTGAGTGCATCATGCGGACTTGAAGCACTGATTCTAGTACCAGCTTATTCTAAAACCTGCAGACTAGAGAACTGTGTAGTGGCTGGTATGGACAGGGAAGACAGACATGAGAAAACAGCTCTCTAAAAATGTGCCTCAAAGCAGCAAGCAGGACCCTTTTGCTTGGCAAGTTCAGGTTGGGGAACTCCTGCCTTCCCACTCTCCTCCCCATCTTGGCCACTATTCCAGGCTCCCTGACTCTCTGTTCCTTTCCTTCCTGTCTCTTTCAACTTCAGCGTCAGGGAGCTCCCTGAGAGTAGAGCTGTCTGTGCCCTGGTCCATTTCCTCAGTGCCTTCTTCCATCTCAGATGCTGGATGGAAAATGCTGCCTATGCCTGAAAGGCTATTCCTTAGTAGGTAGCCCAGTTGCTTCTCATAGCATGCGGCTGCTTGCAGCAGGTCTCCATTCATCTTGTGAATTAATCCTTGGAGATACCAAGAATTTTGTGCGCTTTGTGGAAGCTGATTTTCAGCTCCATTCTGTAGTTGGTATTTTATCTTTTCCTTCTCAGCTGATTTTGCATTTATGGACAAACCCTCTAAAGAGTGTTGGACTGCAGTGTCTTCAGACTTCTCATGATACTCCTGAGAGTTGTAATAGTGCTGATGGAGTTGTTGCCCCTCAGTGTTGGGGAGCTCCTTACTGAAAGGTATCTGATGACATTCTCCTACTTCCAGGAGCTCAGTGCTCTCAGAATATGCATACATAGGATTTAGTCCCTTTTCAATAGCTTTATTAACATAGTCCTTGGCATGTTTCCTTAGTTCTTCAATCTTCTCACTGTTACTGCTAGCTTCAGATTCTTCTGCATCCAGGATTTGTTTGATTTTTGCCCTATAGCAGCATGCAATCTGGTGATAGAGATAGCCATTGTTTGGTGTAGATTCCAGTGCCGTTAGAAATAGTTCAATAGCTTTGTCTAGATCACCCTTTTCTCGGTAAAATTCAGCTGCACTGCAGAGGACATCTGTTTGGCAAGGAGCTTTTTCCAGGGCCTCTACAACCAACTCTTCCCCTTGAGCTTCTTCATTCATCTTCTGCAATTTCAGGGCCAGGAGAACTTTGATATACTGATTGTCAGGGCTCAGCTCAATGGCCTCCTTTAGAATATCCACAGAGGACTGTTGCTCTGGTTTGCCATCCAGATAGTACATTGCAATGGCCAGTCCAGAGGAGAATTCTGGGTTGTCGGGTTTCTCTTCCAGAGCCTTCTCAAAATACACCTTTGCCTTTTCAGTTTGTTTTCCTCCGCACTTCAGCAGTGTCCATCCTTCTTCACAGTCAAGCTCAGGACACTCAATACTGTAAGGATTTGAGAACTTCTCACATACTTGTTTCACCTTGTCTACATAAACTTGAGCATCTGAGAGTCTTCCCAGGTGATAATAGACCCAGGCATAGTTTCCCCAGGTGACCAGGCTTCTGATTTCTGCCTGGTCAGTGTGTTCTTGCTGGATTAACTCTTCAGCTTGCCGTAAGTATTCCAGGGCAGCCTCATTTTGACCATTTAAGTGTTTTATGTAAGCCAACAAGTTGTATGTTGTCGCTTTGAACTCAGAGTTTAAAAGTTCAGTCTGGTTACATACTCTGTATTCTAGATCATCCCAGACACTTCCTTCCTTAAGTAAGTTCCATGTGAAATGGCATTTCAGCTGTGGAAGGATCTTCTTCAGAGAATTCTTGTTGACCTCACTGTGGAGAAAATAAACATAGTCACTGTGATGTGCATTTGCCAAGCATTGTATGCTGTGATGAAATTATAGTTTATTTTGTGTGTCATCCTGACTGAGCCACAGGATGTCCCGCTACCTAGGTAAATATTAGTTCTGGTCATAACCGGAGCAGTGTTTCCAGAAGAGATTAGCGTTTGAATCAGTAGACTGAGCAGAGCAGATTGCCCTCACTAGTGTGAATGGACACTATCCAACCTGTTGAGGGCCTGAGTAGAACAAAAAGTACAGGAAGGGTAAATTTGCTTCCTCTGCCTGGCTGCTTGAGCTAGGGCATTGGTCTTCTCTTCTCCTCAGACTGGGACTTACATCATCAGTCTCCAGTTTTCAGGTCTTTGAACTCAGACTAGAATTATGCCACTGGCTTTCCTGGGTCTGCAGCTTGCAGACAGGGGATCATGGGACATCTCAGCCTCCGTAGTCCCATGAACCTCTGTTTCTCTCACTCTGTCTCTGACATTGTGTGTGTGTGTGTGTGTGTGTGTGTGTGTGTGTGTGTGTGTATCAGCAATAGGTAAGGATCTCTATTTTAGCAAATAACTGTAGATAAAAAGTATGACATGAAAAGTAAAAAAAAGCAGATAAAAATAAATGTTTACAAATTATTGTAGAAATAATACAAAAGATTTAAGTTGTGCATGAGGAAAAAACAAAATGTGTCCAATTACATGAGGTCTCTTCCTTTACATGAAATAGAGATAAAGCTAAAGACGCATTTTGGTCTCTCTTTTGAAAAACATACAAAATAACTTTGAAAGGCCAGTTGAGGTCAAATGTTGGGAGTCCACTCCCAATATCTTCCTACTCTTTGCTCTGAGGAAAGTTGATGACCACAGTGCAAGGCAAAGCTGGTAGTAGGGCATCTGAGAATTCTCCCTGTAGGAGTCCATCCTACATTAACTTTTAAGTAAAAGCTAAAGAAAAGTAAACCTTTAGTGAAGTTGGCTGAATAAAATTTCTACCATTGCAGGGCTGAAAATATTTGACTTCTTAGCCAGCCAACGCAGGGAAGAGCCTGGAACAACTGCTCTTAGCAAATGCCTTCTGCCTCTGCCCAGCCTTCGTGGGTTGGGCCTGATATCAGCCATCAGTGCGTGTGTGTGTGTGTATCTCCTACTGGTTTTGTTTCTCTGAGAACCCTCACTAATGTACACCTCTAAGTTTTCCTAGACAGAAGAGGGGTTACCTTCCTCCTGCTTCCTGGGTTCACCTTCCTGTATCTGTGGTCTGTGCAAAAGACCCACAAAGCACATTCCTTCTACTGTGGGTTTGTTGCACAGACCACAGATACAGGAAGGTGAACCCAGCAGGTGAGGTAAGGTGGATGAGGAGAGCACTGCAGTGAGAGGACCTGGGATCTCTCTTGTTTGGTTCAATTATGAAGTCAGGTTTATTTAGCCATCCAGTGACCCTTCACAAGGCTACTTCTTTGTCTCATGTCGTTAGTTTTTAGAGATACTGAGAAAAATATGGGTTATCTGGGCCCTCCCTGACCCCTGAAGCCCTCAGTCTGGTTAGGAGCCGTGTAAAGAAAGCGATGGAACCCCAGGGGTGTTTGTCACTGAGCTGTGTGATTTAGTTCCTTTCCTCTCATCTTCTCCACATATCCTTACAATCACACATAGACTCATGAAGGCTTAGTTTCAGTTTGACTGAAGCAGTCACCCTGACCTAGGCCAGATACCCAGAGAGAATGAATATGTTTCAAGAAATGAACAAACAGGAGTTCCCATTATGGCTCGGTGGAAACAAATCTGACTAGCATCAATGAGGATGCAGGTTTGATCCCTGGCCTTTCTCGGTGGGTTAAGGATCCGGTGTTGCCATGAGCTATGGTGTAGGTTGCAGACGTGGCTCAGATCCCACGTTTCTGTGACTGTGGTATAGGCCAGCATCTACACCTCCGATCTGACCCCTAGCCTGGGAACCTCCACATGCCATAGGTGTGGCCCTAAAAAGCAAAAAAACAAACAAAAAAACCCCCAAAACACTTAAAAAAAAAAGAGAGAGAGGAATGAACAAACAAAAGGGACATATTTGTGTTTTGTGGTTGGCAGATACCAGGGGAAATCACTTGCCATATTTAAATAAGTTTCATAAGATCCTCAAATGTGTTCTCATATCTGAATTTGAGTATGTTTTACTGATTTTTGCTCCTCCTTTCTTATTAGTAGATTCTTGGCACCGTAAGAAAGAACCTCCAGAAATGAGTAATCCCACTGTTGTCTATATTTTTGGATTTCACAGGCTTGCAGCAGTTTCATAAAAATGTTATGAACCAAATAGGGCTGCCAATTTATTTGGCAGTACAATGACACGGGGAGAAAATTCAAAAGATACTAAACAATCTGTTCTTACCAACATTTTATATAAAAAAAGAAAAAGAGAGAAACATTTTTTAATCACTGAAGAAGTAAAAAGAATATAATCTCAGAATAAAGGAAAGTTCTTTAAATTGTCAAGTATGTTGTATCCAAAGAGGAACCCCTGACTTTATTTGCAGTTTACCGTGGACCAGCACTGGCTGCCACACCACTGCTGCAAGTGCTCTGATCTACTTCCTGTCTCTTTCTCCAGCAATGCTCAGCTAAATCATTTCTGACACCATGTGATTGCATGTGAAATGCTTTATTGTGAAAGATGCAGAGGCAAGGAATCATCCCAAGGCAAGGACAGAGGAAGAAGTTGTCTATGCAGATATCTCTTTACATATGTGCCTCTTTTCTCGGTGGTCTTTTCCATTCTCTTGGTCTCTGGCTAGAGTACCACAATGCTAATAAAGTCTATCTTCTCCATCTAGGGTTTTTCAGTTTTGCTTCTCGTGGGGATTCTCGCTGCCCTATGTGAAGAACAATAGGTCAAAACTCAAACAATATTATAATGTAAATACTAGGAATAAGTTAGAAAGATGATCACTAAGCAAATCTATCTATAACTGTCATAACATTTCCGTGTTTTGACACATGTTAACTTTGCTGATTTCCCAATTAGGAAGTTGAGTGAGAGAAAGGAACCATGAGTGTCAGATCAGTAGACTGTGTCTGCAGATTTGTAGGTGTATACAGGTGCCTGAAAATAATGAACACTCTAAGGATTGATAGAGAGTATTTGTCCAGCTTCTCAGTGAGTCTGCAGAAAGACAGGCAAATTTGGATGGTTCACATCAACAGAGTCAGAAACCACCTTGCCAATTTGATGACACTACCTTTTTTTCTAAGGGGGTTGGTGGGGAAAGGCAGGCTTTATCAATGAACTAGAGGGAACTTTGCCAACCCTGTCATATATAAGCTTCAGGAGATGTCAACTGCTCAAGAAAGTGTAGGGAAAGCAGAAAAGTTCCCCTAGCATTCCTAAATATGTGAGAGAGAACTTAATACGGTACTCCTGGGGACATTCCATCCATACCACCAGTTCACCAGTGCTAGAACTGACCATGCTAAGAAAGGTGTAGTAATGCTGAACGGTTTGTTCAGGAAGATAGATAACTGTGTAGGTGGCATCATGATTGTAACACCTATTGAAAATTGGAATTTAAAAGTCTGTTGATTTTTCCTAAGCCTTCTTCTCTAGGTTTCCAATTCTTTTTAAGTATTTGATAGCTTACCTCTCCTTGAAGTAAGATTTAGAGCAAAGTATATTGAGCTGGGAATTCTGAGATCTTGATAAGAAGAAATATGAAACCCAGAGCCAGAGTTCAGGACATTTGCTTTAAAATACTATTGCCTGGATGGGTAAGCCACTAATAAATCTAGTACAATGATTAAAAGACAAATGTTTAAAAAAGATCTATAACTATGATAATTTGTAAATGCACATATGGTAAAAGGATATAAGTTGTGCTATCAAAAATATAAAATGTAGGAGAAGGGAGAGTAAAAAGGAGAAGAGCTTTGGCATGCATTTAACTTAAGTTGTCAGTTTAAAATAGACTGTTATAAATGTAAGATATCTTATATAAGCCTCATGGAAACCACAAAGAAAAAAACCTATAATAAATGCACAAAAGATGAAGAGATAGGAATCTAAGCCTATGACTACAAAAATCATAGAATCACAGAAGAAGAGAGCAAAAGAAGAAGGAAGGAAAAAAATGAATTACAAAGTAACCCAAAATCAATTTTTAAAATGACAGTAATACAGGACATGGAAACAACATAAATTGTTCATCAACAGATGAATGGATAAAGAAGATTTATATATATATATATATACACATGCAATGGACTATTGCTCAGCCATAAAAATAATGAAATAATGCCTTTTGCAGCAACATGGATGCACACAGAGATTATCATGCTAAGTGAAGTAAGTCAGAAAGAGAAATGTAAATACCATATGTTATCACTTATGTGTGGAATTTAAAATATGACACGAATGAACATATGCATGGAATAGAAACAGACTCATAAACATAGAGAACAGACATTGCTGCTGAGGGGGTTGGAAAGGAAGGATTGGGAGTTTGGGATTAGCAGATGCAAGCTAGTATATATGGATACCAGTGGATAAACAACAAGGTTTTACTATATAGCATGGGGGACAATATTCAGTATCCTGTGATAAGCCATAATGGAAAGAATATGAAAAGCAATATGTATATGTCTAGCTAAATCACTTTGCTATACAACAGAAAATACCATGACACTGTAAATCAGTTATACTTCAATAAAAAAAATTATTTAATGGCAATAGTAAGTCCATAACTATAAACAACTACGTTAAATGTAAATGGACTAAATTCTCCAATCAAAAGTCACAGAGTGGCTGAATGGATAAAAACAAGACCCAACTATATGCTGCCTTTTCCTTTAAGGATACACATAGAATAAAAGTGAAGGGATGGAAAAATACATTCCTTGCAAGCCAAAAGAAAGCATGGGTAGAGCGGCAGAGTGGCCTGTCCTGGGGCACTCAGCGGGCCCTCAAAGAAAGCATGGGTAGCTATACTTACAATGGACAAAATAGACTCCAAGTCAAAGACTAATAAAAGACAAAGGAAGTCATTCACTAATCATAAAAGGGTTAATCCAACAAGAGGATTTAATATGTGGAAATATTTGTACATTCAACATATGCATTCCTAAATATATAAAACAAATATAAATAGACCTGAAGGGAGAAATATACAGTAATACAATAGTAGAGAGGACTTTAATACCACATTTTCAACAGTGGAGAAATCATCTAGATAAAAAAAAATCACTAAGGATATATTGCACTTAAATGACACATTAGACCAAATTCACTTAATGTATATATGTATATATTTCATTCAACAGCAGTTGAATGAATGCAGTCTTCTCAAGCACACATGGAACATTCTTCAGGATAGATCATATGTTAGGCTGTGAAACACATTTTAATAAAATATAAGAGTGTTGAAATCTTATCAAGCATCTTTTCTGACCAATATTATTCAACCATAAAAAAGAAGAAAGTCCTGCCATTTGAGACAACATGGAAGGAACTTGAAGACATTATTCTAAGGGATAGAAATCAGACAGAAAAGGATAAATACTGCATGGTATCATTTATATGTAGAATATTTTTAAAAAAAGTAAACTCACAGAAACAGAGTAGAAATGTGGTTGCCACTGGTGGGGAGAGGTAGAAATAGGAAGAGGTTGGTAAAAGGGTGCAAACTTCAGCTATTATAGAGTGCGAAAGGTCTGAGAAGCTAACGTACAACATGGTGACTACATTTTGATAACACTCAATTGTAAAATTAAAATTTTCCAAGAGAGGAGTTCCTGTTGTGGTTCAGTGGAAACAAATCTGACTAGCATCCATGAGGACGCAGGTTCAATCCCTGGCCTCGCTAAGTGGGTTAAGGATCCAGTGCATGAGCTGTGGTATAGGTTGCAGACAAGGCTCAGATCCCACCCCGCTGTGGCTGTGGTGCAGGCTGGCAGCTACAACTCTGATTCGACCCCTAGTCTGGGAACCTCTATATGCTGCAGGTGCGGCCCTAAAAAGAGAAATAAATAAATAAATAAAATAAAAATTTCCAAGAGAGTATAACTTAAATGTTCTCACCAAAAATAAATAAATAAGTAAATATGTAAGGTGAGGTGAAGTATGTGTTAATTTACTAGATGGAGGGTGAGGGGGAAGCCTTTTATAATGCATGTGTATATCAAATCACTGTGCTTTAAATATTTTACATTTTTTATATGTCATACCTCAATGAAGCTGAAGTTAAAAATAAAGAATTATCTTAGGGATTCTTTTTTTTTTTTTTGTCTTTTGTCTTTTTTAGGGCCGCACTCGCGGCATACGGAGGTTACCAGACTAGGGGTCTAATCGGAATTACAATTGCCGGCCTGCACCACAGCCACAGTAATGCCAGATCCGAGCCATGTCTGCAACCTGCACCAAAGCTCACAGCAATGCCAGATCCTTAACACACTGAGCAAGCCCAGGGATCAAACCTGCAACGTCATGGCTCCTAGTCGGATTCATTTCCTCTGTGCCACGACGGGAACGCCTATTTTAGTGATTCTTGTCACCTTTTCTTCTAAGTAGTTGAAGTATATAAGTTTCTATGTTTTTCCACTCCTTTAGATTGTCATTACTGATTTTATGTACGCTGATTGACATTTAAATGCCTCATTTGTAACTGATATGTTCTTGATAATGTTAACATATTTGACTCAGATCAAAATGAAACATGTGAAGATAATGCTGATCTAATAAAAAATTAAAAAATGCTATTGCCTTATTAAAAACCAATACTCCATTTGACAGTTTCCTTGCTTAGTAATTTATCTTATATATGTTTTTGAAAGTTGCCCTCAGTACTCTTTATATGCATAAAATTTAATAAATTATTGATTAATAATTACATTTAGAAATTTAAAGGAATGACAACCAGGTAGGACGATGGACTCAGTAACTTGATAACGAGAATGTCTGAGTTAAGGTGGGAAACATGGGGAGTTGAATGCTCTTCCTACCTGGAGATTTGGTATCTGGTAGAAAATATGGGGAAGGATTGTTTCATGACCGTAAGTTGTAGCCATGAGGTTTTTGCCGACCAGAATAGATAAAACCAGCACTGCTAATCCTTAGGACATACCCAGAATCTACCCATTACAGTCTTTCCCCTTCTCCTGCTGACCCATCAGATGTGTTCCCTACTTCTGAAAGAGCAGATTTCACGGCGACAGCTTGTTGCCACATCTCCTTCCCAGGCCTAGTCAAAGCCAGGTCTAGATTAGAATCTTGAAATTTTGCAGAAAGAGGCCCTGTTTAAATGGTAAGAATAGGTGTTTCCTGGGAAACCTCTGAGGCAGCTTGACCATGGGGGTTCTGGTTATGCTCCAAGGGAGCAAATGACTCCGTGAAGGGACAGGCAGACCTATGGTCAGTTAGCTGTTCATAATAGGCACAACCCAAGGAGCCCATCACTTCAGAAGTGAGCCAGGGAACCCTCCGGAACAGTGTTTCTCACCCTTTAGTGTGCAAAAGCACCATCACCTGAGGATCTTGTTGGAATGCAGATCTGGATTCAGCGGGTCTGCGATGCTGCCTTTGTAGCAGCCTCCTTGGGGTGTTAGATTCAGACCACACCGTGAGTACCAGGGTTCCAGAAGGACTTCACTTTTTGGAGGTGATTTCCAATCATCAGTTTCTCATCCCTAAAATACCCTTTAAAGAGACAAGCCTTGTTTTATGTTAACATCTTTCCCAATCCCCAGCCAGCTTTGGGCTTCTTCCTTTCACATTTATACGCGAACAGTGCAGGTAACATTTAGTGTGTATGTGGAGTACTTTTTAAATTTAAATTGGTATTTTTTTCTAGGCCTTAATTCAGATCTACTCAATTATGATTCAGAATGCAGACCTGGTAATTTGCATTCCAGTAGCGCACTCAGGTTAGGTGTAGTGTAGGGTGTCTGCCACCCAGTTTGAGAGACCCTGCAACACCTACCCCCTGTTCATAGTTCACACAGGAGGGCTAGCAGGTCAGTAAGAAGATAGCTCGGGTAGACGGTAGACGTGTTCCCCATTTCTGAAAGAACAGATTTCAAGGCAAAAGCGACCTCATTATGAATCCAAGTTTTATAGTGCTGAATCAATCCTTATCAATCTGCTGAGAAATAAGCACTTTTAAAATAACCATGACAACCAGAACAATACTCACAAACCTCAGATTTAGTGCTTTCACATATAAGAAACAAAAAGGGAATCAGGACCTCCAGCAAATTTCCTCTAGTCTCCAGCTGTCATTGACCAAATTTTGCCTGAATCTGAGGACTCTTTCTTGTGCTCTCCCAACATCCCCCATCCCTTCCAGCTGCCAGCAGCCAGCTCTGCTGGAAGCCTGTCCCTCAGAGGCTGTGACTCTAAGTCAGAAAGAGCCACAGAACTAAAAATGCAAGAGTCAGTGAGATAGATTTATGATCAAATTAATGAAATGCATATTTAATCTATTAGCAAACACCAAATGAGCACTCCTCAGGAAGTTGCACTCAAGAATGAGATTTGTGATTCTCAACTTCCTATCAGAGAAGCAGCGAGTATTTACCTCATGATGGCTCTTTCGCTGCAACCTGAAAAGCTGGGATTCAGGCCAATTTGTGGATGGAAAGCAAATGCAGAGGAGGTTCCCTCTCAGGATGCTAGCCCTTAGGGCTTTGCTTTCAAAAGGAAAACAAAACTGAGGCAATGCTGCCAAGATTCCTGCCGAGGAGAAACTGAAACTGAATGTGTAGCCCTGAGCTCAGTTTTCTGCTGGGAGTACCGTTCTACACAGATTCCGCAACTGTGTTTGCCAGTGTGAAAGAAGGCATTAGGGATGCAATATACATAGGCCGTTCTCCCAGAGATTCAGATGCAACCCGGGGGTGGGCTTGCGCTCAGGAATCAGCATTTAAGAATCACCCTGGATAGTCTGTCGCAGGAGTTCTTGCATCCCATTTGAGAAGCACAGTCCTGGAGGTACATTGAGAAGCAGTTTCCCGTTTACTTGTGAGAGATCCTGTAGTGTACCCCACAGTACCACACAGCGAGTCAGACAGTTTGGAGTAAAGGATAATAACCGCAGAAAACCTGCAGTTTGATTATCTCTTTGATCAGCTCTGGGATATTTCTTGAGTCACATCACTTAGCCTTGTGTTCTCACTTCTGAAATAGCCTGGAATAAATTTCCTTTTCCCTCTACCCAAGTGATAGGAGACTGTGCGCTAGGGAGATCCACTTTTAATTTCATCTTGGGTGTGGCTCTGGGCACTCTAAGGAGGGGTCCTCACTCTCTAAACAGGGGCTCTGAGGGCCTAGTCGTTCCTGTCTCTGCCTCTTCTCTCTAATGAAAGCTAATTAAAAGCCTCAGGACCTTTTGCCCTTTGGGCTTTTGTACCCAGAGCCAACCTGGAGATTGGCACCTTAGTAATGACCCTGCTCTGACACCTACTTTCTATGTGATCTCCTGGCCAGGTAATTTGCCCTCTGAGCCTCATTTTACCCATCTAGAAAATGAGGCTAATAACAGCAATAGTTTCCTTCCTAGGGCTATTGGGAAGCTGATATAACATATACACCCGTGACAGAGTGCATCTCTAACTACTGATCGCACAGAAACTGTTCTGCCATGATCAATGGTATATCGGTGTTGTACTTTTAAGTGAATTCTGAGTGTGCAAAGGGGCAACAGAGTTTCTGAGTGAATGGGTCAGAGAAAGGCACTCATCACCCAGCCAGCAGGTATGAGGGGTTACCCCAGGTGGCTTGACAATTTTTAGCACAGCTGGGGAGGAGCAGCCCAACCTGCCCCTGTCCCTACAACCTGTGGGAGCAGGGCACCTTGATGTGGTATCAGGTCAGTGACTCTGGACATACCCAAGCACAAGACATTGCCAAACTTCCCAGACAGACTAGCTACCAAGAGGCTGGGCAAGGCTAGGTTTTTCTGTCAAACTACTCATGCAGACATGATTAACATCATTTGTAAACAGGGGACTATCATACAGGAAAGGGTGACCTGAGGCACTTGGCAGTGTATTCTTCCTATCCACCCCATATTTAGATACAAGCCTGCAGAGCATTTGGGAGCCCTTGGGTCTCCCTGTCCTCCCTCCCCCAGTGATCACTAGGATGTTCCCTCCCCAGGCAATCAACCCCTCAATCCCTTCCCATAAGTGTTTGATGGGAAAGTCTTCCTTTTCTCTCAGCGTTATCTTTCCTGAGGCTCTATCTGATGGTAGAACTGGAGCAGTTCTGTATGCATCTTTTGGAATCTAATTTACTAAGATTATGCTTTAGATTCTAATAAAATGAACCCCTTTAAAGACTAGCTTGATGAATTTTGACATGTGTATATACCCATGTAACCACCACCACCGTCTCCTAGTCACATCATTCCCAAAGATTTCCCTGTGTGCCTTCCTAGTCACACCTAGTCCTCCCTCCACCATGCTATCCCCAGGCAACCACTGCTCTGCTTTCCTTCACTAGAAATTAGATCGGTATTAGGAAAGAGATTAAGTCGTTATGTTTTCAAGAGAGATTATTTTCTGCTGCTCACCAGTTCTCATTACAGCAAAAAGAAAAATAAACTCTAAGCTTTGGGTTTGTTTTTTATGTGCGAAATGGAAAAAAATGTCCATTTGTAAAAACGGTTTTTTCCACTTCCCACCCTGAAGTGATCAAATTTTCAAGGCAAAATTCCCAATATGAGTTGGCTTTGTACTACCAATTTCATCTTTAACAGCATCTGCTAAAAACAAATGCTTACTTTTAAAATGATAAGAAGAAAGCCTCTTAGTCCTTTCAAAGCAAACAACAGAAATTTCCCCACCCATCCCTAGAGTAAGTTCATTAGATCTAACTGTGGCTCAGCGAACGTTGTGGATCTGATCACTCCGGCCAAGCCTCTGTTTTATCCAGCTCCTGGCTCCCAGCTCCACCTGGAAAGCTTGGGGAATTTGAGTGCATACACCAAAAAAAGTCACAGGAATAACAAGTGCCCATATCGATAAAGTCACGTTTAGTCCACAAGCAACAGGACGACTCCGGAACTTGCCTGCACCTGAGAAGCTCGGCTTAAAATTTGCATTGGAGCAAAAGGATGCTTGCGATTGTCTCACTGACCTCATGATGGCGATCTGTTCTCCGCTGTTCTGAAAGTCGGAGTCCAAGCTGATTTGCCCTTCAGAAACGTGCCTCAAGTAAAAATGAAGGAGCTATATAAAAGGGGAATGGGGTAGGGAGAATGCATCAGCTGATGCTTTCTCACTGTGTGTGAGTGATTGCCTTTATGAAAGGAAAGAGGAACTGGAAAGTGAAACTGCTTTAAAATCAAGAGGAAGAAAAGGAAACTTAAGGTTATCTGTCATGACCCAGTATAAGAAAATTGTTTAAATTCATGACTCTGAAATTACAGCTTGAGGGGAGGTGAAAGCAGTCCCAGGAATCTGACGCTAACTCCAGGGTGGATCCCAGGAAACTGCATTTTTAATAAAGTCCACAGGAGATCCTAATGTAAGGGTTTCTGGGAGCACATGATGTGGAAGACTGCTCCAGAAATATGTCATAAAAAATAGCTCATCAAGTAAATTTACTAGAGGGAGACAGTTTGCACCTTGAGACCTGGGTTTAATTATGTGTTCAGTATGAATGCAATGCATTCTTACATTATGAAGTTATTTTCCAGTACAGTGTCACCAGCTGTCCACTTTCTTGCTTCTCTTCTTGTTCTAATTCTTGCCTTATGAAACACTCAGGAATTAGTGTGATATTTGCAACAGCTGCATGGTGTGGTTGAATAACATTCTGTGTAGTAAGAAAATCATAATATGCTTAAACTTGTACACATGCAGTTTTAGACTTACACTGAGTCAAATTTTCTTCTGCTTTTGAATGCTTACTTTAAGATTATTTGCTGATGCACGGTTACTGGGAACAAGTATTTAAAAATAAAGTCAAGAGGGACCAGATTTTCATATTTATACCTTACTTGGAGAATAGAATACAGAATTTCTCCAACATGTCTCTTGAATGCAAAAGTAATGACAATACTTAATTAAAATGCTAGCAATAAAAAGGGCATAATGTGGTGCAAACAGACTGAGGTTAAAAATAGGAGGTCATGGGGAGTTCCTGTTGTGGCTCAGAGGAAATGAATCTGACTAGTATCCCTGAGGACATAGGTTCAATCCCTGGCCTCACTCAGTGGATTAAGGATCCAGTATTGCCGTGAGCTGTGATGTAGGTAGCAGACACGGCTTGGATCTGGTGCTGCTGTGGTGTAGGCCAGTGGTTACAGCTCTGATTCTGCCCTAAAAAGACAAAAAGATTAAAATAAAATAAAATAAAATATAATAATGAAAGAAAAACTCTTCATTTTTAAATGTTTTATTGAAGTGTAGTTGATTTACAATGTTGTGATAATTTCTGCTATACAGCAGAGTTACTCAGTTATACACAAACATCCTTTTTCAGATTCTTTTCCCCTATAGACCCTCACAGACTATTGATTAGGTAAAGTTCCTTGTGCTATATAGCAGATCCCCATTGACTAATCATTCCATATACCATAGTGTGCATGTGCCAGTCCCAAACCTCCAGTTCCTCCCTCCCCTCACTACCAGTCCCTTTTTGGTAACCCTAAGTGAGTCTGTTTCTGTTCTGCAGGTAAGTTCATTTGTATCCTTTTTAAGATTCCAAGTATAAGTAATACCACATGATGTTTGTTTTTCACTGTCTCACTTCACTTAATATGATAATCTCTAGGTCCATCCATGTTGCTGCAAAAGGTATTAATTCATTCGTTTTTTAAGGCTGAGTGATATTCCATTGGATATATGTACCACATCTTCTTTATCCGTTCCTATGTCAATAGATATTAAGGTTGCTTCCATGTCTTGGCTATTACAAATAGTGCTGCAATGAACATTGAAATCCACGTATCTTTTTGAATTATGGTTTTCTCTGGACAGATGCCGAGGAGTGGGATTGCTATATCATATGGTATGTAGCTCTATTTTTAATTTTTTGAGAAGCCTCCATACTGTTTTCCATAGTGGTAGTACTAGTTTACATTCCCACCAACAGTGTAAGAGGGTTCCCTTTACTCTCCACCCTCTCCAGTACTTATTGTTTGTAGACATTTTCATGATGGCCATTCTGACTGGTGTAAGATGGGATCTCATAGTAGTTTTGATTTGCATTTCTCTAATAATTCATAATCTTTTCATGTGTTTTTTTTTGGCCGTCTGTATATCTTTGGAGAAATGTCTCTTTAGGTGTTCTGCCCATTTTTTGATTGTGTTGTTTGTTTTTTTGATATTGAGCTTCATGAATTGTTTGTATATTTTGGAGATTAATCCCTTGTCAGTTGCATCATTTGCAAAGATTTTCTCCCATTCCGTGGGTTGTCTTTTCATTTTGTTTATGGTTTCCATTGCTGTGCAAAAACTTTTAAGTTTAATTAGGTTCCATTTGTTTATATTCATTTTTATTTTCATTACTCTAGGAGGTGGATCTGAGAAAATACTGCTGCAGTTTATGACAAAGAGTGTTCTGCTTATGTTTTCCTCCAAGAGTTTTATATTATCTGATATTACATTAACTCATTCTGAGATTGTTTATGTGTGTGTGTGCATGCGCACGTGTGTGTGTATATGGTGTTAGAGGGCATTCTAATTTCATTTTTTTACTTGTAGCTGTCCAGTTTTCCAATCACCACTTATTGAAGAGACTTGCTTTTCCCCATTGTATATACTTGCCTCTTTTGTCATGGATTAGTTGACCAGGGGTGCATGGGTTTATTTCTGGGCTTTCTATCTTGTTCCATTGATCTATATTTCTGTTTTTGTGCCAGTACCATACTGTTTTGATTACTGTATAGCTTGGTAGCATAGTCTGAAGTCAGGAGCCTGATTTCTCCAGTTCCAATTTTCTTTTTAAGGATTGCTTTGGCTAGTTGAGGTCTTTTGTGTTTCCATACAAATTTGAATTTTTTTGTTCTAGTTCTGTGAAAAGTGCCATTGGTAATTTGATGGTATTGCATTGAATCTGTAGATTGCTTTGGGGAGTACAGTCATTTTGACAATATTGCTTCTTCCAATCCAAGGGATGGTGTATCTTCCTGTCTGTTTGTGTCATCTTTGATTTCTTTAATCAGCATCTTATAGTTTTCAGCATACAGATCTTTTGTCTCTTTAGGTAGGTTTATTCTTAGGTATTTTATTCTTTTTGATGCAATGGTAAAAGGGATCATACTCTTAATTTCTCTTTCTGATCTTTCATTGTTAGTATATAGAAATGCAGTTGATTATGTATATTAATTTTGTATCCTGCAACTTTCCCAAATTCATTGACAAGCTCTATAACAGTTTTCTGGTACCAACTTTAGGATTTTCTATGTATACTGTCATGTTATCTGCGGACAGTGATAGTTTTACTTCTTCTTTTTTTTTTTTTACCTTTTGTCATTTTAGGGCCGCACCTGCGGCATGTGGAGGTTCCCAGGCTAGGGGTCTAATCTGAGCTGTAGCCACTGGCTAATCCAGCTTTCGCCACAGCCACAGCCACGCGGGATCCGAGCCGCGTCTGCAACCTACACCACTGCTCATGGTAACGCCGGATCCTTAACCCACTGAGCAAGGCCAGGGATCGAACCCACAACCTCATGGTTCCTAGTCGGATTCGTTAACCACTGCGCCACAAAGCAAACTCCGATGTGATAGTTTTACTTCTTTTCCAATTCGAATTCCTTTCATTTCTTTTTCTTCTCTGATTGCCATGGCTAGGACTCCAAGACTATACTGAATAAAAATGGTGAGAGTGGATATCCTTTTCTTCTTCTTGATCTTAGTGGGAATTATTTTAACTTTTCACTATTGAGAATGATGTTCACTGTGGATTTGTCATATACTGCCTTTATTATGTTGAGGTAGTTTCCCTCTATGCCCACTTTCTGGAGCGTTTTTCTCAGAAATGGGTGTTAGATTTTGTCCAAAGCTTTTTCTACATTTATTGAGATGATCATATGGATTTTATTCTTTAGTTTGTTAATGTGGTGTATCACACAGATTGATTTGTGGATACCGAAAAATCCTGGCATCCCTGGGATAAATGCTACTCCATCATGGTGTATGATCCTTTTAACATATTGTTGGATTTGGTTTGCTAGTATTTTGTTGAGGATTTTTTTTTCTTTTTTGGTCTTTTTAGGGCCACACTAGCAGCATATGGAAGTTCCCAGGCTAGGGGTCGAATCAGAGCTGCAGCTGCTGGCCTACACCACAGCCACAGCAGTGCCAGGTCTGAGCCTTGTCTGTGCCCTACACCACAACTCACAGCAACACCAGTTCCTTAACCCACTGAGCAAGGCCAGGGATTGAACCTGCATCCTCATGGGTGCTAGTCAGATTTGTTTCTGCTGATCCACAATGGGAACTCCTATTGAGGATTTTTGCGTCTATGTTCATCAGTGATATTGGTCAGTAATTTTCTTTTTTAGTGGTATCTTTGTTTAGTTTTGATTATCAGGGTGATAATGGCCTCACAGAATGAGTTTGGGAGTGTTCCCTTTTCTGCAATATTTCAGAAGAGTTTCAGAAGGATAGGTGTTAACTCTTCTCTAAATATTAGATGGAATTAACCTGTGAAACCATCTGGTCCTGGACTTTTGTTGGAAGTGTTAAAATCACAGTTTCCATTTCAGTACTTGTGATTTGTCTGTTTATATTTTCTGTTTTTACCTGGTTCAGTCTTGGAAGATTATACCTTTCAAAGAATTTGTCCATTTTTTCAAGGTGGTACATTTTATTGTCATATAGTTTTTTGTAGTAGTCTCTTATGATCCTTTGTATTTCTGTGATGTCCATTGTAACTTCTTTTTCACTTCTAATTTTATTGGTTTGAGCCCTCTCCCTTTTTTTTTTCTTGATGAGTCTGGCGAAAGGGCTTGTCAATTTTGTTGATCTTTTCAAAGAACCAGCTTTTAGTTTCTTTGATCTTTTCTATTGTTTTCTTTGTTTCTATTTCATTTATTTCTGCTCTGATCTTTATGATTTCTTTCCTTCTAAGCTTTCTTTCTTGATATACATTGAAGTGAGTACATATAAGCAAGAGTACTCATTCTTTTTTAAAACAGCCGTAATGAAATATAATTCACATACCAGAGAATTCACAGATTTAATCCATTCAATTCAGTAATTTCAGCATTTCACAGAGCTGTACAACTATTTCCCTGGAAACAAATCCTCTGTCCATTTGCTATCACCTCAAAACCTCTCATCCTTCCCAGCCCTAGGCAACCACTAATCTACTTTCTGTTTGTAATAGATGTGCCTACTTTGCACATTTTGTATAAATATATACAATACGTGATCTTTTTTGTGACTGTCTTTAATTTAGCATAATGTTTGAAAATTTTATCTATGTGGTGGTAAGTTATCAGTAAGTACTTTATTTTTGTTGTCAGTAATATTCTACTGTATGAATGTACTTTATTTAATACATCAATTCATTATTTGATAGATCCACCTCTTGGCTGTTGTGAATAATACTGCTGTATACATTCATGTACAAGTTTATGTGAATGTGTGTTTTCATTTATTTTGGGTATGTACTAGGAAAAAAGTTGCGGGGTCATATGGTAACTTTCTGTTAAACCATCTGAGCAACTACCAAAGTGTTTTCCAAAGGCACTGAGCCATATTTACATTAAGAATTTTAGTCAGTTTTCTTCTGTGTGGCCGCCCAAGAAGATGTAGATTATCAACAGTGAGGCAGCTGTGCTGTAAATTATTTCTAAAAATTTGTAATTCATCAAGTCAAGTTATTCCCTTCACCAAAAAAAAAGATGATGGGGAAACGAAACAGGAGTCTGTGGGACATGAAACAGGAGCCTATGGTCTCTAGCTGGATGCTGCATTTTCTAGGTTGGCATCCAGGATTGATCATTCACATGGTAGGGATCCTAACACAGTTTAATTTGTGTTTATCTTCAGGAAATTAACACTTCCATGCTTTCTGTTGCACTGGACATATGTTGTGCAGGTCACAGTGTGGAGTGGGAAGAAAGATGAAATCTCTGTGAAAAAAAGGAGCAGAACCTGATGTATTTTTCACTGAGGACTCTGAGGCTGAGAAAGTTAGTACTAATTAGAACCCACACAGGAATGAGAGAAGTTCTCACTCCTTCATGGGCACCCAGACACTTGAGAACGTCTTTGGCAGGGATATTAGTACTCTTGAGGTGGTAGTTAAATGAAGAGAATGATGAGATGTTTAAAGCAGTCTGTGGGCAGAGGACATCAAGGGGTGTGGGTGCTGGAGCAATACAAACAGCAGGTGTGATAATTCTGACAGACTTGGCCCTGAACACTTACGAGATACCTGTTGGGGTCTTGTTATTTATCTGGGTAAGTATTTGGTTGGGGGGGACATGCACTGAGAGGTGTGGTTAAGGGCCAGGTCATTCCAATTAATATGGCTCCGTTTGTTATTCCTGGAGAGTGAGATTTCAGGAAACATGAACTACATATGTAATTTTCTTTTTTGGTTTCCAATCATTTCTGTTAGCTTTAAGGCCTCAAATAAATGCTAAGTGTAATATGACATACAGCTCTTCCTTACCTTTCCACCTGTTTCCATTTGGGCTCCTGTTACAGCTAGGGTTTGGGTGGTATGATGTGCAAGATGTACCTTCTTTAGCACTCAACAGGTGCCCATGGTCCTCTCTCAAGGTGAGTGTACTTACCCATCTCACCTTCCACTTAGAACACTCCTGGTTTTTCTCCCCAGGCCCAAGATCCAATAACAGGTTACTTAGGCAAAATAAGCTAAACGTCCCCTTGAAATGGATACTTGTCCAATTCAGTCCAATAGAATGTTTGTAGTTGGTGTGAGTTATATATAACCTTTGTAGCTGGGGTGAGTTATATATAACTATATTGATAACTATAATTGTTATACATATTATGTATATATATGTTATGTGTGTGTATACACACACACATACACACACATAATTCACATCCATTATTGATGTCATTTCCCAAAATAACTGTATCTCTTAACCAGCAACTAATTCCCCTGTCCTGCCACTTTCTTACTATCTTGAATCTGGGCTCATCAAAGCACTTATGAATAATTCAAGTCTGCATATTATAAAGAAATTTTTCCAACAACAGATAAAATAATGAAATTTTCTCCTTATGACTGTAATCTACAGTGATCAAAGCAGGATTCTTCTCTCCTTCACTTTTGCCTACTCTTTCACCATCCCTGCTGATGAGATATTTATTTTCCCATACAAGTTTTAAAGAGATGTATTATTTTGGCTTCTAGTATGTTGTACGGAATCCACTTTTTTTATCCTCCACATGCTGTGTCATGATTACGGAGAGGGCAGAGAGGAGGTGACATCTCCCCACGTGTCTCTGAAAACTCTTGTACTGTGGTCATGTGACCCCATCGCTTCTCCTAGATGTGCTCCTTCTAGATTTGACCTGTTCTCCGCTGTTTTTTTCAAACTATCTTCCCCTCTCAGTTAATGCGACGCCGAACACATGTTGTATAAAATTCTTATAGACAATCCTAGATTGAGGCTTGTCTGGGGAGGAGGGGGGGGAAGCAGAGGGAGAGAGAGAGGGCACCCAGCCCTGGTAGTGTTTGGTACCCCAGCCTTTGGGTGGGCACAGCACATTAGTGTCTACACAGGTGTTGGGGAGGAGGAAATTTCCCCTTCCCCTTCTGGGGACTTCTGGCCGATGGCCTAATTAAATTGACACAAGACAAATTAACAGGAGAAAATCAAATTTAATTTCATACGTACAGAGGTCTCATAGATATAGCCTAAGAAGTGACCAAAAGCAAGCACTTTTTATACCTTATTTTAGATAAGAAATAATAAATTTGTGAGGAAATGACAAGATAAAGCAACAGGCTTGGGTACTAATTAATTAGTGGAGCGTGTAAGCAGAGCTGTTTACATAGCCATCTCAGCCCTGAGTTCTCTATCTCTAGCCACAAGGATTCTCTACCTCTTGGTGCAGGGAGGGTAATTTTCTTTTCTTTTCTTTTTTGGCTTAATGAATTTTATTACAATTATAGGTGTACAAAAATCATCACAAGTCAGTTTGATAGCATTTGCGTCCCAGACCCTCAGAGGGAGGGTAATTTTCGCATGGGAAATTATTTGCTGCTTTCAGAAGAGAGTCACAGTGTTCTTCTTGCACTGGCTGTTTCTCAAGTAACAAATTCAAAATAATCAATATGCCACTTTGGCATATTTAGGGGCAATCTGCCCTGAATTCCAACACAGGGCCAACATGTGCAGAATGTAGAATGACTCCAAGGATGGAAAAACTCTGAAAAAATGGACCAAGGTGTCACAGGTGTAAGGTATCTGGCTGCTTTATGGAAATTAGAAACAAAGCCAAGACATCACCCCACTGAAGATGGCTAAGGAAATGCCACCGTGCAAACTGCTCTCAAGATGTCGGTTGAAAATAGCCCCTCTACCAAACCCCAGGACTTAC
This sequence comes from Catagonus wagneri, assembly GCA_004024745.2. Lineage (NCBI taxonomy): Eukaryota > Metazoa > Chordata > Mammalia > Artiodactyla > Tayassuidae > Catagonus > Catagonus wagneri. The sequence continues at coordinate 4,042,816 of PVHT020003785.1, forward strand.
CCCCAGTCTATTCCCTTTCCTAGAACTCCCTTGAGCAATTCGAGTGTTAACACTTGACCATGGTGTTCTTCCATAACCTGATGCAGTACTGCAGACGGGATATTAGTATACCTAGGTTGTCATACCAGTTGTTACATATTTTGAATACCAGCCTGGTTGGAGTGATTTCAGCTCCCTTCCAGCAGTAGCCATATGGACGTCATAATTCCAATTCATTATTTCTCAGCTAAAGATTCTAGAGGAATGAGGTATCCAGAGTCCAAATCCCTCTCAGAGTTTTCCTCTGTTGGCTGCCTCTCTCCATTCAGATCCTGAAGAAACTCCAAGAGATGCATAGCCACAGAATCTGCTTCATTTCTAGACAGCCTGATTTTGACAATTTTTTGCAATCTGTTTTTCATCTTTTCACTCTGCTTTGATTCCTGGTTTATTTTCACACCCTCTACAAAATGGTGGATGGCCTTGTCTTCACGCTTCATATGATACAACTGAAAGTTGCCATAACGCAGATGGAGCACTTGTTTGGCCACAGGAGAAAGCTCTTTGCTGAATTCTTTTTGAAAGTAATACTCTGCTTCTTCATACTGACCGGCTTGCACACAGAGGCAGGCAAGATAGGAACAGATATGGAACAAATTTCCATTGCTCTTTTCAGCTCTCCTTAAATGATTGAGAGCGTGTCCTATTAGTTCCTGTAACTTCTCTCTTTTCCCGCACATTTCATTCTCTCCCATGTTCTGTGTTTTGAGGACTTGGGACCTATAGCAGGACCCAATATAGAAATGTAGGTAGGCGTTATTTGGCATGCATTTTAGAGCCTTTCTAAGGAGTTCTATAGATTGGTCCACGTCACCTTTATTGCGATACAGCTTTGCTGCCCTGCGAAGCACATCTGTTGCAAATGGTGCTTTCTTCAAAGCTTCTTCAACTAACCTCTCTCCTTCATCTGCTTCATTTATCTTTTGAAGTTTCATAGCCAAGAGGACTTTGACATACTGGTTGTCAGGATTCAGGCGAACAGCTTGCCTCAGAGGGTCAATGGAATTCTGAGGAGGTGGCCAGTTATCCAGGCGGTAGCTTGCGATGGCCAGACCAGAGGTGAATTCTGGGTCCTTAGGGTTCTTTTCCAGAGCCTTCTGAAAACACACCTTCGCCCTCTGATTTTGGTTTCTTCCACACTTTAGCCGTGTCCACCCTTCCTCATAGTCCATCTCAGGCCTCTCAATTCTGTAGGGGCTGGAAAACTTCTTGCATACTTGTTTTACCTTGTCTATGTAAATCTGCGCTTCTGCAAATCTTCCCATGTGATAGTAGACCCAGGCATAGTTTCCCCAGGTGACCAGGCTTCTGATTTTTGCCTGGCCAGCGTGTTCTCGCTGGATGAACTCTTCAGCTTGCCGTAAGCATTCCAGGGCGGCCTCATGCTGGCCCCTGCGGTGTTTTATGTAGGCCAGTATGTTGCACATCGTGGCTTTGAATTCGCTGTTCTGAAACTCAATCTTGTTACACACTCTGTCTTCAAAATCATCCAAGGAACTTTCTCCCTCTACCAAGTTCCAGGTGAAATGGCATTTTAGTTGCTGTAGGCAGCTATCCAAGGAGTTCTTCGTGGTCTCACTGTGGGCAGAAAATGGAAAGATGAACATCCTGAGCCCTAGGACAGGCTCACCAGGCAAGAAACGGGGAGCATAACAAACAGGATTCTCCTCCTCCTAAAGGGTGGTAACCCCGATCCAAAAAGATTATCCTTTCCCTTTTTCTTTTCTTTCTATATTTTGGGGTATGTGTTCAAAACACGAGGAAGCAGAAACTGGGTGACTGTGTGCAGCAGAAGAATCAGGGAGAGAGCAGTGGGCAGGTCTCTGAGCCAGAGGCTAGGTTCCCCTGAGCCAGGCAGTTTTTGTTAGGTGTTCTGGCCCCCTACTGTGTGCTCCTGAGGGCCTCTGCAAGGGCAGCCAAATCCCTGAGAACTGAATTCAGGGGAGGTTTGATTTTTTCATGTAATTTTTAAGAACCGAGACATTGAATTGATTTTTGTCTCTGTTTTTCCTTTTACCTAGCACTTAATTTTGCATTTTGAAATTTTAGATTTATAATTTCCTACTCTTTAATTATTTTACTATCCTGATTTTAATCTCCTTATTGCCCTTCTGAACTTCGATTCCATTTTATCGCCTATGTTTTAAATTCGTTAGTTCTCCTTAAATCAAAAAAAAATCTTATATACTTCCTCTAATTATCTGATCCTGTCATACATCCTTAACTTGTTTTCTTTGTCCATCCAAACTTTTAGAGCTTTTCTCAAATCAGATTTGTTGGGTCTTTTTTGTTATTTTGACAGTCTATATTCTCATTTTTTTCTGATCCTCTCTATTTTAACCATTCAGATCTTATTTTTGCCATTCTTAATTATTACTTATTTCCCCCTGTTTTTGTATTATTCTACCTCTTAATTTTATCGTTATGATTATGTATATTAGTAATGTCTTAAACTTTTATTTTGGAGTAAAATGTTACCGTTCTCCCCCAACCCTACTTCTTATGAAACTGGCATGCATTTATCACTTGAACCTAGCCAGAACCCACGTGCCAGGACTCGAACCCAGCCTAAACCTAGCCTGGGACTTGAACACGTGGTTTTTAAATTAGAATCACTCACCTGATGTCTGGACTTACTGAGGTTCAGGTTCTTTGTGCCTCAGCACAGAAGGAATTTGGTGAAAGACAAAGTGATAGGCAAGAAATGGATTTTTTAGAATAAAGCACTTGTGAGCGACACAAGCGGGCAAACAAGGAGGTTTGCTCTGAAGATTAGGTGGGCTACAGTTTTATAATCCAAGAGAAGTGGGAGTGGGAATGGAAAAAGACCACCTCTTCCTCTTGGTATCCAGTAAGAGAGTATTTGACCCTATAAAGTCAAACTAGGACTGTCATGGGGCTTATTCAAATCAGCAGAAGGGTGGTCCTTAAACTCCTGTCCTTGGTCTGAACCTGAATGCAGGCCTCACCCCATCTGCCGCCCTTTGACCTGAGGCATATCTTATGCCTCCATTAGTCAAGCCAGCCTGCCCTGTTCTGATGGCCCTCGTGAGCAGTTATTAATTTACAGCGATCTCACAGAGTTCCCTAGGTTTCGTTTTCTGTCTATGGTCCCTTAATGGGACTCCTACAACTACCTGTGTAACTATCCTAACTCCATGCCTATCATTTGGACTGGTGATTTCTGTTCTTTACATGTCTCATTGAGTTGATCTATTAATAATGTTTCACTTGTTTTAATTTTCTTTTGAAATTTGACTTTTCCCCTCCTATGGTGTGCTTTTGAAGGAGCTCAGAACAAGTCTCCCCAAAATGTGCCACTTTGACAAGTGGACTATTTTAAACCTAAAGCAATCAAGACCCCGTAGATTCAAGAAAAATTTTGACCTTTCCCTCAGTTGCCAAGAAGAATTTAGATAGAGGGCATAGTCCAGGAAGTGAACTATCACCAAACATAACTACAAAGGATATGGGCTAGGTGTGGTGAGCTGAGGGAACCTTAATGGACCTGAAGATCAGATTCCTCTCTGTGTCCCATTATCTCTGATGGCATGGCAGTCATTTGTTGACCAAGTTTTTGCTCTTCTCATCCTATGACTTGTCTTCTTCTCCTTTGAAGTCCGACCCCTACCTCCTTCTCCTTAGCTCAGAACAGCATATAAGCCTCAATTGCCCAGTTGTCTATGGGTCTCATGTTCTTATGGGATCCCCATATGTCTGTAATTAAATGGTTTTTCTCTTGCTAATCTGTTTTACGTTAATTTGATTATTAGGCCATCCAAAGAACCAAGAAAGGTACAGGGAGAAGTTTCCTCCCCTACACTTTCACCAAAATGTGACAAGTAGTACAGGTAGATAAGGTGGCCCATAAGGCAGCTAGCTTCATTCCTAATGGAAAATGCTCTTTTCCCTTGAGGGTGTCTTCTGGAAAGATTTTTTATCCCTTTCTGTTGGTCTTCTAAATAAATAAGCAAAATACAACTGACAGAAATAGCAAACAGATAAATAAAACACCTATCTTATTTGGAAACAAGTAGGTTAAAAAACATTCATTGCTCAAAATTGTTTTTCGGAGTTCCCGTTGTGGCTCAGTGGTTAACGAATCCGACTAGAAACCAGGTTGCGGGTTCGATCCCTGGCCTTGCTCAGTGGGTTAAAGATCCGGCATTGCTGTGAGCTGTGGTGTAGGTTGCAGACGCGGCTCGGATCCCACGTTGCTGTGGCTGTGGCGAAGGCTGGCAGCTACAGCTCCTGTTAGACCCCTAGCCTGGGAACCTCCATATGCCCCAAATGTGGCCCAAATAAGGCAAAAGACAAAAAAATTGTTTTTCAACATTTCCTATGTGAACTGGAGTTTGGCACTTGCCATCAGTCTCTACGTGGATTAAATCATGAGCCACTGCAGCTGCTGACTGCAGCAGCCCCTGACCTGCAGCAGCCCCTGAGTGGAGCTCAGGGTGGAGACCAGGAGTGAGCACTCTGTGCTTCTGGAGAACTGGAAGAACAGGTCTTCAGATAGTCAGATAGTTTTAGGAAAAGATTTTATGAGCCCACATCTTGCATCTCCTCCTATCTAACAAAACGCTAAAACCCTTTATGGTGGTGTCTGCACTTTGTGACTAGTAGTAACCTTCACGAGACCAGCAACAAACTTTGTAAACTGTGTGCATGGCTGCATGCATATCCCTCTTCACTTTATCATTTATATTTTGATATTGCGCCTTTTCTCTTTGGGACAACTATCTGAAATACTGCCTCCTGGCTGTAGTTAAGTGGACAGAACAAAAGATGTCACGGTCATCTGTCAATGCAGTCATTCCCAAGGGTGGGCTGGTGAGCCCCAATAGAACTCAGGAAAGAAACAAAGAACACTGGCCCACAGCTGAGACGCATATCAAAGGAGTGATTCCAGTAAGCCCAGACCTTTACATCTTCTCATAGAAACTGTTTTTCTGTGTATCTTTTTCTATAAATCTTTTGTTCCTGTTACCTTCCCTTTGTTGCAAAAATTTATATATCCTAGCTCCCACCTCACCTCCTGGGAGCAGTTTCTCAGGACTACCTGAGATGCTGTCTCTCAGGTTTGTCTTAATTTTGCCCATGCCCCCCTGCCAATTTAACTGTCAACTTTCAGGTTGTGCATTTTTTTCAAGTCAGCTCCTATGTATTGGAGTCCCTGAAATGTTGCTCTTTGCTCACCGAAACATTTTTTTTCATGGTATACATTGACTGGCTTTTTTTTGGTGGGGGGGCACTGTACCAGCAGCATATGGAAGTTCCCCAGCTAGGGGTCTAATTGGAGCTGTAGCTTCCAGCCTAGGCCACAGCCACAGCAACACCAGATCCAAGCCACATCTGAGACCTACACCATAGCTCAGAGCAACACTGAATCCTTAACCCACTGAGTGGGTCCAGGGATCAAACCTATACCCTCATGGATACTAGTCGGGTTCATTTCCACTGAACCACAATGGGAACTCCTTGATTGGCTTTTTTTATCAGGAGCTAACATTCTACATATTATAGAATCTGACATAGACAACCGCTAGAAACCTGGGAAGTGGCAAGGATCCCTTTTGAAATACCTGTCTCAATGGAAGGTTGTATTTCCTCATTTTCTTCCTGCCTCCTATCACTTTTTATACCTCTCCCCAGTTTGGTTAGAGCAGGACTGGGCATCCAAACTCAAGTGGAAACGAAATGGAACTGAGAGAGAGTGAGGGAGCCAGACCAAATCTTCATATCCTAAGAAGAGGGCTGTATATGCTGATGTCTGATGGTCGCCATATTCTGTATTATATGCAGAGAGAGTGACACAAATGCACATGGAGAAGACTCAGAGAATGGGTCCCCAAGCTCCCCAGTGTTCTCCCTGGGTCATTATTATCCTGTGCATGAGTCCTGTGAGCAATTCTAGGAACTTTAAATCAGTTCCTGCTCATTTCTGTCACTTGCAACACATGGAAATGTCATTACCCAAAGTAGAATAAACAAAAAACAGGAAGGAAATTAGGTAGGAGTTTCTGCTTGGGGTAAGGGTGTTGGAGACTCTGTCCTTTCAAAGCCCAGGAGGGTCTTAGGAAAGACCCAGATTTTCTGAGCCTCTTGATGTAACATGGGGCAGGTGGTGTGGGCCAGGAGAGTGCCCCACTTGGTATCTGACATTATAATGACAGCAGCCTCCCCTTGAAAAGTTCATGTCCAGTTTGGTCCCTTCCTTCTCAGTGAGGTTACAGGAAAATTCTCTTAGCACATGACCTCTTTAGCTCTTTTCTCATTGTACACAAGGAACAGAGAGAGTGAACACAGTTGAGATTATCTGCAACATAGAAAGCATATAGTCACATGCATTTGTAAGAAAGATATTTAATAGATACATTCATGTAAAATCCTTTGAGTAGTCATTCAAAAGGCATCCAATTTCACTGTATTTCTATTGGTAAATCAGACTGATCCTAGGTATGTGTTTCCTGGACTCAGACTTGTGCAATTTGTACTCCTAATGAAAGCAGGCATGGCCCTATGGGGCTCCTGGGTGCAAGAAACTTTCTGTGTCCCCCGTTGCTTGTTCTTAGGTGGGCCTCATTCAGCTACCGTGACCTTCCCTGAGTTCCTAGGGACAGGTTCAGACAGTTGCTGATCAGGGAAGGGAGGAACAGTCAAGCAACAATAGCACAGCCTTGGGGCAGGATCCTGGTTCCCTCTCAAGGAATACACATAATAATGTAGGCATCTTTCACACCTAAGAGAAAAGTTATTTTCCTTATGCTTCTTTTAGAAATGAATACTTTAAAATTGAACAGCTTAGAGTCCTTTCTTGTCCTTCTCCCTGACTTAATTGCACCCTAAACACAATCACCCAAAAGCTAAAGATTAAGCACCCTGAGCATAACTGCCTGTGGGTTAAAGATTATTAGCACACGATATTTTTCAGGAACTTTCCTAGTTTGTTCTGCTCTCTGATCAATATGCCCTTTTCACAAGTACTGTTATTCTAAGTAATAACCCAGAAGACAGTGAGTCATGAGATGACTTTGATCACTAAGATTCTCCCAAAGAAAGAAGAATGCATGTTTGTCCCAATCCTGCTTCCTATTGGAAAACCTGTGTTTCTCCTTTTTACTAGAAAACTCCTGGCAATTCTTTCTAAGGGGGGGGGGCACAGTCTTTAAGGCATTAACCTGCTGTGACCCTCCTTTGCCTGGCAAAGCAATTAAGCTATTTTTTTCTCCTTTACCCAAAACTCTGTGTTTCACTTCGGCACTGGCAGACAGAGGCTGAATTCTGGCAACACTAGATGCCCCTAGAAATTCCATACATTTACACAGCAAACAATTTCTTCCCTTGCCTCTTATCTGTATGAAAGCCACAGTCACAGTCTCCAGCAGGCTCAGAGCCAATGCTGCTGCCACAGGGTCTTAGAGCAGTACTAGCACCACTGGGAAGCCTATTAGAAATGCATGTCCTTTGATCTCAAGCCAGACCTACCATATCAGAATCTTGGGGTATGGGAGTAGTATTTGAGCCCAAGTAGCTATCTTTAACAAGCTTTCTGGGTGGATTTTATGTGTGTTCAAACTTGAAAACCACTGTCTTTGAGCACAGGGGTAATGCCTGATGGCAATCCCTATAGCTAAAGAATCAAAGAAAATGAGAAGGAAAGTGGGTCTGTATTACCTTGGGAAAGATTCTAAGAGAAGGCCTTTTTTAAAAGTCTAACACATAGGAACAAGCTTCCTAAAGATTCCGAGTTACTATAGAAACAGACATCGGGAAATACCTCAAATTATTATTATTTTTCCTATCAGGCAGATGTGCAGACTAGCAGAAAAAATATCATACTTCTTATTAGGAAGTAAGTAGTGAGGCTGGTACCCCTGGATTCTGGAGCTCCCAGGACTGTGGCTTAGGCATCCAGGCTCCCCACCCTGCCCTTAAGCTGGAGAAAAGATAATAGAAAGCTCCCTTCCCACTCAGTGAGCTAACACTTCCTCGCCATGGAAACCTTGTGTTTCTGGGGTATGGGAGGTGGCAATTTTTTTCTCCAAGCTCTCCATCTCCAATTCACATTTAAGATAAGAGTAGAATTTTGGGGTAAAATATATTTCTGTTATTTAATCACCCTAATGCAAATCTGAGATGAACGAGCACATTAAAAGTAAAATCCACCTTAGCATGAAGTGGGGTTGCTACCCTGAGTACATTCTTAACAGTACCTGCTAACAAGAGATCTTTTGTTAAGTAATAATGTTATTAAAAAGCCCCTCACTTACTCCTTTCAAATAAGAAACAAGGGAGAGACAGTCTACAGGAGCAATTCCTCTGGACCCATCTTTAAATAAAACACCTGCCTGATAAGGCATCTCTCTCTCTCTCTCTGCCCTCCGCCTTCCTGTCTCATTCTTCTTCAAGGACCTCAGTGCTGGGCTTCCTGGTGAGAGATGCCCTCAGGAAGCTTGACTGTGTGACAGGACATAGGAGTAAACAAGCCAACAAAAAGACAAATATACCACCTACAGAGAGAGATGCATTGTAAGGCTATAAACAAACACTAAAGCAGAATAATTCAGAAACTTGCCTTTTAAGCACATAGCTATTTAGGACTTGCTTTCCATGACAAGCTTGATTAGACATTTTCAGTACAATCAGGAGAGTCTTACCTCATGATCGCCGTGCACGTCTCAGCTGTTCTGAAAGGCTGCCTTTCCAGCTACTGTCTCTTCAGAAATCTTCCTCCTCTGTCTCAAGTAAATGTTGAAGAGACCTATATATGGAAGCAGCACCTGATTTCTTTGCCTAAGTAGGCTTTAGGAAAGAGAAATTGAAACTGGAAAGTGAATTGGCAGGGCTCAAACAGGAAATGAAACTTGAATGCTGAGTAAAAGCCAAGCCCATGGGGTACCCTCCTCCCCCAACCCCTGCAGCGATTTAGAACTTCTTTGTGAATTGTATTAATGTCTTAGATCCTCTGCCGTCAAGGGATCCCAACTGGAAGCAGGATACTTTTACTAAGAACTCTGCCTCATATTGCAATGTTAATGGATCTTCACTCTGTCCACCCTTAGCACCAAGATGAACTGCAGGCTCCTGTAAAGAGCAGTTATGTAGCTTCTACACAGCGGGGGGTTTTCATCTGTTTCACTTACTGCTGAAGTTTTCACTTACTGTGGTAATAATACTTGGCACATGGTAGGCATTCAAAAAGTCGTCAAATGAATAAATACGTGATTAGAAACATGGGCTCTGATGCCAGTCTATCTGGATTTGAAACCTGGCTCTGCTTATATGCTGTGACACCAGAAATTACTGAATGTCTCTCTGCTTTAGTTTCTTCCATGAAATGGGAATACTACCACTATGTATATGGTATTGTGAGGACAAAAGGGGTTAATACATGAAATGCCATTAGAATAATGCCCAGAACATAGCTAAAAAGTTAGTTTTTATTATAATTAATGATTTAAATCATTAACACAAGTGGGCCAGAAAGGAAACTTTTGATATTGGCCTTTTCCAGAGCTTTAGCTGATATTCCACAATCCATCACGATCGCTGACCTAAGCCAAACATTCCTAACATCTCTACACATTCTTGGCTTCCCTGAGCTCCACATTTTAATCTCCCGTGGGTCGCCTTGGGATTTAGCATCTGCTCACTGCCATTTGCAGCCATAGTGGTTTGTTTGATAGAGGAAATGTGCTTTATCCTTATTTGTATCTTAATCATAAAGGGATTATGATATGCATAGACACAAGAGGGAAGAGGTAATCACATCAGGTGTCTTTGAGGTCAGAAAATTAGACAGAGTGTAGGCTAAACAAATTCTCTATGAAAAGTGAGGTTCCTAAAGCAGATTATTCTGTGTTGGGGAAAGCATTATTTATCATGGATTTTTCTGCCTAGGGCAGGGTGGAAACAGAAGCTATGCTTCTTGACAGTTTCTTATCCTTTTTTTAGGACACTCAGCTAAGCCTATCCCAGTTGGGAACCCTTATGCACAGGTCTCACGTAAGAGTTACAGGTTCTAGTTCTATTTACAGGTTCTCTGATGTATTTACAGAAATGCAAGTTAGATGTACAGCAAGTGTTGAAATAGGAAACTAGAACACTGTGGGATTTGTTTTGTTTTGGGGGACACGCACTCATTCAATAAGACTGTTGGTTAGAAATGTTTAAATTGTTTTAGTAAAGGTCCTGGCTTGGGAGAAGCACAGAGAGAGAGCGTGGTCACTGTGTTTTGAAGTGCACAGAGGTACTGATTTATTCTTCAGAAATCTGTGTGGCCAGTGCCTGTGAATGATGTGTCCACAATAGGAATGAATCAGCTGATCTGGCAGCTGGGCTGTTTTGGGAACACATAATGTGATTGCAAAATGGAAACTGGGAAGCAAAATCAAGTTACTCCTAGCAGTTTTCTATGAGAGGAGTGAAACTTGCTCAGAGTTCTGTTTACTCTGCTTATTACCAATATTCATGTGGCTGTGTTCTAAAATATGGGCCTGGAACTGCCCCTGTTTCAGTCCAGACTAAGGGAAAGTTCTTATTTGCTGTTCCCTGAGATGAGGAAAGCCACCTTGAGGGGCTGCATCAGCTGCAAAGTGGTATAATGTGCTAGTTCTCACATTGTCATCAACCACCAGCAGTATCAGCATCACCTGGGAACCCACTAGATATGCAAATTCTCAGGCTCCATTCTAGACCAAGTGAATCTGAAATTTCAGAGGTGGGACCAAACAATTCGTGGCCCAAATAGATCTAAGGGGAAGTTGGGAAATGTAGTTCCAGACTGGGAAGCCCCCTTCCCAATGACAGCTTCATACTATGGAAGAGGGAGCACTCATTTGGGTGAACCATGAGCCATTTCTATCCCAGTATCCTACTCTGGCCCCAAATATCTACAATGTAACATTCTTCTCAAACACAGAGCATAGGCAGACTTTTCCCAAAGGAGTCAGCCCAGGGTCAAGGCAATAGCTGCCCCCAGCTCATGATCAGGGATTTCTGGGTGATATACTGAAAGACTATATAAGACTAGATAACTTACGTATACCACATGTGATGGTGGAGTGTGATAACTGTAATAAGTACTCTCAATTGAAAAAAGGGAACATGGAGGAATCTCACAGGTCTTGTCTGTAGCAATGATGAAATTCCTCTGGATAGGCATTTTGAAGGTCCTTTACCTTGGCAATGGTGGCAATTTCTTAGATAAACTCTGATTCTGTTCTCTGATGGGAACTATTTTGCTGTTATTCTCCATATCCTTGGCTTCATTTTCTGGGAGGGTTTTTGACATTTGCTCTCTTATCCTCATCTCTTTCACCATGGGCTAGTTCTGTTTTTACCTTGTTGGTCCCAGAGATAACTGTGCTCATATAGCATATTTTGATCAAGATCTTTTTTGATAGCCTCTCTTAGGAGAGTTGTCATAGTGCTTGTCTCTACTCCGGAGGGTGATACTTATTGAATTTTTTCTGGAAGTAATACTCTGTCTCATCATACTGACCCATTATGGTGCAGAGGCAGGCAAGGTCCAAGCAGGTACAAGGGAGTTAATATTTAATTCAACAACCTTCTTAAAATGATTCACAGTGTTTTTCATCATTTCCTGTAGTTCTTCATCTTCATGATTTGAGCACGTTCTTGATTTCTGTGTTTGTCTGACTTTTGCTCTGTAATGGCATCTAATCTGGAGGTTGTTGATTGATGTTGTTTGGTACTGATTCTAAAGCCTTTTAAAGTAGCTTTATAGCTGGTGTCCAGAGTGCCTTGCTTTTGGTAACGTTTGCTGCACTGCAGAATACAGCTGTTGGACTTGTTGTTTTCTTCAAGGCTGCTTCTAATGGCTTGCCTCCTTCTGCTTCTTTCTTGATCTTTTGAAGATTCAGAGCCAGGAGAACTTAATATACCAGTTGTCAGGATTCAGCTGAATGGCCTGCCTCAAAAGGCAGATGTGTTGTTCTCTGTTGGTGCTTTGTCACCCAGGCAATAAAGTGTGATGGCTAGTCCCAGGGAGAACTCCGTGCCAGTGGATTTCTTTTCCAGAGCCTTCTCAAAATGCTTCTTAGCCCGTTCGTGATACTTTTCTCTCCATTTTGAAAGTGCCCATCCCTCTTCACCCTCGTCTCAGGGCATTTAATTCTATAGGAGCTTGCAAACTTCTTGCAGAGATTTCTCATCTTGTCAATGTAAGCCTGTGCTTCTGGAATCCTGCCCAGGTGATAATAGACCCAGACATAGTTTTCCCAGGAGGCCAGATGTCTGGTTTTGCCTTCGTGGTCTGGCCCTTGCATGATAAACTCCTCTGCTTCCTCTAAGTATTCCAGAGGCACCTGGTGCAGGCCTCTGAGGTGTTTAAAAACTCTTATCTGGAGTTCCCGTCGTGGAGTAGTGGAAACGGATCCAACTAGGAACCATAAGGTTGTGGGTTCGATCCCTGGCATTGCTCAGTGGGTTAACGATACGGCATTGCCATGAGCTGTGGTGTAGGTCGCAGATGTGGCTCAGATCTGGCATTGCTGTGGCTCTGGCATAGGCCAGAGCCCTAGCCTGGGAACCTCCATATGCTGCAGATGCAGCCCTAAAAAGACAAAAAAAAAAAAACCACAACAACTCCAAAACAAAAGCAAAACAAAACTCTGTCTGATCACACACTCTGTCTTCTAAATCATCTAAGGAGCCTTCTTCATCATATAAAGTCCAGGTAAAATGGAATTTCAATTTTGGTAAGATATTTTCCAAAGAATGCTTGGTGATTTCACTGTAAGGTTAGAAAAGTGAACATTTGGGAATGGGAGTGAGCAGACATACAAAGTAACAGGTTTAGGGTTTAGAAGTTTGATCACTTCTGAGAATAGGTAAACATACAGAAGAGGCACCAGTTCACAATCCTTTAGAGTTGTAACAAGCCATGAGCATTGTGGCCCCTTTTGCAGGCTGTTTCAACTTGTCTTGGAGGAGGTAGTGTAAGGATATTACCTGATGGACTAAACATGGGAAAAGGATAAATCCTTGTCATACTGATATGGGGGAACTGGCATTCATCCCAAACCACACTGGCTAAACGTTAGCTCAGCAGGACTTCCCGGACCAATCTATGTGCAAGAGACCTTTTCTTTTTTTTTTCCACCCAGATTTGATTCATTCCTAGATTCGACTCAACGATTAATTATTCCTGTCAGTCTTTCTAAATGCATGCATATCAGTCCAGGGTCAAAAGAGGGAGAGCGAAAAAATGGGAAACAAACACATATCCATACAGACTCAGGAAGAGGGGAAGGGCAAGGGAAGAGAGGGAGAGAGAAGCATTTGCTTTTGGCAAGTGACCATCCCCAGGGAGATGAGCATGTTTATCATGAAAAGGAATAGCTCACAGGCTCATTCTACGCCCAGTAAAGATTTTGATTTTTAATGTTATAGTCAAATCTAATATGCATTATAGTGATTTTGAATTCTTTCACCTCCTAAAGGTACCTAGTGTGGCCTCGTCTCATCAATAGCAGGTACACTTTTCAAGGATGTTTACGAAACATGCAAAATCATCATGTTAACTGGTGTGAGAAAATTATCAAGGCCTGTAGCTAAGAAAAATTCAGGTTATCATGTGTTCTATATATTCAAAATATAATAGAGACTGTACTCCCTGATCCTTTAACCATTAAAACTTTAAACCATTAATTATGGCCTGTAAAAATATTTAAAGAGGGAGTTCCCTTTGTGGCTCAGTGATTAAAGAATCTGGCTAGGATCCATGAGGATGTGACCTCACTCTGTGGGTTAAGGATCCCGTATTGCTGTGGCTATGGCACAGGCTGGCAGCTATAGCTCCGATTAGACCCTAGCCTTGGAATTTCCATATGCTGCAAGTGCGGACCTGAAAAAGCAAGAAAATAAAAACAAAATTAAAGATATCATGAGACTATCAGTTGAACACATGGGATCTGTTTTAGCTCTCTCCTTAAATCCTACTAATATGAAATAGTTTATGAAGTCTTACATCTATAAGAGAATAGAAGACAACATGAAGGCAATGCATTTTTGGAAATTCCGAAAGAGCTAGACAAGTGTTAATTGCTTATACTAAACCTGAGAAGACTAAATCTATTATCAGTGAGGGAAATCCAAGAAGCTACCTAGTTTAAAATGTAGAATTCCCCAAAGGCCCAGAAATTTGTGGCGCAAGTTACTGCAGAAATGTGTGTGTGGTGTGTGTGTGTGTGTGTGTGTGTGTGTGTGTGTGTGTGGTGGTGGTGGTGGTGGTAGTGGTGTGACCTAGAACTAAGAGTAGGAGGGTTGATGAAAAGTTAGTTTAAGAAAAAACTGTACCTGTGATGCTGTCTCTAGTCTTTGCAATTTTCACTCCCCAATCTAAGTTGAAGATGGTAGGTTTATTCTAGAAAAAGATACAATAGAGGGGCCTGGACTGGGGTCATAGGCACAGTTGCAAGTCTAGGGTACCAGACTGAAAACAAGAGTTAATGTTTGCATACTGAATTTTGAAACCACATCTTCTTGCCAAGTCAACTTCAAAAATGCCGTAACCAAACTTATTTCCTCCAGGCAAGAGATTAGAAGACATTTATGGAGGAGAGCAAAGAAGTCCAGAAGAAAAAGCCTGAAGATACTGACAGCAGGGTGTCCTCAATAAGATGGTGCAGTGAGATCACCTTACAGGGAATTCAAGCCATCAAGCGCCACACATGTACTTCAAACTTCTGGTCAGTATTTAATGTTTCATTCTTACTTAAGAACTGCAGTCAAAAGAGCCCCAGATATTTTAGGAAAGCCTCTAACATGGAGGATAGGAGCCAAAACAAGTAAATGGCAGAAGTGATTTGATGGGAGAAGAAGAGTTAAAACAACAAAATAATAAACTGTCATCGATAAATTGAGATATTGGAGAAGACATTGCATTTATAACATAAAATCAAATACTGTGAAAAAACCATTTAAAGAATTTGGAAGAGCTCTTGGAAATTAAAACAAGTGGAAAAACTCAAAAGAAAGATTGGAACCAAAAATAGAAAAAAACGTTTCTTTCAAATAGAGTAAATAGATAAGGAAAGGAAAATAGGGTATATAAGATAAATATAAGGAGTTCCTGTCCTGGCTCAGTGGTTAACGAATCCGTCTAGGAACCATGAGGTTGTGGGTTCTATCCCTGGCCTTGCTCAGTGGGTTAAGGATCCGGCGTTGCCGTGAGCTGTGGTGTAGGTTGCAGACGCGGCTCGGATCATGCACTGCTGTGGCTGCGGCGTAGGCCGGCGGCTACAGCTCCAATTAGACCCCTAGCCTGGGAACCTCCACATGCCGTGAGTGCGGCCCTAGAAAAGGCAAAAAGACAAAAAATCAATCAATCAATCAATCAATCAATAAATAAAATTAAATTAAAGGATCTGTGTATGAGGATCAGCATCCAAATAATAAGAGTTCTAGGAAAAGATCACAAAAGAAAATGAAAGGGAGAGAATTATTCAAGAAAAATCCCCTTATACCAGTTGGCATTTTTCCAAAGTTGTTTAGTATGCTGATAGTATTTCTTTTTTGTCC
Source organism: Catagonus wagneri (assembly GCA_004024745.2). Taxonomy (NCBI): domain Eukaryota; kingdom Metazoa; phylum Chordata; class Mammalia; order Artiodactyla; family Tayassuidae; genus Catagonus; species Catagonus wagneri. The sequence goes on from PVHT020003785.1 coordinate 4,058,404, forward strand.
TTTTCCTTTTTTTTTTTTTTGGTCTTTTTAGGGCTTGTACCCGTGGCATACGGAAATTCCCAGGCTAGAGGTCTAATCAGAGCTGTAGCTGCTGTTCTGCGCCACGGCCACAGCAATGCCAGATCCGAGCCATGTGTGCGACCTACACTACAGCTCACGGCAACACTGGATCCTTAACCCACTGAGCGAGGCCAGAGTTCGACCCTGCAACCTCATAGTTCCTGGTTGGATTCGTTTCTGCTGCACCATGAACTTCTGCTGATAGTATTTTTATCCCGAAAAAAATCATTCATGATTCTAGTTGTTTTTTGTTGTTGATGTTTGTTTTTTAAAAGAGAACTGAGGATTAAAATCAAAACAAAAAAGGTGAGGGTGAGTCCAGAGAAGCCTAGCTTCTTTGGAGGCTTTGTGAGGCCTTGGAGATATGGATTCTAGTTTAGAGCCTGACTGTGGTTCTTTAGAAAATCAGCTAACTCCAGCCCATCCTTTACCAGGATAGCTCTGATAAAGAGTATGCTTCCCTTTAAAATTATAATTAAATAATGCCAAGCTCCTGACTTTTCCTTTCAACCGAAAAACAGGAAAACAAAAGCCTTGTCAGGAAATTTCTGGTTTGCATTCTTGACCGATGAAAATTTGCCTGGCACAGAATGAAATAAATTTGCCTCCTCCCCATCCTCCAGTGCCCTTCCTTCCCTGCTCCAGCCTCTGGCCACTTCCTGGCCAGGATTTCTAAAAGCCTCCATCAGGGAGAGCCTTTTTGAGTCTGGAAGTGCTACAGGATTTAAACTGCCTGAAATAATTATTATCTAGATTAAGTTATGTTATATATTTAAGCAGGTGCCCAAATCTAGCACTTCAGAAAAATTTGCTTTGAGATTTTCAAAGACACCAGACATAATTTCAAAGGATCAATGCAAGAAAAAACCCTTTTCCTCATAGTTGTAGGCTGAGTCCTACCTACCCAGCTGTCCTGCAGTGTTTTGGCAAAGGCTGATTTGCTGCTCAGGAATCTGCCTAAGCAGACAACAGATTCCTGAGAAGAAGATGCATGGGGCTGTCAATGAAGAGCACCTTTATGTACAGTGCAGATATGACATGGAACTGCGTCTTGGCAAGCACAGCTAACTTTCAACTATACTAGTTTCCTGCTGGGGGGAAAAGAGACTTTAGCAAGGAAAGCTTTCACCTTTCTGATTGGAAACTCAAATGGGATGAAGTATTTTGAACGAAGCATGTACTAGGAGGTTCAGGGTAGAGGAAAATTTACTAGAGGGAGGACCAGAAATGTAGCAGTCAAAGAACTAGAAATCTAAATGACTAACTGGATGTGGGTGACTTTAAGCGAATTGCTGTCATCAGTAATACCATTAGCTAATGCTGATTGAGAATCTTTGATCCAGGCTTTATGGAACTTATCTAATTTATTCCATTTTACACCCATATGGGAGAAGGTCATTTATCAGATGAATAAGAGAAGACTCAGAATTGCCCTAAGGGCGCAAATCCAGATATCACTTGTTTAATTGCGGGGTTTAAGAACTCAGTTACATGGATTCATTTGTATAAAGTTGGTGGGAATGTAAACTGATATAGCTATTATGGAAAACAGTACGGAAGTTGCTCAAAAAATTTAAAAAATGAACTACAATGATTCAGCAGCCCCACTTCTGGGTATTTATCCAAAGGAATTGGAATTAATATCTTGAAGAGATAGTCACACCCATGTTCCCTGCAGCATTATTCACAATAACCAAGATATAGAAACAATGATAAGTGTCCATCATGGATGAATGGATAAAGAAAATGGAATATCAGTCAGCCATTAAATAGAAAGAAGTCCTGATATCTGGAAAAATAGTTGGATCTTGAGGGCATTATGCTAAGTGAGATAAGTCAGAGAAAGACAATTACAGTATGGTATCACCTATATGTGAAATTAAAAAAACTGAATTCATAAAAGCAGAGTAGAATGGTAGTTAGCAGTGTCAGAAAACCAAAATTCGACTGAGTAAATTTTAAAGATCTTATTAACTTTAGTCAATAATTTGTGAATCAGGCAGTATCCCACCTAGAAGGTAAAAAGGAGCTCTAAAGAGCTGTACAAAAAGAAAGACTTTTGTAGGCAGAAGGTGGGGGGACAAGAAAGTTACTAAAAGAGTAGATTGGTTCAAGCAAGGTCATCTTCCTTTGGGGGACTTTGGGGAATGTCAGGGTCTGTCGGGCAGATTGCCTCACTAGTGCTGACCAAGTAATTCCAGACAAACTGATTAAGATTATATTCCTGGGAAAACCTGAGACTGCAATTAGGTTAGATACTAAGAGTGGCTTTGTTGATGTGGGCTTAGCACAAGTGACTCCATTTGGGCCTATTGTCTCTTTTTGAAGACCAGAGGATGGAAGGGCAGAGGAACTGGGGAGATGTTGTTTAAAGGCACAGACCTGAAATTAAGTAGTTAAATATATTCTGGAGACCTAGTGTGCAGAGTTGTGATTGTAGTCGACAGTACTGTATTATTAACTTCACAGTTGCTAGGAAGAGTTGGTTAAGAAGGTGCTTCTGGAGAGAGAGTGTGAAAGACATTATCTACCAAGCTGAGGAGAGTTAGGCAGTGATCTGTGTTTTCTTTCTGAGTTCTCACATAATAGAACTGGTCTTGGGAGCTCCTGTTGTGGCTCAGTGGTAATGAACCTGACTAGTATCCGTGAAGATGTGGGTTTGATCCCTGATCCTGCTCAGTGGGTCAAGGATTCGGCATTGCCATGAGCTGGGGTGTAGGCCACAGACGTGGCTCAGAACCTGAGTTTCTGTGGCTGTGGCGTAGGCAGGAAGCTGCAGCTCTGATTTGACCCCTAGTCTGGGAACTTATATATGCTGCAGGTATGGCCCTAAACAGCAAAATAAATAAATAAATAAATAAATAAATAAATAAATAAATAATAGAACTGGTCTTGCTGAGCAAAATAAGACTTGGCAATAGAGCATCTCAATTCAAGGCTTTTTTTGCATGTGTATAGAACTACTTACCTACCATCATAATGCTAACTGAACTACTGATGACACCTAAGAGTATATGAAGAGAGAGAGAGAGACAGGTACGTTGACATATATTATATATAATATTATATGTATATTTTATTATATATATATATATATATATATATATATATCACACTCTCTCTCTCTCTCTTTGTTTCTTGCTCTCTGAGAAACTTTAGCTTAAAGTCAAGTAATTCTTCTAGTACATTACTGGACATCTTTACCTGGATAGTGACCTAATTTTAGAGATTAGGAAACAAACTCAAAGGGATTAAATAAATTACCAAAGATTACGCACTTGCAAGAGGTGGATATTTGCTTTCACCCTGGTAGTCTAGCTCCAGAACCAGAGATAAGACTCGTGTGAGCTGAGTGAAGCATCTAGGGCATAAAATTCAAAGAGACACTTGCCCTCTGGATGGTATCAACACTGACCCTGCATTTGCATGATCTTGAGAGTGAGTATCTCTTTAAATGAGGTGCCCTAGGTGTCAAATTTTCTTACCTGCCTTGTCTGTTATTACTACAGATGACCTACAGCTCAGTAATATCTTACTGAACATCCCAAACATGCCATCGCCTTCTTTACATTGGTTAAATCTTTTGACTAAGTTATCAGTAAAGTCCTGACAATTGTGACTTGCTCCTCTCCTTAGTAGTCTCCTTGCTGCTCCCCACTTTAAAGTATTTTTCTTAGAAGGCCTCTTTTTTGGGTGTCAAAAGTGTTATTAGTCATCAGCTCCGTTTTCTTAGAGTCTTGATTGATACTTAAAAGAAGTATAAGTGAATTGGGGCAGACATAGTTTCTTAAACAGGAAACAAAAAGCATTAACCATGGAAAAAGTCTTGGTGGCAAAAACACTTACTACAGTTGATTATAAGGTGCAGAGTGCTATGAAGATTTAAATGAAGAAGTGATCACATAAAATTTTGTGAAGCATGAAAGATTAGAAGACTTTGCTACAGAAGCAGCTCTTGGACCCTCACTGAAGGACGCTGGAATGTTTTCGAGGTGGGAGCAATACTGGAGACATCCAAAGACTTACAAGTAATATGAGAACAGTGAAGGCTTTATTGGGGACCAGAGAGCACTCTGTTTGGCTCATATTGTTCCTTAGAGCTAGAGAGAAAAGTTGGAGACAAATGTGGGAAGCCTTGAATCATCCATCAAAAGCATTACAAGAGAATTGGCCATAAGTCAGGATAAGCAGAAAGTTTCATCTTGAGTATTCAACTCCCGTGAACTCCCAAAGGACTGGAATGGTTTGCTGGGAAGTGTTCTGAACTCATGTCTGCACAGTGGAAAAATTGTTGCAATCAATTAGTGACGTCTGCCATGGTCACTGGAAAGAGTAGTGGCGTACGTTTCCTGAGTGTTTGTATAAGCGATCTCTGTGGGCCCTTCAGATTATAAGATTCTAAGATTCAACACACTGACAAGCATGTGTTTTTGTCAAAGACATCATTTGTTTCTCTATTCTTAAGGTTAGTTTCCATTTTTATTTTGTTGAAAGTATAATAACCATGCAGTTGGTTTGGTCTTGGGTATCTTAACTTATTGAAATTCTGTTACAGTAAGAAGAAGGTGAAAGAGAGAGAGAAAAATTGGGAAAGGCCAACTTGAGTTGAATGAAATATCTAAAAGCACCCATGGTTTCCTTTCTTTCTGAGCTTACATATATTGCATTATTTTCTGCAAGTGAAAAAAAGGAAGATAAGAAGAATCACTTTACTTAGTGGCCACTCCCTTTATTCTGCTTGCTACTGAAAGAAACCTATATGACACAGTTACCTGGCCTCACCTTTTCTAACAAACTTCTGGGTGGGGGGGGAGGAAGCAAAGGAAACACTAATTTCCCACACGAAGGATGTCCTGGTTCTAGAAGGTACTTCTCAGCTGCCAGTAAAAAAGGCACATATTTTATTTAACAACTTGATACTTCATTACCAGAAATGTTAGAGGCTATAAAATCTGCAAACATGGACTGGCTGAACTGTGTGCATGGGCATTCTTTTAACCACTCAAATTCAAAATAGCAAGGCATGGGTTTTGGTTCTCACACTTTTTCCTCTAGAGATCTTAAGTTCTTCCAGAATTGGAATGTGATCTTTAAAGTATTTACCCACTGAAAGTCAAACTAATAAATATATATCAAGGTATGCCAGAGGAAAACCTCAGCATATCCCCTCTTTGCCCATCTCCTCCACCCCTCACTTTTAGCTTCAGAAGGCAGAATAGTGGACAATACAAAATACTCTTGGGAAAACTCATTGGATGCCATATATGAAAAGAATCTATGTGACCAGTTACCTGGATGCAGGAATCATGAAAGCTCACTCCTCGGGGCTCAAAACACTCTTGGGAAAATTCATTGTGGAGTTAACGGTTATGGCTCAGCGGAAATGAATCAGACTAGGAACCATGAGGTTTCAGGTTTGATACCCGGCCTTGCTCAGTGGGTTAAGGATCCAGTGTTGCCATGAGTTGTGGTGTAGTTTGCAGACGAGGCTCAGATCTGGTGTTGCTGTGGCTGTGGCATAGGTCAGCAGCTGTGGCTCCAGTTTGACCCCTAGCTTAGGAACCTCCATATGCTGTGAGTATGACCCTAAAAAAAAAAAGCAAAATAATAAGTAAGTAAGTAAGTAAGTAAATAAATAAATAAATAAATAAAACTCATGGGATGTCATCTATGAAAAAAATCTATGTAATACAGTAACCTGGATGCAGGAATCATGAAAGATCACCTCCTCAGAGCTCATCTAAGCCATGTAGGAGCAGACTGAACTGTCAGCTTAGAATGCCACTTCACTGGAATGGGAGAAAATTAATGGGGGTGAGTGTTCACCAATGATTTGGAAGAGGGGATTGTATGCTCATTGACCCAATACTCATGTTTATTTAAAACTTGTCCTAAACCGACACAGCATGCTTGACATGGTGCTGTGAAGGTGAAATATGAGGCGACCTGAGTTCAGGGAGCTCCTGGTGTAGAAGAGAAAGTGGAAACACACACCTGAAATAGCCAAATGCAATTCAAGAATGGTCACCATCCTGGTAGCTCCAGGATGGTCTTTTTGGGGCAGGAAAGACTAGAGCTGTAGAAGATATTTCAGAAGTGAATACCCAGCCCCTTTGAACTCAAAATCAGGTTGGGAAGTATTCTTTAATGCTCACTGGCCATAAAAACATGCTCAGCATCCAAGCTGTTGGATCAGAATTTTATTTCCATGATGAATAATTGCAGTTTTTAAACATTTTAAGTTTTATATATGTAAATATAAATATATATATTTACACATGTATATATCTTGTATGTAACAGGATAAAAATTGTTACACTGTAACATACACACACAGTTTTTATCCTGTTATCCAGTTTTTATCAGGTTATATATCCTGTGTGTGATAAATACACACACACACACACACACACACACACACACACATATATATATATCATAATAACAGTATGACCCTAATGATATGTTTCCAGCATGACACTTAAAGCTCCCCCAAAGCCAGGTCATCCAGCTTCCCCCAGCCCTGGGGGAATACCTTTTGTCAGAGGACACCCAGCCCTCACATTCTATTTTTCTCTTTCCTGTAGCCAAAGACAATATGTTCTCCCACACTGAATCCAGAAAATATACCATTTTCTCAAAAAAAAAGAGAAAGAAAACAAATATGAAAAAGGAAAACAGATCCCCCCTCCCGCAAGGGGAATTGTGATGCCAGTTGTTACTTTAAAAAGGAAAATTCAGCTCATTCCTTACTGAAATGCTAGTGGACCCAGTGTTGTGAGACTGTGGATAATTTTTTGTTCTTTGTACTTTTCTGTATTAATTTTATGAGTATTCCTTTTCAAGTAAATAAAGAAAGTGGCAGTATTTTTCAAGCACTCATTTCTGAAAAGGATGTGGAAACCCTTGAGGGGAAAGATTTAGGTACCTCCACAGAGTAGCTCAGAAGGGGCGGGTACCTTGGCCAAGCCTGCCCCCTAGTGGGGAAACAATAATGCCTTTTATTCCTACAGGGTGTGTTAAAATTGTCCTTGCAGAAAAAGCTCCTTGACATGGGTCTTGACAAGATTTTTTGGATAGGACACCAAAAGGGCAAGCACTAGAAGCAGAAATAAATGAAACTACATCAGGACGTGGACACTACATGACACTGACCTGTTGCTTTTTTTATCGCTTTCTTTTCTAATTTCAGTGTGTGTTTTCTCCCCTCAAACACACCTGAGGGTGGAGACGGTGTGTGGAGCCCTGTAGACTTCTCCCCTCTGCCTACCCAGCACACTGCCTGGCCTACGGTAGCTCAGTAATCACAGTATTTGATTAAAAAGCCAGAACATTTCTCCACCATTAAAGGTGACCCAGTGAGAGTCCCTGATCCCCACAATTCCCAGGTGCTACAGGAAGGGAGCAGCTAATGGGTCAGTGGAGACCTGAGTGGAGATGCTGAGATGTTCTCAGATTCTGGACACCTCCTGACTAATAGGACTAAGATGGATGTTAGAGGCAGAGGGGAGAGAGGAGGGCCATACAACCACAAGTTTACAGTGGAAGTAGAAGAAAGGATATGATACTCTTAATGGAGTCTAATCCTGAAAATTTCATAGTTCAAGTTTATTACCCACATCTATGCAAAGTGAATTATTTTTATTGATCTATTTAATTAAAACATCTTATAAATTATTTTTATTGGCTTTGTAAAATAGCTTGTTTTCAATGAGTTCCGGTATTGACAGGCTTTCAATAGATGTAACTGGTTTCGTAGTCCTACTATCACCAGCGTTTCCCAGATCATTCCAACCAGCATCTACATAAGAGAAACAGAAAATAGAAATAAAACCTGGTTTCTCTGGCTCCATCTCAACCCATAATAGCAGAATCCAGACCTGTCCTCATCCACCCTCCACACCCAGATATGTCTGGGGGCTCTGTGGGGTGTCCGTAGGGGTTTCTTCCTGCTCCATGTGCCATGGTGACCCTTCTACCACAACTCCATCCAAAGCCCAAACCATACCTGGTGTCAACTGTCTGGTCCTTGGCCAGGCTGTCTTCTCCCCAGTGAACTGGGACAAAGATCTGTCTTGGGTCCCTGCATGTAGCCAGGTTACCACATATGGAAACTGCAGTGACTATAAGCCACAGTGTGCCCAGGATAGGAAGGGAAGGAAGATAGATCTGGAACGAAAAATACTCTCAAAGCCTCCCCTCCCTTTCACGCTGAGCTATGTTCCCCATATGAAATTTGCATTCTCCTATTCTCTTCTCTTACCTTAATTCTTTCCCAAGAGACTTCTAGTCATTTCTGTGAATGGCCCCCAGAAGGGCACCACCCCATACAGGGACACACCAGTAACAACTAGTCCCTGAATGCTCCAATGGCATGGTGGAGTCAGACTCAGCTTAGTATCAGTTAAGTTTTGAAATGGAGATCCTGCTTCTCTTGCCCAGACACACACATGTTCATGCACATCAGTGCGCGCGCACACACACACACACACACACACATATATACAAACAAGTGGATACACAGGCATGCACAGTGATTTGTCTCTTGTTTGAAAGATATCTATTGTCACTCTTGACATTTTTGCTTGTCACCCACCAGTCCCACCCTCTGACCTTTCACAGGATGATGGAAATGTGTTTGTACAGCATCAAATCAGATAAGCAGAGTCACTCCAATTGATTTTTATCCTGTTGTCACAACTCTGAATGAGCCAGAAAGAAATCATTAGATCTTTTGTTGCCCCTGACTCCATCATAAAAGTAAGAGAGTGGGGTGAGGGATATATCTAGAATAGTGAGAGAGAGATAAATGAAGATTTAAAGCCAGTTTGGGCTGGACTTCAAGTCAGCTGGAAGTATGAATCTGCTCCAAACCATCAGATTGGTTGAGCCCAGGCACAGCACTCACAGTACTGGGTCAGGGTGGAGGAATGTGTATCAGGTCCCTGCGGCAGTTATCACAGATTATCCCAACCTCGGTGGTGACAGAAATCCTCAAACAACAGAAATGTGTTCTCCTCTATTCTGGAGGTTGGAAGTCCAAAATCAGTGTGTTGGCAGGTCCACACTCCCTCTGAAAGTTTTAGGGGAGAATCCATCCTTGCCTCTTCTGGCTTCTGGTGGGTCCTAAGTCACTCAGTTGGTGGCTGTATCTCTCCTACCTCTGCCTCTGTCTTCACATGGTCTTCCTTGGGTCTCCCTGTGTCTTCTACTTTCCTGTTATAAGGACACTGTCACAGGGTTTAGGGCTTACCTTAAATCTATCATGCTCTCATCTCAAGATCTTTAACTTAATGAAAAATAAATAGAGAGTGGACTACATGCTGGGCACTGTTACATGTATCTTTTCTACTTCTCATAACAACCTTGCAACACTGCAAATAGCCCTGCAAAGTTGATTTTATTAGTCCCACTTCACAGATGGAAAGACTGAGGCTCAGAAAAGTTGTCCAAAGTTTCAGAGATAGAAACTAACAGATCTGACCGGGCTTACACAGCATACCCCTGGACTGTCATATCTTGTTGCCAACTCCATTCATTCATTGCACAGATATTTATCGAATACCAACTGCAGGTGAAAACCCTTCTAGGTACTGAAGATACTGAGATCAAAGAACAAAACAAAAATCTCTGCTTGTTCGAAGTTGAAATTCTAATGGAGAGACAGGAAGCAAATATGCAAAATACATAGTATATTACATGGTAATATAGCTATGGAAAAATTATAAGGCGGTGTGTTTACTTTGTCAAAGATGTCAACTGTAACAAGATATTTTGGAAATAACTGGAAGATTTGAATATATACTGGTATATGATACTGTTAGATTTGATAGTGGCTGTGTTTCTAAAATACAAGTATTTATTTAAAGATATAGACCGAAGTATTTACATAGAAATTAAAGTTGCAAAAGTTTTGTGAATTATTGATATGGGATGATTGGATGACACATGAAGAATATACTATAAAATTTTTATATATGTTTGAAAATTTCCATAATACAGTGTTTTGAACAGGGATGGCAGATAAGACATGCAAGGGGTTTTGTAAACCCCAATAGGTAAATCAAGGAAGGTCACACTAAGAAGTTGACATTGGAAGTTCCCATTGTGGCTCTGTGGAAATGAATCTGACTAGTATCCATGAGGACACAGGTTTGATCCCTGGCCTCGCTTAGTGGGTTAAGGATCCAGCGTTGTCGTGAGCTGTGGGGGAGGTCGCAGACACGGCTCAAATCTGGCATTGCTGTGGCGGTGCCGTAGCTCCAATTCGCCTCATAGCCTGGGAACCTCCATATGCCATGGGTGCATCCCTACAAGAGTAGCTTCCCCTCAACTTTATAGATATTAATAGTCTTTATTGTGTCTTATGGAACAGAACATTTCGTATAGTATCATAATTCCAGTTAAGTTGTGACACCATTTTGAGGTCATTCAGAGTTTAAAGAAAGAGTGTTGAATATTTGAAGTGTCAACATCATGAAGTTTTCAGAAGCCAAAAACTTTGCACCTTTCCAAACTAGAAAAGGCCACTGAAGCCACCTACAGTTTTCAGTTTCCAATAAGGTAATGTTACTTGCTATAACCTGCATAAAGTGCTCTCTAGTGTCCTTAATATTTTTAAAAGAGTAAGGGTTTTTTAGATAAGGTGAAACAGTCACAATGGATTATCTGTAGCCTTGTTGATAGGTTCATTTCTTCGCCTGACTTCATATGAAACTATTGCTTTGGAGTTCCTAGCACCCAGGTCCCTGGCTGGCCTAAATTGTAAGCTTCTTGCCAACTTTTCCCAAATGCAAGCCAGCCTTACGACACCTTGACTCCAAGCCCATCAGTGAGTTCAGCGTGCTGCAGGGACTCTAAGCTGTCTCTGCCGAGGAGAGAATCAGATTCACACAGTCTCTTCCAGTGAGAACACAAGGCTGTTTACTCAAAACTTGCTAGAGGAGTCACCTCCAACACTTGAGTTTTGCAGGGACCCCAGGTAAGCAGGGTGATGGGAAACTTCCAGGTGGAAAGGAAAGGCTTGAGGTACAAGGATTGGAGGCTCCTGGTACTGGGAAGCTGGAGGAGGGCTTACTAGTGATGGACACTTTATGTGATTGGTTTGATAAGCACATTTGGCTTTCTCTGGTTGGACTTGAGTCAGAAGGGAAGTGTAGAAGTGTAAAGAAAAAAAAAAAAGCAGGCAGTCATTGACCCAAATTCTGATAACTATTGCTTTACTGGAATAAAGAACCCAAAGTGGTGACTTAGCAATTTCAGCTTCCAGATTAAAGGAGCCACAATCAATGTAGATCCATTACTTCTGGACATCTTTCCTTCTTAGAAAGACTAACTAACATACAGGTTAGCTATTCAAAGCTCTTCCACTAGCGAAACTTCCCAAAACCACTGTCCTTCAGAACCATCTCTAAATGGAGCTAGAGTGCTACAGTTGTCTACTTTTGGGAGGTATCAAGCATATCATGTAGAACCATGTATAAACTGGTCCATATAGTCTCTTCCTCAGTCAACTAATCTCATGGAACTCCTCATGAGGATATAGGTAAGGACTGAGAGAGAAAAGGCAATGTAGAAAAAATCTGGATCATCGAAATCTTGCTTATAGGACTTCCTTGAGTCTTTATGTCCTGCGTGGCCTCAATTTCATCTACAGCACTTCTCTTGATTGAGAGTTCCTGTGCACACCCAACTTTATAGTTTGGTTGGTCAGGCTATACCCAATTCATGGAGGATGGTCAAGTCATATATAGCTTGGTGGCTCATTGTAAAGTATTCATTCAGTCTCTACTAAGAGTCCTGAACAAGCTGCTGTTCCTCAAAGGAGAATGGTAATTTGGAGGAGATGACATAGCTGTCCTCCAAGATACCATGTTGAAGTCAGCATTGTACCATCAGCATCACAGTGGACCAGTGACAGATGACTTTTATGTGCTTGAACATTTAATATTTGAATTTTGTGTTTAACCACATTGTGTTGAAATTTTGCACCATGTCATGCACCGGTCTGAGTACTCTTTATAGTAGAGCACTTTCCTTTTTTTCTTTAAGCCAAATGAAAGCAGGTAACTTCTTTCTTATCTTATTCTTAGCTCTATCAAATAGTACTTGCTACCTGTCTTTCAGTGAAATACTAAGTTGTGCCAGGCGTCACCTAAAATGGATGAAGGAAAACATGGCATCCTTTTTGGGATAGAGAAGTGAGCAGTCTAGAGAATTTTATGCTTATTTGCAAGGGATTATCGCGATACTGAATGTGAAGTACTTAGGAAGACATTAATAAGAAATGCTTAACCAATGTGTGTTTCCTCTCCTGCTTTCCCTTGGGAAGAATGTTATCTTTCATCTTGTTGGGAATAAGAAGTACTAGAAACTAGAGGGGAAGAGTCTTCCAAGGTGACCAGATTTTCCTAGAGCAACCTGGGGTCTAGGAATAGTCTCAGATGACAGATGAGGGGTGAAGGGAATATCCATGCTTGTACTTTTCCTGTGTTGAGTTCTTTGATATAACAGATGATATGTTCATTTATCCAAATGGGTAAAAACATTTGGAAAGAAAATATTTTCCAAAGCTACGGATGAATCGTCACTTTAAGTTTCCCCCAGAGGCAAATATTTAGGCTTCAGAAACCTTAGTGTCACTTGTATGCATTTTCATGTATTCTTAAAGGATTATGGGGTTGTCTCCAGAGAAGTTAACATTTGTGTTACCGAAGATTTCTCTGTCTAATGTGTTGGCACCTTTAAACAATATTGAAAGAAGAATAAAATATTGATTAGAACAAATGAGAAAAATCCTTAGAGAACCTATGTTAGACCTACAAGTTTTTTATTTCAAGAATTTTATCTTAATGGAATTACCATGGATATATAACCAATATCGGTTTAAAAAACAGATATAACCTAAACATCCAACAAAGAAGATTTATTAGTAAATTATTGTACCTCCAAATGACAAGATCATACATGTACCCACTAAAAATTATGTTTAAATATTGAATGACATAGAAAGATTTCCAATGTTAAGTGAGAATAAAGTAGACAACCAAATAATATGTATAGTATGAGCCCATTTTTGTAAAATTACATATGCAGAGGAGAATAGTGTTGGGTGTATACACACCAAAGTAGACATTATATTGAACCTATATAATAACTAAAAGTCATTAATAATAAGCATATAAATTGGATTTATAGAAAGGAATTTACTATGTGGAAAAATGTAAAAAAAACAACAACACATTTATTGAGTGCTATATGCCAGGCCTATTATAAGTGCTTTATCCATATTCTCTTGTCTAAACTTTGAAATGACCTTAGATACTACTAATTTTATTTTACAGATGATAAAACTGAGGCATAAATAAGTTAAAAATCTTGGGAGTTCCTGTAGTGGTATAGTGGAAACGAATCCTACTAGGAACCTGGAGGTTGCAGGTTCGATCCTTGGTCTTGCTCAGTGGGTTAAGGATCCGGCATTGCTGTGAGCTGTAGTGAAGGCCACAGTTGCAGCTCGGATCCCGTGTTGCTGTGGCTGTGGCCGACAGCTGTAGCTCCGATTGGACCCCTAGCCTGGGAACTTCCATATGCTGCAGATGTGGCCCTAAAAAGCAAATAATAATAATGATAATAATAATAATAATAATAATAATACTAAATAAATAAAAAGAAGTTAAAAATCTTGCCCAAGTTTTCACAGATAGCAAATTGTAGATATTGGCTTGAACTTGGGTGGTCTGACCCCAGAGTCTGCCCCCCTAACCACAATTTTGGACTTCCTCCTACATCCCTCTGCCAACATTGAGTGTACGAAGATCATGTGAACATTATCTTGAACTTTCCCTTCTGGCTCCATTTTTTATCTTTTTACATCCTGCCCTAAGGAGGAGGATTATGGAGTAGACTACATAAGCAGATTCCTCTGCCCTCCAACTACTAGTTGGGTTTCATACCTGGGGAGGGGGCATGAAGGGACGGAGATAGTGATGATAGAGGATTTATTTCTCTGTTTCTCTCCCTGCTAAGAGGCTGTAGGCTGTGTCACTCTACTGAAGGATACTGCTTCTTTCAACAGGACTTCTATGAGACTCTTTCCTTCCATTTTCCGGTAACCATCTCATCTCTTTGGGCCTGGGAGTGGTTAACAGTGGTGCTATCTTTTGATTCCCCTACCCAACAAGTGTCAAATAGTTCCTTTGTAAATGAGCTCTCTCAATCATCTCACCCCAATTTTGTGTCCTTATTAGAGTCATGACTGATACGAGTTGCAATTCCTCTTTTCAAAAAAGCTGACATTGAGCATTTTGCGTACTCACCACATGAACAGGAAAGTTGAAGATAATATAAAAACACATCTTATGTAGGAGTAAGGTTGGTGGTTATAAACTAATATATTTTAAGTTTCATGTTCATAGCCACCTGTAACTTAGTCTCTACTCCTTATTTCTTCTTTTTTTAGACAGAATAGATTAGTTGTAGAGATGTCTGTAAAGCATGTTGCATGGTGATCAGGATGTAGTCTTGCTGTTGTAATTACATCAGAGTAATTCTCACTGCAGTTCTCAGAGCAATTTACAGAGCTTGTGACACACTGGACATTGAGTCATGGAGCATTGTACAGGCAGTTCTTCATCTGAAAAAGATTTATTTCAGATAATTAGATAGAACCTCTTTAGAAACTGAGATACAGAAAATAGAAACTGATGGAGTTCCCATTGTGGCTTAGCAGGTTAAGAACCCAATGTTGTCTCTGTGAGAATGCAGGTTTGATCCCCAGCCTCACTCAGTGGGTTAAGGACCTGGCATTGCTGCAAGCTGTGGTGTAGGTTGCAGATGCAGCTCAGATCTGGTGGTGGTGTTGTGCCCGTAGCATCAGCTGCAGCTGCAGCTCCAGTTAGACTGACCCCTGGCCAGGGAATTTCCATATGCTGCAGGTGCAGCCATAAAAAGGCAAAAAAAAAAAAAAAGGAAAGAAAAAAGAAAGAAAATAGAAATTAAGACAGACGAGTCAAAATGTCTGTATAGACTCTCCTTATCTTCTACTCAAGATAACATAAAGCTATAATAACACAGTTCGTTCTTGCTTTCTCAGTCCTCCAATGTTGAGGTCTTTCTCATTAACTGTTGACTTATTTTACGTCAGAGGAGAGCAGATATTTGAATACTTGCCGTTTAGGAGAAGCCAACAGAAAAAAGATTATCTGTCTATGGTCAAGGACCACAGATGTGGCCTTGTTAGTATTCCACTCCCTTAAGGCGTCGGCCTCCTTCTTTTGTGACCCATATGATTGATGGTGATGACATACACAAGCTATATATATATATATATATATATATATATATATATATATATATATATATTTAAAATTTGCAGCAAGGAAAGATGTTTAGCAGAAGTATTCCAAAGTAGCAAGGATATAAAGATTATTATGGCATAATGCAAGACCAGAAGCAATCTTTTGCTCGAATATCTTGTTTATATTTACTTAAGTTATAGCTCACAGAATGGATACCCTCACAGATGAAGGAAGCATTGTAACATGATAGAGGAAGTACCTGACTGGTTCGCATAGGACTGCCCAGGAATACCTAGCACAGTAACTCTGGCAGCCTCTCAGTGAAGGGGTAAGGGGGCATAAGAATCCATGGGGATTTGTACCATGTAGAAGGTGAAACTCCTTGGCCCTACACATTCTTCACACTCATTAAGAGCATCTTGAATGAAAAGCAAGCTTTGCTTTAATAGTTTAATCCACTCCATGCTATCAATCCAATGTTAATACTGAAATTGACCTTCAACCATTCATTCACACCAGTTTCTGTTGCACGTTGGCTGAATCATTTCACTCAGTCATAGAGTCTTGCCAACTTCATCTTTATCCTTTCTAAATTATGTCCTTCTTTGTAAGATATTCTTTTAGGACCTCTTTCCTGGCTGTCAAAAATGTTATCCGCTACCCCATTATGGCAGTTTTTTTTAATTCCGTGTTTGTCTCCCATGTTTGTTTGTTTGTTTTTTTATAAGTTTCAAAGATGTGGGTGTCGTCATCATGTTCTTGGGAAATTCTGTGAGTCAGGCTTAGGACAGAAGGATTATTGAAGGGCTTCCCAGTGTAAGATGGGACACTCCACCCACAGAATAGAACATAAAAAATTGGACATTTTAAAGTATTTATGGATCACCAACTCCACCTGCAGGCCGCCTGGTCTCCTAGCGCCTGCCTCCAGTTCTGCCCCAGGAGCTCCCTCGGGGCTGCCACCCCATGCGCCTGGCACAGAGTAATATGCTCTACAGCTGAAAAGAAATTACATGCTACCTAAAAAGTGCTTAGCATTATGCCTGAGGCAAAGAATCTTGCCGTACATTTTATTTTTATTACTAAAACACCTAGCACTATTAAGACACTAGGGATATAGCCGCCAAACAAGAGCCCTCTTCTCTGCTTCCATCCTAATGGGAAGAGACTATGAATAAACATATAAATGAGATAACGGAAAGTGCTATGAAGAATGAAACGGTAGAAGGATAATGAAGGAGGATTCTGCAGTACAAGGTAATCAGGAAAGGACTCTCTGATGAAGTGACTTTTGAGAACAAACAAAAAGGAGGTGATTGAGAGCCCTGTGGCTAGCGTTGCCGTGGCATAGGCCAGCTGCTACAGCTCTGATTCGACTCCTAGCCTGGGAACCTCCATATGCCATGGTGGGGCCCTAAAAAAAAAAAAGAACAAGGGGAAAGAAAGAAAGAGAGAGAAAAGAAATATAGCTGGATCAAATGGGCTTACCTTTCACTTAGGACAGTTCACTGAAGGAGTCTTAGAGGGGATAGAGAATGATTAGGAGGAAGATGAGGGAAAGTAGAAGCCACCTTGGTGCAATACCCTATTTCTGTTGCATGGGAAGAACAATTCTAGAAAGAAAAGGGAGAAGAAATTCTCGAAGACAATGGAATTTCTTGCTTCCTCCTCCCTTTAATGTGTCTCAGCTACCAACGGTGACATGTAAGTGTACTTTAAAGTCACCTCAGTAACTGTAGATGTTCTTCTTAGGGTTGCCAATTTATACTGTCCTCTTCCCAAAAAGGGATGATCAATTGAGAAAGGACACTAGACAGAAGTCTGGTAGGATTTCTTATGAAACGTGAGCCAAGAGTTTGGAATTGTTTTAATGGTATTTACCAGAAGAATATGAAAAACATTTTTAATATAGAAATGAACCTCTGAAATGGAATCTTGAAAAGCATGCTCCTCATTCCTCATTTGAATCGCCTCAGAAGTGTGTTAATATGCAGATTCTGATTCAGTAGATATGCGGTGAGGCCTAAGATTCTGAATTTCTTACATGCACCCAGGAGATGTCACTACACTGGCCTGTGGTCCACTTGTTGCATAACAAGATTATAAAGGATGGGGTAGTCTGATAACACCAGCATAGTGGAGATATGAAAAAAATAAGACACATCTGGAAAAGCTGTGATTTAGGCAGGAAACAAAAGGTTTAGATTCCACAATTCTTTGCTCATTTCATGGGGTCATATAGGAGCCTTAGACTATGAGCAGACACAGACTAGGAAAGAGAGATTCCAACAAGTGCTAGGTGGAGAACGGAGGAGCCAAGAGAACAGCTTGTGAACAGAGTCCAAGGCTGGACTGAGGCCACCGAGGAAAGGATCACCGGAGACCCATTTAATTAATGCCTCATTGTCTACATGATGGTTTGCAGCTGTCAGATGGTGTGTTCTGAATTTTTGTTTTGAAAGCGCAGTGCAGTGATGTGTGTTAAATGAGAGCTAGCAATTGTATGCTTGCCTATCCAGGAAACGAAGGGTTTGTAACTCCTCAGCACCGATCACGTTAAAAAACAAATCTCTCTTTCCTGCTTCTCATCTGACTCTAGCTTGGAGAAGCCAGCAGCAGGGATTGGGGTAGGTGGGTAGGGCAGAATAAGGAAAGTGAGAAAGAGCTGTGGCTGGACTCCATCTCAGGGTGAGCCTGAGAGGGAGGAGGGGAAGAACTCTGAATAGGGAATTGAGATCGGGAATTAAGTGGTCAGGACAAGGGATCAGCCCAAAGGATTTTTAAGCGACAGCGAGGAGATTTCAAAAACAGCACTTTGGATCACAGTAATGGGAGACAAAGAAGGTTGTTTCCTGATGTACCCCAACAAGTTCAGCCCTCAGTATAAACTGGTGCATACACAGGTTTGAAGAGGAAGAATAAAAAGAGAATGAAGAAAGGGAAGGATGGGAGGAGTAGAGGATTTTCTTTCTCTGCATTGAAGGGTGGCTGGACCTGAACTCAACCCAGGGGTTCTCCCACAACTCCAAGAGATTTGTTCTTTCCTATGGACAGGAGCCAGCTTTCTCCTGCCTCTCACAGATGCCTTACAGACTGGAGGGCTTTAATTTTCTACAGCTTGGTTCTGACTCATGCAGGAAGGGGAAGAGTTGGAGGAGGAGGTGGAATGTAAGGAGAGATTCTAGGAAGTTGCCTACGTAAATAAAGAACAAGCCAACAGATTTAAACGTAAATGTACAGAACATCCTTTTTTTCTTTTCTTTTTTTTTTTTTTTTGCTTTTTAGGGCTGCACCCACAGCAAATGGACATTCCCAGGCTAGTCTAATGAGAGCTAGAGCTGCCAGCCTACTCCACAGCCACAGCAACGCCAGATCCGAGCCGCGTCTGCCACCTACACACAGCTCATGGCAACTCTGGATCCTTAACCCACTGAGCGAGGCCAGGGATCAAACCCGAAACCTCATGGTTCATAGTTGGATTCGTTTC
This sequence comes from Catagonus wagneri, assembly GCA_004024745.2. NCBI lineage: Eukaryota > Metazoa > Chordata > Mammalia > Artiodactyla > Tayassuidae > Catagonus > Catagonus wagneri. Next base: position 4,077,247 of record PVHT020003785.1, read on the forward strand.
CGCTATGCCACGACGGGACTCCCAGAACATATTTTAAAGCTAATGCTGCATCTGCTACTTCTGTCTAGAGTTTCTTCCTTAACTACATTCAGATACGTGCTTTCTGTAACATACAAAGAAATCCTGCAATGCTTGGAAAGACCGATCTTATAGTATAATTGTGGGACTGGCCTGGTTGTCCATAATTGGTTGGCACTTGGAATTGACACTGATTTCCACATTCCCAGGGTTTACGAGGTAACCAGGATCTTGTGGGAGAACCCAGGACTGCTGACCACTGTGGCCTTTGTTCAGGTCTCAGTCCTCTCCCTTTCACACCTACTTTTCTCCTAAAGATCCCAGAGATTTAGCTCAGTTCTCCTCTCTTTTGGAAGACTCCTTTTTTATCATGAAATGAATGGTACAGACAAAAAATGTAATTGCCCACACTCTCTTTACCTTGATATCTCCTCCGAGGTTTTTATTTTTTTAATTTGTCCGGTTTTGTCTTATTTTTTAAACCATGAACCGCTTTTCAAATGATAATTCACTACAGAACTCCAATAGAAACTTATGGACTATAATGCTTTGGGGGATAGAAGGCCCAGAAGACAAATTGTTTAAAGACATAAACACAAGTTCATTGCTTTAAAATATCATATACGTATACTAGAGCAACCACAAACTCAACAATAACCAGTACTAAAACAAAGCAATAAGGAATTCCCGTTGTGGCACAAAGAGATCCCCAGTGTCTCTGCAGCACCAGGAGGCAGGTTTGATCCCCACTGCAGCACAGTGGGGTAAAGGATCCAGCAGTGTTGCAGTTGCAGCATAGGTCACAACTGCTGCGCAGATCTGATCCGTGGCCTGGGAACTCCATATGCTGAGGGGTGGCCAAAAAAAGAGAATGTAATAAAAATAATAAATAGATAAATAAAATTTCAAATCAGTAAAAGGCAAAGTTCTCACAAGGATTTACGTGGCTATACCTGATGGACTCCCCCACCCTTACCCTGACCCTGCCAACCTCTGGAGTCTCCACCTGGCATGCTCCCCTGCCCCAGATTGACAGGATGAGCTCCCCCGTTTCCTTCAGGGCTTGACTCAGTTGTCCCCTTGTCTGTGACAAAGTGAAAAACGGCCTGCTGGCAGTTAAACTATTAAGGGAGAATGCACTAGAGAGCCCAGAAGTAAAACGCACATACCTATGGCCAATTAATCTATGAAAAAGGAAACAAGAACATGCAAAGGAGAAAAGAGAGTTTCTTCAGCAAATGGTGCTGGGAAAACTGGACAGCTTGTATGTAAAACAATGAGATTAGAATGTTTCCTCACACCGTACAAAAGAATAAACTCAAAATGGATTAAAGACCTAAATGTAAGACCTGAAACTGTAAAACTCCTAGAACAGAACAGAAGCAGAGTATTCTTTGACATGTCATAGCAATATATACATATATATAGGTGTGTGTGTGTGTGTGTGTATATACATATATATATATACATACATACATATATATATATTTGGATTTGTCTCCTATGGCAAGAAACAAGAGCAAAACATTTTAACAGATTTTTTTTTTTTTTTT
>PVHT020003785.1:4079817-4113457 GCA_004024745.2 Catagonus wagneri
GGATTCGTTAACCACTGCGCCACGACGGGAACTCCAAGAGCAAAACATTTCAAATGGGACCTGATTATACTTAAAAGCTTTTGAGCAGCAAAGATCATCATTGACAAACCAAAACAACAGCCTATGGAATAGGGGAAAATGATATGACTGACAGGGTTATGTTGCCTTTCTCCGGAAAAGCTTTCAACGGCTTCTCATTTGGGTCAGAGGCTTACAAATGACCCAAGGCACCCCAGTACTTCTAGGACTTCATGTTCTACTCCTCCCCACCACCCACTTTCCGTTCCAGTCACAATGACCAGTACTAAGCTCCACTAAAAATATCACTGCCCCAGGGCCTTTTGCATTTGTTATTCTCTCATCTCTGAATGCTCCCTCCTCACAGCCACAGGGCTCTCAATCACCTCCTTTTTGTTTGTTCTCAAAAGTCACTTCATCAGAGAGTCCTTTCCTGATTACCTTGTACTGTAGAATCCTCCTTCATTATCCTTCTACCGTTTCATTCTTCATAGCACTTTCCGTTATCTCATTTATATGTTTATTCATAGTCTCTTCCCATTAGGATGGAAGCAGAGAAGAGGGCTCTTGTTTGGCGGCTATATCCCTAGTGTCTTAATAATGCTAGGTGTTTTAGTAATAAAAATAAAATGTACGGCAAGATTCTTTGCCTCAGGCATAATGCTAAGCACTTTTTAGGTAGCATGTAATTTCTTTTCAGCTGTAGAGCATATTACTCTGTGCCAGGCGCATGGGGTGGCAGCCCCGAGGGAGCTCCTGGGGCAGAACTGGAGGCAGGCGCTAGGAGACCAGGCGGCCTGCAGGTGGAGCTGGTGATCTGCCGGGCCTGGGAGGAGGCGCCTGGCGTAGCGCCTCTGGAGAGGGTCCAAAGCGCATGCTCCGCGTGAGCTGCAGGCGGGCTCGGAAGTCGCAGCACTTGGGAGGTTAGGGGCACTGAAGTCCTACTGTCACCGCCCCCTTCCAGGTCCCCTGCACGAGCTCAGCCCCGCGAGCAGGTCCTGCGGCTCTGGACAGCGGCCAAAGGCCAAGGAGGACGGCTCCAGGTGAGTTTCTGCCCCCGCTGAGCTGCCAGGTCCCGGGACTCCGGCCTCCCTGCACCAGCTCCAAGGGCAGAGCCCCGCACCTCTCCTGGGTACTCAGTCCCGCCGCCGCAGAGGACCCCCTGCTCTGGTCCCCGGCGCGTCTTGTGTGGAGCACCTGCGGTTGCTTCCTCTGCCAGCGGTGGCCGGAGGCATCTCTCAGTGACCCAGGAGTCGAGGGCTCTCTTGAATTTGCCAGCCCTTCCCCGGGCGCCCTCTGATTTCCGGAGCCGGCGGGATCGCCCTCACTGATGCTGCCCATAGCCCCGGGGCTGCAGCGACACCCAGGATTTCTGGATTCCTATCTTCCCTCCTTTCTCCTTGTCCTTTACTCACATTAGTTTCTGTAGGCAGCCTGCAGATCTCTCTAGTTACAAAGGAGTGGTCGGGAATGGTTTGATACTTGTCCTGGTGAAAAGTTTCGGCGGTACTAATATTTAACCAGTTAGCATTTTGCTTTCAGTACTTAATCTGGGTGAGCCTCAGTTTCCTGATAAAAGGTCTTAAGGGTGCTGCATAGAGTTGGTGGAGGCGTAATTGACATAATAGGTCGGAAGCGCTACCAGCGGTGACTGGCTTATTCCAGGAGCTTAAACAGGAGCCGAAATTATTAGTGTTGTTATTATTAGAAAGCTAAACGACAAGCTGCTTTGGAACTTTTCCTCAGCCAGCGAACTCTGGACCGCACCAATCCCATTTTTCAGAGTGTGTTGTGAACCAGGTCCTGGTGGTTCAGCGTTGATTTAGATACTGGCTGTGCCCTTCGGCTGGGGTAAAATGATGACAGACTGGCATTTACAGTATAAAAAGAATTGAGGTAAAGTTGCTAAGAGAGCGCAGCACTGGAGGGGGCTTTTTCTCCTTTGAACCTCCCAATCATCATTCTTAGGATAATCACTTGACTGCTAGGTTGAGAAACTTCCTAGGGTTTTGTTGGAAGAAAAAAATCTACTGAATAACATTTCCAGGTGAGTAGTTTTAGCAGCTACCTCCTGGAGCTTCCTCTGTAGACAGTGGGTGCAGGTCCTGGAGAAAACAGTTACTGCCAGAGGCTTCACTGTTTCAGATTATGGTTACAACCTCATTTTTCCTTTTCAATCTACCCCTCATTTCCTGGTAAACGTGGGCTTTTGGCAGGTTGTATTTATGATAAAAAGTAGCCTGGAACTATACAGCCCTTCCCAACCACCATATAGAAATACAAACATGTGAGTAAGCACAGTGGGCTTGTTTTGTTAATACAGACTCAAGATAACATCCTCTTCTATCAGAAATTCAGGGTTCATCACTGCTGGGAGAAATCACTCTTGCAGCAGCAGGAGTTGCATTGACGGAAGAGTCAGATCACTTTTGCAGTCTTCTGAGAACCAGTTTCTTAAGACTTGGGGAATGCTCATTTGAATGTCAAGTCTTAAAAACATCTGTATTGTATTACTGACATACAATAGTGAGGCATATTTAGAGTGTACAGTTATATAGGTTTTGATACGTATATACGCCAGTGAAACTGTGATATTTCGATACAATTAACCTATCCATCACCCTCAAAAGATTCCTTGTGCATTGGGTGTCCCTTTGTAGTGCTTACTTCCTGCCCCTCGTCTCTCCAGGCAGCCATTGATCTGCTTTCTGTCATTGTAGATCAGATTGCATTTTCTAGGGTTTTGTAGAAATGGAACCACATTTATTTATTTGGTCTGGCTTCTTTCACTCACTGTAAATATTTTGAGATTCATCCATATTATTTTATGCACATCCCTTTTTACTGCTGAGTAGTATGTATGTATCATATGTTGACCTATTCACCCATTCGGGGCATTTGGGTTTTTCCATTGTTTGGCTGTTACACACAGTGCTGTTATAAACAATGTTTTGTACAGTTCTTTGTATGGGTATACACACATGCAGTTTTTACAATGATTACATGTAGTTATTTATTTTTTTAATGTGAGAGGCCTGGGCTGTAGTCCCAGCTTTGCCTCTAACCATCTGGGTGTCCTTGGAGGAGTTGCTCCACTTTGCCTTTAACATCCATCCCCAAGGTCTTTGCTAGACTGCACTTTTGTGCCATCATTGCCAGAAACTAGATGGTCTTTGTTGATGACTGGGGATCTTGGAAGCAGAGAGGGGTAGTCCTCTTTCACTGTTTCTCTTGCACGCTCTCCTTTTCATTTCACATTTATTCTCTTGGTTGTCAAATTTGAATCCTATTGTGTAATTTTGTGCAAGAAGGGAAGTGAATAGCTAGTGGGAGCAAGAGCTCATATTAGCTGAACTTAAAAATATTTAAATCACAATTACAGGGGAAAAGGTGGGAGGTTAACAGGCTCTGGAATTTTGAAGATCTTCCTTTTTTTCCAACCTGTTCTCTTCTGAGTCCTCTCTTCTGGGAACATTACGTTTAACCTTGTGGTAAGGAGGCGAGTGTGAGTTCTGGGCTCCAGATGTCACATAGTAACTAGGGGTGGCCAGTGGGAGGTTTCATGGTAAAAAAGAATTCCTCATTTCTTGGTTCAGAGTGTGTGGCTTGAGTCTGAACTTAAACCTGATTCAGAACTTCATTTGGGAGCATTGTCTGCAACATAACTTTGTGTAGTAAAATTCAGGCAAATAACAACAGGCTGTTTTATGCAGAATAGAGATGTGGCTCCTTGGCGTGGTGGTCTGTTTGGTCCTTGGGCCTCTGCATTCCGAGGCATCCAGAGGGAAGCCAGCACCCGTGGATCCTGAAGTAAATATGAATGTGGTAAGTTTCTCAAAGTCATCTGCTTTTAAGACACATCTGAGATGAAATGTTCATTATTTTCTGAAATCCGGTTATGTAGCTGCATGAAGCCACAAACGCTATGTTTTTTGTGTTCTATGAATCTTAGATTCAGTTTACTAAAATGTCAGGACTTTGGAAGAATGTTAATTCTGAAAGCATCGAACAAGGACAGATAAACTGTGTCCATAGTTCAATAACAAAAATCAAAGTATCTGACAAAAAATTTTTTAGAGCAAATAAGCAAAAATAATCCCTGGAGTAAGCAAACATTTCAGAGTTATTAATCTTAAGGAAACAATTAAATCTGCAGATAGCTCATTTAGGCATAAAATATTAAGAAAGTGCAGATTACTAAAGAAAACAGCAGCTTGAAAACAGATGATGCAGTGACCCTACTGAAGATTCAGGCAGGCTTGGAGACAGAGATAAATTTATAGTCAGCCAAGAGAGTGTGATCTGATATCAGAGTCTTAAGATTAAGTTTTATTTCATGCCCCAAATCTTTTCCAAGTTTTTAAAATTAAAAGCATTTTTCTCTTTTAGTTTTTTTTTTTTCCTATAAGAATGTTGAACTTAAATTCTTTCAAGTACTGGTGGTAGAGAGAATAATGAGTGCTTATTTACTTTAAGTCCTCCATATAATTGAGTTACGTATATGCCACTGAGTTTCTGATTAACAATTGCCCCATGGATTAAGAGGCACAAACCACCGTGCATAAAATAAATAAGCTGCTGGAAGTTCCCTATACGAGCCCAGCTAGTATCCATGAGGATTCGGGTTCAATCCCTGACATCACTCAGTGGGTTAAGGATCTGGCGTTGCCGGTCCTAAAAAGCAAAATAAATAAACTACACAGATGGATTGTACAACACAAGGAATATAGTCAATATTTTATAATATCTAAGCTTCCATTTTATAAATGGAATTAACCTTTAAAAATTGAAACTTATGTAATATTATACATCAACTATACCTCAGTAAAACAAACAGAAAACAACTGCCCCATGGGTCTTTCCATATGGAAAGATCATAATTCCTTACTTTTTCCTCCTCCCCAGTTTTACTGAGATATAGCTGAATACATATTGTATTAGTTTAAGGTGCACAACATACTGATTTGCTATATATATTTATTGTGAAGTGATCACAATCATTTTATCTTTTCTTGTTCAACTCTTCGCTGATATTCTCCTGCAGTTTTATTGGTCCTTTGATTAACACTTTTATTAACAGAGTAATACTAACAGTATTAACAGATTAATACTTTTTATGCTTCATTTCCCAGGATGGGGCCTCTTAAAACAGTAGATTACAATGTTAGCTGGCATATTTGGAAAAGAAAGAAACGTTTGTGCCTGGGAGCCAGGATGGAAACAAAGAGGTCCAAAGCTATGGTAAACTAAGACATACTTGGTGTAGAATGTACTAGAATGGTGAAACCAAGATTAAACTAAACATCTGTGAGTAGAACACATGAGTAAAGCAAGTGGAGGACTTACTCTTGTGCTGATGTTGTACTAGATTGAGCAGCCTAAAATTTCAATAACAATTGATTTCTTAAATAAAACGTGGAGGGTGTCATTGACACTGCCTTCTTTGCTCTACAGAGTGAAATTATCTCTTACTGGGGATATCCTAGTGAGGAGCACTTTGTTGTGACAGAAGATGGATATATCCTGTGCCTTAACCGAATTCCTCATGGGAGGAAGAACCATTCTGACAAAGGTATGGGTGCGTCCCGTGGTGACAAGAAAGCTCTGAAAATTTAACTGCATTTCTGGAATTTGGCTGGTTTTTATGTCAGTAACCAAGTTCAAATTTTACTTGAAAACATTGAAACTGTATTATATTTAGACCACAGTACTGAAAGTATTCCATTTATGCAAAATATGTAAAAAACATTTCTGCTTTTAAAGAAGTAAGGATAGGGAGTTCCGCTTGTGGCTCAACGGTTAATGAACCCAAATGGCATCCATGAGGACGCGGGCATGATCCCTGGCCTCGCTCAGTGGGTTGGGGATCTGGTGTTGCCATGGGCTGTGGTGTAGGTCACAAATGTGGCTTGGATCCCGTGTTGCTATGGCAGTGGTGTAGGCTGGCGGCTGCAGCTCCGATTGGACCCCCAGCTTGGGAACCTCCATGTGTGCAGCCTAAAAAAAAGACCAAAAAAAAAAAAAAGGGATAGGAGTCTTCTAATTTCATAATTTGCTTAAAGATTCAAAGGTCAGGTTTGTTTGGGGAGATGCTAAATTCTCCGGTTTCTTTTCTTTCTTTCTTTCTTTTTTTGTCTTTTTAGGGCCACACTTGTGGCATATGGAGGTTCCCAGGCTAGGGTTCAAATCAGAGCTGTAGCTGCTGGCCTACACCACAGCCACAGCAACACCGGGTCCGAGCTGCATCTGCAACCTACACCACTGCTCACGGCAACACCGGATCCTTAACCCACTGAGCGTGGCCAGGGATTGAACCTGCATCCTCATAGATACTAGTCAGGTTCGTTTCTGCTGAGCCACGATAGGAATGCCAAATCTCCAGTTTCTTTCTTATAAGGAAGCATTTTATTTAATAAAATGTTTTGAGTATTAAGTAGATAGCTTTTGCTATTTGAAAATGACTTAATTTTTTTGAATAGGTAATGTATTCACAGAGTTCAAAAATCAAAGAGAATTAAAAGATGGCAGTGAAATACCTCCCTCCCATCTCGTTCTCAGCTCCCCAGTTTTTTTGTGTGTCCTTCCAAAAATCTCTGTATTTTAAATTTCTTTATCTCTTAAAAAATCTCTTTAGAAACAAATACATAGATGATTATTTTTCCCTGCTTCCCTTTTAATATAAAAGATGGCATATAATGCACATTCATTTGTTCCTTGAATTTTTTACTTAATATTTTGGAGATTTTCCATACAATGTGGAGAGTACTTCATTATTCATCCCTACTGCTGTGTAGTATTCCACTGTGGAACTGCATCGTGATTTATTTAACAAGTGTCCTACTAATGGACATTTGGACTCTTTTTAGTTTCCTGTTAACAAATATTGCTACTATAAATAACCTGGTATGTGTACAAGTCTATTTATAAGATATATTTTCAGAAATAGAATTTTTGGGTCAGAGGATACATGGATTTGTGATTTTGATAGCTATTTTCAAATTGCTTCACGTGGTCTTGTTCTGATAATTACTCTCATTAGGAATATATGAAAGTTATAGCTTTGGCTTAAAATGCATACATATTTTTCTCTTTTGCATAACTTAAGCAAAACTTTGGTTTCCTATTCAGACTGATAAATTTTTAGATAGCCTACTGGAAATTGTTAAACTGATGTCAGAATAAGGATTTGATCTTTAGTTCAGTCATCTCTCCAGATAAAGCTTATTTTATTTTTTGGCTGCGCCTGCAAAACATGGAAGTTCCCAGGTCAGGGACTGAACCCTTGTCACAGTTGTGACCTGCACCACAACTGTGACAACATCGGATCCTTGACCTCCTGTGTCACAAGGGAATTTCCTATATATAATTTTAATATTTTCTATTTCTAGAAACTTTATTTGGGAAACTAAAGTGAGATTAAGCCAACTGGATAACTGTCTCTTCGGTTAAAATTTTATGTGACTAGAAGGGCCTTCTTTGCCTTGATTCATTCACAAATTATTATTCAAAGCAAACTTAAAAGCCCTCTGTATTAATGTGGGCTTTGTATCATTACCTGTTTCTCTCTTAATATAATCTGATCTATGTTTTTCTCCTAAATTCTAGCTATAATGGGGCTTTGGGTAATGCTTGAGTGGTCAAGAAAGTCAGTGCTCTTTGTGAAATTTAATTTCTAACTCTTGAGAGTTTTATGATTTATAGATCTTCTTAAAAGCATGTTACAAAGTGAGTAATGAGTTACAGTGAGGCCTTCTATTTTTAATTCTGCTCAGCACACACAAAACATTTTATTTTGAAGTGAACATATGATCTTGATTTCATTTCCTTTTTTTTTTTTTTAAAAGGGAACTGTGTACTGATTTCAGATCCCATATAAAAAACATTTATTGATATAACTTATCTTAAAAGTGGTTGGTTGACTATTATGATTAATTATGCGAGCCATTGTTAAAAGATGCAGGGGCCCTCAGAAAGAACATGCTTAGAGAATGTGCCTCTTCTTCTTTTTCCATATCCACCTCCAGGCTTCTCGTTCCTACAGCCATTAAAGCCAGTAGTGCCACATGCTCTCCACTGTGTATCTTGACCTTTGCAGGTGAAGGTGCTGTGTTCTGGAAAGTGAGCAGCCTTCTTGATTTGCCCTCAGGTGGTAGAAAGAAGAGTCAGGAGACCTCAGTGCGTCTGCCCATTAGTACTTCTGTGCTTTCACCTCTGCAGGCCTTGGATTCTTCATCTGTAAAAACAGTTGGTTGACTGGGATGATCTCAGAGTTCCCCTTTAATTGCTTAACAGCCTTAAGTCCTCATCCTCTTCCTCTGTTTTGCAGAGGCCTCCCTGTAGAGGATCGGGGACACGTATGTACCACCTGCTGCGAGTAAACTCAGAGGCCAGTTTTAGAGGAAATCTATGGCAAATAACTCTTATCTAAAGGAATTTGTGAAAACTGCATAGATGCTTCTCTGATGCTTTGCATTTCCATAGTCCAAGGCAGAGCTTGGAGCTGAGACTGTCTCTGCACTGGCCTTCATTCCTGTTCAGGAGAGGTGTTGTCAGTGGTACTACTTTGGCTTATTTAAGCCAGACAAACAAAAAGAATACACACAATCCTTCACTCCCAGCGTGAAACCCAGTTCATCCTTGCCACTTCCCCTCATGACCTCCTCCTCTATTAATGACACCCTCGTCCTCCTAATGACCTAGACCAGAACTGCACAGTCACTCTTGATTCCCATCCGCAAGGAGCTATTGGGTCCCCTCTAGTATCCCCATGGTCTGTGGCTTCAGTTCAGCCCTTTCTTCCCTTTGCCAGGCCACCACCCTACCTTGTGCTCTTGTGACTATTTACTTGGCCGTCAGAAATAAGCTCAGAACCTGAGAGAAAGAGGAATTTCAAAACAGGAATAAGAAAGTTCAGTCTGCTTATCTTTTAAGAAATTAATGCTTGTAAAATTTACGTAAGAAGATAATGCCAGGTATCTGTACTATTTACAAGTCACTACAGGATATTTTAAAACTTTAATCATTTATCAAGGGTGAAGTGAAACCATTCCTCTTGCCCTTTTTAGTGTAGTTTTTCTCAGTTTTGTGCTCTACTGTGGTGCTGCAACACCTCACCCTTGGGTTCGGAGGTGCTAACAAAGGCATTCTTGTCTCTGAATAGTTGCTACATTGATTGGAGTTTCTGTGAGGGATCTAGGCTGGGGACCTCCTCTTCTGCCATCTTGCTGATGTCAACTCTGTTATTTCTTTGTTGGCACCGAATTCCTTGTGGAACTCTAGTTTAAAGCTGTGTGGTGAGCATCCTTCTGTCCTGTCACAGTGGTCCCCTCCGATTGTATGTAGAGCCTCACTTGAGGATCACTGGAGATTTTTTATTTATTTTTTATTTTTATTTTTTCCTTTTTAGGGCCCACCGAGGCATATGGAGGTTCCCAGGCTAGGGGTCTAATCGGAGCTGTAGCCCCCGGCCTATGCCAACAGCCACAGCAACGCAGGATCCAAGCCATGTCTGCAACCTACACCACAGCTCACGGCAACGCCGGATCCTTAACCCACTGAGCGGGGCCAGGGATCGAACCCACAACCTCATGGTTCCTAGTCGAATTTGTTTCTGCTGCTCCACGATGGAAACTCCGACTGGAGGTTTTTTAATGATCACAAGGCTTGGCCACATGGCTCCTCCACCCATGCCAACTGCTTTCCTTTCTGCCAGCCTCCCTCTTCTTGTCCAGCTTACAAAGTTTTACAGGATTAAGCTTCTTAGAGCCCAGGTATAATTCTACGAAATTGCCACTCAGTGGTCTTCATGAGCCTAATAAATGAAGATAACACTATTCCTCACTATTTTGTTCCAGCTGTTGTCTGTACTGTTCACGCTCACTTTATAATACAGCAGTGGGCCTTTTTTCACCCTGGATATGTGCAGAGAACTTCATGATTCCCCAAACTAGTGATTACTGTTAGAGGCGATGAGGTCTATGGTATCTTTTGTAGAATGGGGTACCCCATTCTCCTCATATCCCTTTCACAAGCATGAGCAGTGCTTGAGAACCATTTGGTTGCCAGCTACCTTTATCCATCGTTTAAGAAACATTTATTATTTCCCAACTGTTCAGGTTTAAATTGACACCATAGCCGTATTGGGAATGGTATAACTGACACTGTATCTGTTATATTAAGTAGTAACAAAGAACTCCCCTTTGACACACTCAAATCCAAATGAGTTATTTCCCTTTTGCTAAAATTCTGCCTGGGCCTCAGCTGGCGACACAACGCTCTGGAATGATGCTCACTCTGCCCACTGTCCTCATTGCTCTACATCCGAAAAACAATTCTTTCCACCCTTCCAGCTTAACTGCCAACTCCCCCGATCGCTTGTGCAGGAAAGAGACGCACTTCCTCTGAACTCCCAAATGCCTCACCGCCTCGAGGTGCTTTTCTTACTCTGCGTTGGGGTTGACTTAGGTGTATATTCCTCTCTCCCCACCATCCCTCCGTATAGCCACTCTGATGGCAGAGGCTGCATCTTTGCCTCCTTTGTATTTCTCACAGCAACCAGCAGCACCATACCCTCTGAGTGGTTGGCCTAAGTAAGAGTTAGATGGCGCAGTCTTCAAAATTGGGATTCTGAAGTGGATGAAGGCAATGGATCCTCTCTCTGGTAAGAAAAGAGAGAGAGAGAGAGAGGAGGGAGGGAAGGAGAGAGGAGGGGAGGAAGGAAGGGAGGGAGGTAGGAAGGAAGGAAGGAAGGAAGGAAGGGCACCTGGGCAAATAAATATTTTATATTCAGCTACAGAGAGCTTAGGGACCCAGTAAAGAATCCCCTGATATAGCTAATCATTTGCCTGTCTGGTCAGACTTCTATTAATTAGGCAGCTTGAAATGTGTATTTAGAAAGCTCTTAACCTGTGGAGTATATGTAGGCTCTTTATAAATGTTAACAAACTTCTCTGTCGAGTGTTGAGATACCCCTCCTTTGCATTAACTCCATAAGAGAATTGAAATTCAGAATCCATTGCTTAAGAGGGAAGTGGTTATGTTTTCATCTGCTCAGCCTTATTTCAGAAAGTCATGGGGTACTAGAACTAGAAGGATCTCAGAGTCCTGCCAGGGCCGGGGATTTAGAGAGCTTGCTGTTCTTTGTTGTTTTGTTTTGTTTTTGCTTTTTAGGGCTGCACCTGCAGCATATGGAAGTTCCCAGGCTAGGGGTCGAATTGGAGCTACAGCTGCAGGCCTACACCACAGCCACAGCAACACAGGATCCAAGCTGTGTCTGTGACCTACACCACAGCTCATGACAATGCCAGATCCTTAACCCACTGAGCAAGGCCAGGGATCAAACCTACAACGTCATGGTTCCTAGTCGGATTCATTTCCGCTGCACCACAACGGGAACTCCAGAGCTTGCTTTTCTCTTTTCTCTTTTTTTCTTTTTAGGGCTGTACCTGCTGCAAATGGAAGTTCTTACGCTAGGGGCTGAATCAGAGCTGCAGCCGCCGGCCTACACCACAGCCACAGCAACTCGGGATCCAAGCCATGTCTTCGACCTGTACCACAGCTCATGGCAACGCTGGATCCTCAACCCACTGAACGAGGCCAGGGCTTGAACCCATATACTCATGGATACTCATCTCATTTGTTACCACATTGGGAACTCCTGAAGAGCTTGTATTTTTAACATAACTCCCCAGTGTATTCCAAGGTAAAATCCTTGGGTTTGGGAACCCATGTTCTAGAACAACACTGTCATTTTACTGGGTCAGTTAGGTTCAAAGAGGGAAAGCGACTTATTTAGGTCAAGGGATAGTGGCCCAGCCAGTCTGACATCAGATTCACTGTTCTTTGAACTGGAATACTTTATCTTACATAATAAGTATTGAGTAAGTTGTTGATCCTGTGATAGTAAGAATATTTATTTATTTGGCTAAAATAGGTAAATAAATAAAGGCCTTGTCTAAAATATATAAAGTACCAATGATAACTTACTTCTTACCAAACTGGGAAATAAACTGTAAAATAAGGCAATTATCAAATGAAGCACTGGTACTGGAATATTTATGTTTGAAGAGCATTGCGTGTTTGATGGCCCGATAAGTGAAGTGCATTCTAGGGTGTAAGTAATTGCCTTCATGCAGAAACAGGCTCTGTGAACTTTGCCTTAGCAAAGATTTGTCAGGGGTTGCCCACTGAACTTTTGAAGTCATGATTGAAAATTTACAGCGTGGCTTGTGAGCTGGGTCTTTCGGGGAAAAGTCATTGGCCTGTGGCTTAAAAAAAAAAGTTTTTTTGAATGTATGTTTTAGGATTCTGACCAATTTCTGGATTTTCTGTTCTTTTATGTGGTTCCTAGGGAAAACATTTCCTAAATGCAGAGGGCTTGATCAGCTTGGATATAATTCCCCCGCCTCCAGATGGGCCATTAAAGCAGTGCCTGGGCTTGCTCGGACCTTGATGGCACTCTGGGTAGGAGGCTGTGTTCAGACCCTGTGCCTAATGAGCACCACAAGGCAGTGTCCGCTTCACAGCATGATTTGTCTCCTACCTGCAGGTTAGGGCTAGATCAAAGAGTCAGAGTGGAAAGGAAGAGCCCTCCTTCCTCCAGGGCTCCTTCTCCTCCTGCTTAACTACTCTTACCCCGTCTCTGTCCCCAACCTCAGTGTCACTTCAGGGGGGATTTGCCCAGCTGCTCACACTCAGACAGGCCCCTGGGTGCATATTCTCATAGCTCCGTGTGCGTTTTCTTCATGGCAATTAAGACAGTTAAGACAATAAATAATAATGTATTATGCCAGTGGTGATGCTTATACCCTTGGTTTTTGCCCAGTGGGCCTCGAGCTTTTTTCCTGCCCAAGGCTTCAGTCTTCTTGCCCCTATAGTCCCAGGACCTCCTGAGGACTGGGTTGGCCAAAGCTCCACACTTTATCGTGCTCCTCGGTCAAGAGCACATGGAATTAAGGATCTTCCTGAACTCTGAGGCATGGTACCCACAGAGAGGACTCCAGAGCTTCCTGGGGTGGGTAAAATTAGAGGCTGGACACCTAGTGGTTAAATAGGAGCAGGCTCACAGCCCTGGCCGGGTTTAAGTCCTGGCTCTGTTACTTTCACTAGCTGTGTGACCTTGGCAGTGTACTTGACCTCTCTAAATTTTAATTTCTTCATCTACGAAGTGGGAAGAATAATATTTGCCACTTCATAGGTGGTTGTAAAAATTAGATGAAATAAGGCTAGTAAAGTGTCTCACCCAAGATAATTGGAGCTATAGTTTCTGTTTTTCATTTTTCAATATCATCCTAGACTTGGTGGCAGTCTTTGTTGTCTGCTTACTCGTTGTCATTACTTTGTTGTCTGCTTACTTTGTCGTCTGCTTACTCATTGTCTGCTTACTCTTGCCTGACAGGGAATGGGCTGTAGACTAAAAGTTTGTGGTTACCCCCCGCCCCCGCCAACACTCCCAGTTCAGATGTTGAGACCTAAGGCTTAATGTGAGTTGGCATTTTGAGGAAGTGATTGGGTCATGAGAGCAGAGACCTCATGAATGGATTGGTGTCCTTTTAAAGAGGCCCCGGGGAGTTCCCTGGTGGCCTAGTGGGTTAAGGATCTGGAGTTGTCACTGCTCTGGTTCAGGTTACCACTGTGACGCAGGTTTGACCCCTGGCCCAGGAACATCCGAATGCATAGCCAAAAAAAAAAAAAAAGAAAAAAAGGAGGGACCCTTGCTCCTTCTGCCACATGAGGACACAGTGAAAACAACTGTGACCAGACACCAAATCTGCCAGGGCCATGATCTTGGACTTCCAGCCTTCAGAACTGTGAGAAATAAATTTCTGTTGTTGGAGTTCCTGTCATGGCGCAGTGGTTAACGAATCCAACTAGGAACCATGAGGTTGCAGGTTCGATCTCTGGCCTTGCTCAGTGGGTTAACGATCTGGCGTTGCCGTGAGCTGTGGTGTAGGTTGCAGACGTGGCTCGGATCCTGCGTTGCTGTGGCTGCGGTGTAGGCCCGTGGCTACAGCTCCAATTAGATCCCTAGCCTGGGAACCTCCACATGCCGCGGGTACAGCCCTAAAAATGACAAAAGGCAAAAGGCAAAAAAAAAAAAAAAATTCTGTTGTTTATAAGTCACGCAGTCTACGGTATTCTCTTAAACTGACCCAAATGGACTAAGACAGAATGTATTCTAAACTAGAAGGAGAGGAGGAGGGTGTTTATCTGATGCTTTGTAATTGTGGGCAGATGGTGCTAAAGAGATAATATGATGGAAGGAGCCGTGCTTGGGGGTCAGTGTCACCAGCTGCCTTCCGGATACACTTCCCTCTCTGGACCTCTCTGTTCCTTTGCTTAGGTGAGCTTGGGACTAGCACTTGATAATTGCCAAAAATTCAGCCAACTGTAAAAGCTCCATGAACTCAAGATGCCATGATATGAGGCAGTTTGAAGGCAGGCTGTGGTAGTAGAGAAGAGCAGGGGAGCCGGAAAGGCAGTTTGGCACGGAGATGACAGGCACTCTGGTGTCACATGACCACGTGGTTCCCAGCTCCACCACATACTAATTGTATTTGCATCCTCGGATAAATTATTTCTTCTCTCTCAATGTCCCCATCTGTAATGTGGGAAGAATGACATAGATGGCTCAGTGCCGTCCTGGGTACACAGTGAGCTCTAAGCAGTGCCCTGGAAAGTGCATTCAGTGTATGCAGGGTGTTGTCTGTTTGTGTGTGTGCAAATGCACTGTTCTTTGTTTCTTTCCTTCATTTATTCCTCCGTTAGTACATTTATTCCTCCGTTAGTACATTTATTCCTCAGTTAGTACATTTATTCACCAGATTTGCCTGGAGCGAAAGAGAGCTACGTGGCAGCCTCAGCACTGGGTACCATGCTGTGAATGAGACAGACCAGTTTCCACCTTGGTGCTTAGTGTTCAGAGTGACCACTGCTGGTGGTGGGGAGAATGACATTCCGAGGATGGGGTGTTTTTCTTCCCTGTCCTGTGATACTAGTGTTACTGTGTTTCCTCCTGCAGAGGACGACCCCACCCTTTTTCCAGCAGGCTGACTGTGAGGTGTGAGTGCTATGTTCTGGACAGTAGCAAAGTGTGCACACCTTTCTGAAGGCTTCCTGTGGGTGGGCCACATGCTGTACTCTGTGTGGACCATTACACGACTTGTCATGCAGCTCTTGGATATAAGGACTGTTATTACCTCCTGTCACAGCGGAGGAAGCCAAGGTTAAAGAGGTTAATTAGCCTGCTCATGGTAAAGCAACTGGTTGGTAGTAAAGTCAGGATTCACAGGGCTTGTGAGGGCATGTCCACTCTTGAGACTCTTGGCACTGCAGATGTCCCTGATGAAAGCACAGTGCAGAAAGTGCTTGATTTCGATAACCTCAAGTGTACCAGCTTCCGTTGCTTAAGTTCCTGGAGATAAGCCTCTCCTTATTTCTTCATGTGCGTGTAAGGTGTCGTAGCTGAGGCTTCCCACTAATGTTACTCGTTTATAGTGTTTGGGGCTGGTTTTTGAGACCAATTCTTCAAACTAGAATTAGACTACAAGAATCTACTCAGTCGCTCCCTGCTTTAGATAAATGAAAGTCTACCCTCAATAATTCTTGAGTAGGGGCCTGTTGGATGCAGACCCATGATCTCCATGTCCGGTGGGACTGCCCGGTGCTGCAGAGGACTGGACACACACCCCTTTCAGTGGATCCACCTTGAACATGGCTATGGATGGGTTCTATCGCAAGAGGCGAGGGAGCGTATCAAAAATTATTTCCAGGTTCTGTCCCTGGAGTTCCTGACTCCCTAAATCAGCACTAGGGCCAGAAATGTGGTTTTTTTTTTTTTTTTTCATTATAGGGCTGCACCTGCGCCATATGGAAGTTCCCAGGCAAGGGGTAGAATCGGAGCTACAGCTGCTGGTCTATACCACAGCATAGCAACACCAGATCTGAGCCATGTCTGCGACCTGCACCACAGATCACGGCAGCGCTGGATCCCTCACCCACTGAGAGAGGCCAGGGATAGAACCTGCATCCTCGCAGATTCTAGTTGAATTTGTTATAGCTGAGCCACAACGAGAAATCCCAGAAATGTGTGATTTTTTTTAAGCTGACCCTAGATGACTATGATATGTAGCCACTTTTGGGAAATAGTGCTTGGCTTACTTTGAAGTGGCCTGGTACAAACAGGATATTTCTAAGCACTCCTCCTCTCCCTGCCACTTTATTTTTGAATGAAGTTTTCTTTAGAGTCGTGGTTGCAAGGACTTTGGAATGAGGCTGACTTGTGTTTCAGTTCAGCTCACTGCTAGGTGAGTGTTCTAGGACAGGTCCCCTAACATCTCTCTCCAGATATCAGTCACCTCATCTTTAAAACGGGGGTGGATCTTTATAGCTCTCTGGCAACAGTTTAGTCCATGTAAAACACAGTGCATGATCGACAGTTGTATGACAAATACTAGTAAAAATGGGAAATTGACCAGATGCCAGAATGCTCACTAGGATTTATCTTAAGTAGTCTACACAGGTTCAGGAAGCTCCTGGGGCCCTGGCGCTTTGGGTGATCTACAGCCTGTCTTTCAGATAGTTGAACCAGCTCTTGGACTTTGGGTTGTCCAGTCCCATGGATGGTTGCAGGGAGGCCTAAAGTGAGGGGTGATCCTGAGTTTGATTACTTAGTATGGGGTGACAAGGATGCACGTGCACCCTAAGCCAGGTCCTTGTTGTCAGTTTGTCCAGAAATGACTTTTGCAATTTACAGCCTGTCTTCTTCTTCTTCTTCTTCTTTTTTGTCTTTTTATGGCCACACCCCCAGCACATGGAGGTTCCCAGGCTAGGGGTCCAATCTAAGCTGTAGCCCCAGGCCTACGCCAAAGCGACAGCAACGTGGGATCTGAGCTGCGTCTGCGACCTACACCACAGCTCCCGGCAACGCCGGATCCTTAACCCACTGAGCAAGGCCAGGGATCGAATGCACGAACTCATGGTTGCTAGTCAGGTTCGTTAACCACTGAGCCATGACGGGAACTCCTACAGCCTGTCCTCTAAGCTATCCTGGAAGAGTTTAGGTCATGCAGACTCCTCCCAAACGAGCAAGGAGCCAGGCCTCTCTCTTCTGAAGGCCCAGGAGACATACTGCCCATCTTGAGTCCTAGCTTGGGATTGCTGGCTGTACAACTGCACAGGTTACTTAGCCACACTGTGCCTCTGAGCCCTTACCTGAAAAAATGGGGGTAAACATCATCCCCAACTGTATTGGTTTCCTGTTGCTGCTGTAACAAACTACCACCAGTTTAGTGGCTTAAAACAGCATAAATTTACAACCTTATAGTTCTGGAGGTCAGTAGTCCCAAGATCAGGGTGTTGGCAGAGCTGCTTTCCTTCTGGAGGCACTCAGGGAGGATCCTTTTCTTGCCTTTTTCAGCATCTAGAGGCTGCCCACCTCCCTTGGATTCTGGTCCCATTGTCTGTCTTCAAACCCAGCACTGTGGTGTTTTCCAGTCTCTCTGTCACCCTGACCCTCTTGACTCCCTCTTAGCAGGACCCATGTGATTATATGGGGCCCACAGGATAATCCAGGGTGATATTGCCATCTCAAGATCCTTAATCACATCTGCAGAGTCCCTTCTGCCACGTAAGGTAACATATTCAGAGGTTCCGGGAATTAGGATGCAGTCGTATTAGCTGGGCTGCTGTTCAGCCCACCGCTCCACCTCTGAGAGCTGTGAGGAGACTTAGCACACACGGCATGTTTAGCCTGGTGCCTGACTCAGTCCACACTGGTGTGCTCTTACTGTGACCGAGATTATCTTATCTTGGCCAAGGACGTGTTGTCTTTCTTCACAGAGCCTGTGTTCTAATGATTTATTACATTTATACATTTATTATTATGAAGATGAGTCACTATTATTTATCAGCCACCGTATTATCCCCACTTTAGAAAAGGACGTCTGGACTTCAGAGAGATCGAGAGAATCCTAAAGGGTCTCGTATCTAGTAAGAACCAAAGTCCGTTTCATGCCAACGCCCTCATCTTTGTGATCGCCTCTTCCTCCTTCTGGTTCTTGGTTGGACCTCCCCCGATTTCTCACATTGTTTTCAGTCACTGCGCTGGTTGGAAAGCGCAGTACCTTGGGAGGCGGGAGGAACTTCCCCATGCATCGGTCATCTTCCTCTTTTGAGGCCGTGGGCTCAGCAGATTGATTCTTGGAGCCTGAGTAATCACCTCCTACCTTTCACCCACGTTGGTCCCATCAGGCAGCTGCACCCTGGCGGGCCGTCATTGGGCTGCATCTCTGACGGCTCTGTGCTAACTGCTTGGGTGGCTGTGATGATGGGACCAACATAGGTGAAGGTCAGTGTATGGTGTGAATATAGGAGCTTTGGGAAACCCTTCCATGGAAGGTAGAGGAAAGGGTCTGGGAATGTTTTAAGCCTTGCGCAGGGTGAATGGCAGGTACTGGCTGAAGTAGGGGGTTTGCAGATGTGTTGGAAGCCCCTCAGCTGCCATAATTGGCACGCGTGCATGGTGGACACACGCCTGAGCTGACCTCCTTCATTTTTCTAGGCTTCCCGCTCGCCCCCTGGGAAAGTGTCAGTGGCTCCTCATTGCCTCTGGGAACCCAGGAGTTATTTACTGGTGGGGCTTAAAGAGTTTCCTGGTATATCTTCAACTTGCCAACTTCTACATTTCTCCTTTGAAGCTTCTGAGGGGTTAGCGAGAGACAGGCAGAGAGATTTCAGGGGAATTTGAAATATTACCCATCCAGAAAAGGTAGGGAGCTGACTCCCAGCCCCCCATGAACTGGCACCTGCCTCCCCTTCCAGCCTCAGTCCTGCCTGGCCCTCCTACTCTATCCTGCTCTCACCTCTCTTCTTCCACACCTGTCAAAGCCCATCCTCCTTTCTCAGGACTCCGCCCTGTGAAGTTAGCCTCAGGTTTTCCATTCAGTGTCTGAAGAAGCACAGGTTGGAACAAACGACAAGGAATTCGGCCCCCAGCCCTGCCTTCCTTCTGCCTCACTCTAATTCTCCTTTCCCCTGGGAGGCAGTGTCGTGCAGACACTCCTGCCCCAGTGTCCCCGTGTGCTACCTGGGTTATTCCTTGGTCAGCCCAACTTTCTGATCTTTTAAGGTCAAATCTCCTGTCCCCACAGCAACTTTGATGGGTGAGAAGTGTCACAGGGTGCCCAAGAAAAACATTCGCACCATTGTACAGCTCCAGGGCGCCTTTCACGCGGTATAGTACGCTTGCCACTGAATGACAGTGCTACCCAGTCTTTTGTTTCTGTTTCATTATTTGC
The DNA here is from genome assembly GCA_004024745.2 of Catagonus wagneri. Lineage (NCBI taxonomy): Eukaryota > Metazoa > Chordata > Mammalia > Artiodactyla > Tayassuidae > Catagonus > Catagonus wagneri. The sequence goes on from PVHT020003785.1 coordinate 4,099,131, forward strand.
TTTGTGACCTTTTGTGACTTAGCTGGCTAGCAAGATATTGTTTGTTTCGAAGCTTGGAGCTGCTAACTCCTAAACGCGAATGCTTTCCAGGTCCCAAACCAGTTGTGTTCCTGCAGCACGGCTTGCTGGCAGATTCCAGTAACTGGGTCGTAAACCTGCCCAGCTCCAGCCTGGGCTTCATCCTGGCAGATGCTGGTTTTGACGTGTGGATGGGGAACAGCAGAGGAAACACCTGGTCTCGGAAACACAAGACTCTTTCAATTTCTCAGGAGGAATACTGGGCCTTCAGGTATATTTGAATGGGTAACAGCAGGAGTCTGTTTCCTTGGTACCCTCAACGCAGACACTGGAAAGGCAAACAGATGGGTAACTCAAGATCGCATGACAGGGAAACTGATGGTTTGTGAAAGGTTTTACTGCTCATCAGGAATTTAATAAACAGCAGTACGGGAAATTATAAATAATGATTACATTTAAGAATTAGATTCAGTAAGGAGTTTTTGGTTACTTTGACATTCCTGATGGTGTGGATGCTCCTGGGTAAACTGTCCCATACAACTTCTCCCTTCCTCCATAAGCAGGTACTCCAAATACTTACTTATTTCTAGAAGTGATCCTCTTCTTACTTCTGGCTGTACCGGTTAATCATTTCATGATATCAGGCATGTGGCATAAAGCTCTCTGTGTCTGTTTCCTTTTTGTAGAACGGGGATAATACACATCTATTTCATAAGGTCACTGGGGGCTTAGAGGATACAAGAAAGAGGTTGGCATAGAGCCCAGCACTTCGCAAGTGGTGGTAACAGTCAGCACCCATGCACACGGGTCCAGGGCTGTGTCTCTGTGCCAGGCACTAGAGAAAGTCAGCCTCATGGACTCTTTTGGGCTTGCTTCCAATTTGTAAAATCAGAACCTGCCTGAGGATGTGAAACATAAAAATGAGAGCTTTTACCAAAGGTATGTCCAAGAATATATCTGTTGTTACACTCTTTGTAATAGCAAACAATTGGAAGCTACCAAATGCCCATCAGTAGTGAACAAATATAGTGTGATGTATTTACACAGTGACCAACTGACAGCTTTATGTGACGACAAAGATGAAGTCAGATGCAGAAGGATACACACTGTTTGATCTCATTCATAGAAAAGTTAAAAAATGGATGAAATTAATTTATGGTGCCAGAAAATGAAGAAGATGATTATTTTAGGGAGGCCCAAGGGGGCTTTTATGGTCCTGGTAATGTTCTGTTTTGTGAGCTCAGGGCTGGCTTACCCAGCTATGATCCATTTGTGATAAAATCACACCCTTATTATTTCTATGCAATGTTTCAATGAAAGGTTTCCTTTTTTGGATTACAGTTATGATGAGATGGCAAATTATGACCTACCAGCTTCAATTAACTTCATTCTGAATAAAACTGGCCAAGAACAATTGTATTATGTGGGTCATTCTCAAGGTACCACGATAGGTATGTATCTGATAAAGATGAGAGGGTGAAAAAAATGTCATATCATAGAGTTTGTGTTTGTCCTTAAAAGTGAACTATAAAAAAGGTTAGTTCAGATAGAGTTTTGTGTTTGTTTTTTAATGCCAAGCAGAAATAATGAATAGGGCAAACAATTTTGGTAATATGTGGTCTTCTCTGGAAATTCCGGCTTAAACATAAATAAATATGGTGTCTGGTTCCCTTGATTGAAGGAATTAATTAAACTGCAGCCTATTACATATTTTCCTAATTAAACAATATGGGGAAATGTTATAAGTGCAGAGACTTTTATAAAGAAAACAAAGAAATACACTGACTTTTTTTTTTTGGCCACACACACAGCATGTGGAAGTTCCCAGGCCAGGAATTGAACCCGTGCCACAGTGGCGACCTGAGCCACTGCTGTGACAGTGCCAGATCCTTAACCCACTGTGCCACAGGGGAACTCCCAAAGCAAAATGGAATAAAGCTAACTACAAGGATGCCATAGTACACTTTATTTACAAATAATTTTAAAAAATCATATGCATTTTTAATCTATGTTAATAAGTGTAATATATATTTATTGTAAACAGAAACAGAAAATTTAGCAAAGTTTAAATTAAAATTTCCCATAACTTCCTTGTTGAATTAGGGACTAGAGAGACCTGTCCCATAATTTAATTCCCCTTACTTTGACTAATATCTTTGTGTTCCTGTCACACAATCTCTGTAGAACACATTCCTAGAGAAAATTGCAATATGAAAGGCATGAATGCTTTGAAGTGTCTTGATTTATGATGTACATGGTTAAGTTGCCTTGCCCTCATCACCACCCCTCTTTACCAGATTAAGAGGCTCTAAACAGAAAGTAACATGGACACAATTGCCTTTCTTATTAATGGACTTAAGCATTTTTTCCTTCTGTATTCCTCCTTTCATGACTTGTCTACTTGTGTCTTTTGCCCCACTGCTTTCAAAACTGACATTCTTGGGGCCAAGAGAATGACCCGAGGCAAAGAGAGACCTGAGAGGAAGCTAAGATATTTTAAAGCTAGAGGATTCTAAATGTGTAAGTTCCTTTTGAGTCCTTGGCAACTTTTTTGAATGCCTTTGTGTATCAGTCTTAGTGATGGAAGGGAAGCAGCGGGGGTGGTGGGGTGGAACTGCTAGGAATACGGCCTTGGATCCCTGGCTTCCATTATTAAAAAAGCAGGAAACATCTTCTGGATTTCTTCTACGCCATATCTAGGTTGAAAATTGAAACAAGCACTTAAAAATACTTGATTTACTAGTTTAATCCAACTCAACGTTGATGTACCCAGAAGTTTGGGGGCGCTCATTTCAAGTGTTTTGCCTCCTGGCAGTGACATTGCTTGCACGGTTCTCAGGTTGCCACCAGAGGGCGTCACTCATACCCACCGTTGCCTTTTCACAGAAACTCCCAGAATATGGAATTCTGTTATTTTCTTTTTGTTCCCACAGGTTTCATAGCATTTTCACAGATCCCCGAGCTGGCCAAAAAGGTTAAAATGTTTTTTGCCTTGGCTCCTGTGGTTTCAGTTCAATTGGCTGCTAGCCCTCTAACTAAACTGGGACAAATTCCAGATCATCTCATTAAGGTACCTGGATTCCCCCCACCCCCACTCCCTTCCCTCACAAATTCCCTTTTTGTTTCTGAAGACCTGACCATTAGATGGAGAATGCGTGCCTTCCTTCTCTATGTTTTTGCTATCAGTGGAACAGTGGGATTTCTTCTCTTCATGGTTTTTCTTTCCCCCTTTACCCCAACTGGGGAATCAGGGAAGGTATGTCATAACCCTACACTGGGGCCCCCTGTTGTCATGGCTAACACATCCGGGCACCTCCCCACCCACCATACAAAGAGAGCAAGAGGATGGCCAGGAGAAAGCAGCTGAAACCTCTGTGGAGTTGCCCTTTATTCCACTCAGTGAGTCTGTACATAGGAGTAGGCAGGAGCTGGGGGACAGGAGATGGCCCACATGACACTGTTGCTATTATGTCTTATTATATGGCCCGAAAGCACAGGCCAGTGAAGTTACTAGAGCTCTGTGAACCTGCTACACTCTGCTTAGGGAGGTAGAAGTTTTTATGAGGAGTTGAGAGCCAGCTGAGGCCAGATGGCCCATTACACATGCACTATATTTGTTTGATGTACGATATATTTATATACACACAAACACACAAAATCCCATACAGGAATGTATACTTAATGTATATGTAACACTTTGATTGGCCTTTTAAGAGCTGTGTTCACAGGGAAATACAGATGATGCTCTGACCTCAAATCTGATTCACCTGAGATGAGATTCTCTGTGCAATGATCAGACAGGCAGATAAGTTGGGGGCCCCTCTAGCAGAATTTGTTTTAAATACCTTGGATAAGAGAAGCTTTGATTTTCACCATAAACAATTCAGAGGTTACAAATAAGGTACCCTTCAAATACCAAAGCTTCTCCTAGTGCCTTCCTCAGAATTAAGCACTGTGCTCCGTTTGGGGTCTTTTCCTAAAGACCTTGTGTGTGAGCTTACATACCTACATAGGTCCAGAGAGAAATGTATTGTTTTGTTTTAATATAGACAGTATCCAACAATAAAACTTGAGTGCCTTGAGAAAGACCCTATTTCCAAAGGCCACCTGCTGAGATACAGGAAATTAGGGTTTCAACATATCTTTTTGGGGGAGGGACACAATTCATCCATAAAACTGCCTTTGTAGGCATTTGAATTTTTCACTGCTTTCTGTCCCTCTAGAGAGTAGGCATCAGCAAAAATGTAAATTATAAGGGAAAAAAATTGGGGTTCACTATAAAGATCTTTTCTCAGTTTCCTAATACAGAAATACGTGAAGGTCTGCCTAGAGGGCATCGTGATTGACCCGGAAATACCTGAGCACAAGTCCAGTGGCCATTGGTCTGGTTCAGTGTAGACCAGGAGTCAGCAAACTTTTCCTGTAAAGGTCTAGCTAGTCAATATCTTTGGGTCATTTGGTTTCTTTTGCAGCTGCTGAACTCTGCCCTTGTCATGTGAAAACAGCCAGAGACAAGGTGTAAAGAGAGGAGCATGGCTGTGTTCCAATAAAACTTTGTTTATGAGAATAGACCATGCTGGCAGAAGGGGAATGGGGAGTTAATTGTTTAATGGGTGACAGAGTTTCAGCCTGAGACCTTGAAAGAGTTCTGCAGACAGATAGTGGTGATGGTTACACAACAGTGTAAAAGTACTTAAGGCCACTGAACTGAACACTTAAAAATGGTTAAAATGGTCAATTTTGTGTTACCTGTATTCTATCATAATAATACAAAAAAAGAGTATTTAAAAACCCCAAAAGGCAGTGGGTGGGATTTGGCCCAGTGACCAGAAGAATCAAATTAGATGTATGTTTCCTAGGCAGATGCATTGGTGACCAACTGAGTGTTTCTCAGAGGTCACTACCAATCCATCACAGTCAGATGAAAGTCTGTGGGGAGGGCCCTGGGTTGAGCCATCATTAAAGCCCTCTCCTACGTAAAAGTCTTCTGTGGATCTCTTTGATTTTCTGTCTTCTTCTCTTCATTTGAGACTTCGCACATCTACAACGTCTGCTGTTGCCTTAGTAAGCAGACCACATGGGTATCTTAGTTTGACCACTAGTTGTCGTTTCTCTTCTGAGGCCATCCATGGAGACAGTTGGTATGCGTCTCTTTCTGAGTTGAGTCCTGGAAGCCAGTGTACCAGAATGAAATGCTGAGATGTTCTTTTAATTTTGTAGGACTTATTTGGGGTCAAAGAATTTCTTCCCCAGAGTATGTTTTTGAAGTGGCTGAGTAAACATGTTTGCACTCATGTCATCCTGAAGGAGCTCTGTGGAAACCTCTTTTTTGTTCTGTGTGGATTTAATGAGAGGAATTTAAATATGGTACGTATGTTTATAAGAAGACTTGCTTTAAGCCTTCAGTGATTTTATCTGTGAGTGTTGTGTTGGAGGACGTGGGAAGGCAGAAATGACCTCATTAGGGCGCTAAAAGTTCTTTCATTTAAGAAGCACAAGAATCAGCCTTGCAAGGACTGGAATACCATTTGTGTAGCCTCAGGCCAGCTGTTGTCAGCTTCCTATATTGTAACTGTGGAAAGTTGAATGAGGAGATCCATCATCACTTAAATTCCAATATTTATATTTATTCTAGTGCCTTTTTTTTTTCCTTTAAAAAAATGACTGTGTTGGGGAGGGGGAGGTTGTGGGATGGACTGGGAGTTTGGGGTTAATAGATGCAAACTGTTCCACTAGTAATGGATAAGCAATGAGATCCTGCCGTGTAGCACAGGCAACTATGTCCAATCACCTGTGATGGAACATGATGAAAGATAAAATGAGAAAAAGAGTGTGTATAGATGTATGACTGTCGCACTTTGCTATGCAGCAGAAATGGACAGGATAATGTAAATCAACTACAATAAAAATTTTTAAAAAGTAAACAACTCCTGAAAATTAAAAAAAAAAATACTGTGTTTAAATTTGGAATGGCCATTCACCACACACATACACACACACACACACACACAAGTATGTGTATACATTTATTAATTTATTTCATAAAATGTAAACCTTTGGCCAGCAATGTGCTGGTGTTTCTAAATCCATTTATAGTTTTTCATGTTGTATCTTGAGAAAAATCCTAGAATGAGGTCTCTAGGGAATTTTCAAAGAGTTGTTAGTTTTTCTTGTTTCTCATGAATAAAAGCAAAAAAGCAAGTGTGGTTGTCATATAAAACCTTGAAAATTCAGAAAAATATGAAGAAGAAACTGGTGATGACCAGTAAACTCAACCCATACAGCCTCAGTTATGATGTGGTGGTATTTCCTTCATCTGTCTTCTGTGTGTGAGTGATTATACATATTTTTTAGCACGTATTTGTAGTGAAATAATTTTTTTTTCTGCTCTCTCATGTATTTGCAATTGTGGCTTAGTAGTTTTTAATGATTTAAGGTATAGACTATATTTATCATCAATGCCTCCTTCATGCTGTTTTCATTCTCTATTTCTACGTATTTATTTTGCAGTCTAGAGTGGCTGTGTATACAACACACTCTCCTGCTGGAACTTCTGTGCAAAACATGTTACACTGGAGCCAGGTAGGCATTCCGGGAGTGCAGTGGGGGTTTGTGGAAAATCGGCATCAGAAAACTGTGTATTCCATGAAGCAAATGGAAAGGTAGTCAGTCTGCTTACACATCTGAGCTGGTTTCCTTCCCTAGAGTCCTGGGCTCCTATTGCTGTGTTCACACTGCTGGTGTTATCCTCCCTGAAAACTGCCATTGGGGTTGACTTGCTTTTCCTTTTCTTCTCCCTCCGTCTTTTTTTTCCACTGAGTCCCAGATTTATTTTATTTCTGTGTTGCTTCAGAAAGCAAGGTTTTAGGAGTTCCTGTTGTGGCTTAGCGGGTCAATAACCTGACCAGTATTCATGAGGATGTAGGTTCGATCCCTGGCCTCACTCAGTGGGTTAATAAGGATCTGGTGTTGCTGTGAGCTGTGGCATAGGTCACAGATGCAGCTCCGATTTGACCCCTAGCCTGGGAACTTCCATCCTATGCTGCAGGTGCAGGCCTAAAAAGAAAAAGAAAAAAAAAATAAAAGCAAGATTTTAGAACAGCTCTGGAGATAGAAACTGCTGTTTCAGCATTGACCCATGAACACAGTATGCCTGAAATATCAGTGGATAAACCACAGTGTCATGGATATAAATCATTTATATAAATTGTTTATATAAATCATTTATATCATAGATATAAATGAGAGACACTGACTTTTAAAATAGAGTTCTGGTTGTTTGATCTCATGTCACAAAAGTATGTATGTTCATTCTAGAAAAATTTATAAATTACATATGGGTATAATGATAAAAATTCTCTTACGATGAAAAATAAAATTGTTCTGTAATCCTACACAGAGATACACAATGTGTACCCAGGGATTTGCATTCTCTTCTACATCTCTTGCTGTATATCACTTCAGAAATAAGTGGTTAGAGATAGAAATAAAAATTGTAGCGATAGATAGATTGATTTTTTTCTTACTCTTTTATAGCTTTCTCTTGTTCACCTAACAATATGTCAGGCACTTATTTCTCTCTTTCTCTTTTTTTCTTTGCTTTTTATGGCTTCACCTGTGACATATGGAGATTCCCAGGCTAGAGGTTGAATCAGAGCTGCAGCTACCAGCCTACCCCACAGCCACAGCAATGTGGGATCTAAGCCGAGTCTTCGACCTACACCATAGCTCCCGGCAACACTGGATCCTTAACTCACTGAGTGAGGCCGGGGATCGAACCTGTGCCCTCATGGATACTAGTCAGTTTGTTACTGCTGAGCCACAACGGGACCTCCTGTACTTTTATTTTTTGAGGCTTAAGTGAAGTGTACAATGTAGTATATTTTGACATAGACATGCATCTGCAAACCCATCACCAGACTCAAGACAGTGAACATATCTGCCATCCCCAGAGGTCCCTTTTAACACGCCCTCCACCCTCTCCTGTCTGTTTCCTGTCACTGTAGGTCACTTTGCACTTTCCAGAGTGTTAAGTATAATCATTCAGTATACATGTGTTTTTGCCTGACTTCTCTTACTCGGTGTAATAATTTTGAGATTCCCCCCAAGTTGTCCATGTATCAGTAAGTAGTTCATTCCTTTTTGGTACTGAGTGTTGAGACTTGGTATTTTTACAAAATTTCTGCCCAATAAATTCTTCTGCCCAAACAGATTTGGGAACCACTGATCCGGGACATAGCTGGAGCTTTAGTATCCTCCTCAGTTGTCCCAGGAACCTGCCAGCTGGGAGTGCCCTCATTCTCTTTTCCTTGACTCATCCCTAGGAAACTGGGCAGAACTGTGCCTGAAGCTTTTAGCCCTGTAGTGACCTTAAGGCCCAGTGTTAAGTGTCGAGGGCTCAGTGCCAGAGTTCGGTGTAGAAGAGGAGCATCTGGAAGGCATGTAGCTCATGACATGCTGGAGAGCACGTGCTCAGCCCTGAGGCACTGCCCTGAAACCTTCAAAGGTCCTCAAATGTGCACTTGGCAAGTGTCCATTCAGGCCCCTGCTTTGCTCCTCAGCCACATGTCTGTTTACAGTCGCTTGTTTTCTCTTTATACCCTGCCATCAAAATACCCTATCTTTTTGAGCATTTTTACCCTCTTACCTAATGGACATTTTTCAATAAGGCCCAGTTTCTGTCTCCTCCGGAGTCAGTGCTCCCTTGTGTGGAGGACGACTGAGCCAAGCTGAGGGCAGATATCTGGCTGCCCACGTGTGGCACCCCATGCCCCAGCACAGTGCAGGTGACCACCAGTCCTGGCCTTTCAGGGGCCCTTGGGAATGTGGCGGCCAAGGCTATCACAGCATGCATGGCATTCCCTCAGTCTTTTCTGCTGCAGACCTCCACTGGGCACTGGTTTGCCGTGGAGCTCTTGGGCTGGTGACAGTCTAGGCTTCTGCTCTTGTTCCAGCCCTTTTCTCAATCAGCTAGTCAAAGCCTGCTGGCTGTGGTTCAGACCACTGCTCTCAGGCCCCGGGCTGACCTTGTGGTTTTAGGTCCTAAGCACATTGGAATGTGCTTCACAAATGCTTCTGAACCCAGATTCATTGCAGAAGGCAGCCCTGCCCTTTGCTCTTCTGCTCCCTAGGTCATCGCTTTGTCAAAAAAAAAAAAAAAAATTGCTTTGTGCAGCTGTGTCTAGGATCTTCTTGATTCTGCGCCCTCTGGGCTGTTGGCCCCAGACTGCCTCTTGGCATACCCAGGACACGCTGGTGAGCAGCCTGGTACCTGCTGGGAGAGGCTTCTGCTGAAGGTGTATGGGGCCTGGGTGCTGGCAGGCTTGATGACTATAACTCGGTTTGAAGTTGGGAGGGGGTAGAGTTTGGGGGTGCCCTTAAAGGTCATTTTACTTATAGTATATTATAGTATATTTTGAAGTGAGTGTTTTGCTTAAGGAAATAGCATTCAGTTCTCAGTGGTTCTAACACTTAGTTCTTCACTGGCTTTTTAAATTTAGTTTACAGATCTTCTTATTCTCTTTATAAACCTCACACATTTCAGAGACCCTCCAGAATCTCTAGTTCTCTTGCTAGCTGTGCCCCAGAGCCCAGATACCTGCTCCTGTTTGAAGAAGGCTGGTCCTAACATAGCTTTACAGTGATGCTCAGAATTACTCAGGGTGCTATAAAAAATGTAGATCCTTGGGTCTACCCAAGACTTGTTGAGAATCAGAATTCCTGGGGGTGTGTCCATGGGATCTGCTTTTATTTCATTTTATTTTATTTTAGGGCCGCACCTGTGGCATATGGAGGTTCCCCGGCTAGGGGTCCAATCAGAGCTGTAGCTACCAACCTGCACCACAGCCACAGCAATGCCGGATCCGAGCCACATCTGCTACCTACACCACCAGCAACACTGGATCCTTCACCCACTGAGCAAGGCTAGGAATCGAACCTTCATCCTCATGGATGCTAGTCAGATTCATTTCCACTGAGCCGTGACGGGAGTTCCTGCCTTTTTTTTCCCCTTTTTTTTTGGCTGCACCTGCAGCATACAGAAGTTCCTGTGCTTGGGATCAAACCCAAGCCACTGCAGTGATAACTCTGGATATTTGACCCACTGTCCCACCAGGGAATCCTTGGGATCTGCATTTTTAATAAGCATCTCATGTGGTCTGATGTTCGTTCTCTATTGTTCATAACCTACAAAATCCAAAATATGCTTTAGGTAGACTCTTTAAAACACTATAGAAGTTCCTGCTGTGGTGCATCAGGTTATAGATCTGGCGTTGTCTCTGAGGTGGCTCAGGTTCAATACCTAGCCTGGTTCAGTGGGTTAAGGATCCAGAATTGCTGTTGCTGTGGTGTAGGTTGCCGCCGTGGCTTGGATTCAATTCCTGGCCCAGGAACTTCCATATGCCGTAGGTACGGCCAAAAAAAAAAAAAAAAAAAAGGCTATAAAAAGCCTAGTTAGCCTAGTTTTTATTATATATGTAATGTATGGTCATGAAATTTTTAAAATTATGTGAGTACAAAGAAGAAAATACATCACCCATATGTCTACCACCAGAGACAACTACTGTTATTGGTATTTGGGTACTGTAGGGGAGGTTAATTTTTTCCTTTACCCTCTTAGGGTTTCTCACTAGGACTGCTGTAGGACACATTAACAGGAGAAAAGGATACAGGTTTTATTTACATGTACACAGGAGCCCTCCCAAGAAAAATGAAGACCCAGAGAAGTATTTAGGCCTAAGGCTTATAGGCCTGGTTGAAGAAAGAGTACCAGTTGTGAAAAAAGTAACTAAAACATGGGGGAGCCTTACTGGACATGAGTGTTATTTTCACGGTCTTGTACAGATTTCTCGGCCTCCACTCTCAGAATCTGGTGGTAAGAAAGTTTCTTCTTCCTGGTACAGGGAGGGCTTCTTTCACATGAGAGTTTTGTCTCCTTTTAGAAAGAAAAAGGAAAGTTCATGTCCTTCTTGCATCTGCTGTTTTTCAAGTGCCTTTAATTCAAAACAATGATTATGCCAGAGAAGCATATTTTGGGGTGGCATTTCCTGAACTCTGTCACTGTAGTCTTATAATTTTTTGGTATAATTGTTTTCATTACGAAGGTAGGATTATGCTACATGCACTTTTAAATAACTTTCTTTTTTATCGAACTGAACAGCCTTGTATTTGTTAGCTACAGGCTGTACCAGAGACCCCAAATACGGCCTCTAAAGACCTCATTTTCTTTCTCAGAATCTAGTTGGGACATCAGTGGTCCAAGATCGTGGAGGAGGGGGTGTGACTGTGCTCCAGGAAGTCATGTGGGGACCCAGTCCCCTCTGCCTTGTGGCTCAGCCATCCCTTGCAGTGCTGGCCTCTTCTTCCTGGTTGAAGTTGGGTCACCTCCACGGCAGTTCCAACCTTCAGGAAGGAAGCACCTGAGGCACGTGATTCCTACCCTGGCAACCATGTGCTTAGCAAAAATTTAAGGAATTTTATTACTGAATGGAAGAAGGCAAGAAGGGGTATTGGAGGAGCTAATAGCAGTCTGTGCCATAATCAAAAATACTTTTCCAGGTCAATAACTAAATTTTAAAATATTTGTAACTGAGAATAGATTTTTGTTGCTTGAATTATTGTTGTTACTGTTATTATTACTATGATAAGATTTTTTTGGTAGTAAAACATCCTGGGGCAAATATTCTTGAATTGGAGGTCTGTCCTTATACATCAGGCAGATTACTTTCTTAGAACATAATCTTTGTAGTCTTCGTGATCATAGGGTAGGTGTGTATCTTTAAGACTTCCAAATATGGGGAGTTCCCATTGTGGTGCAGCAGTTAAGGAATCTGACTAGGAACCATGAGGTTGCAGGTTCGATCCCTGCCCTTGCTCGGTGGGTTAACGATCCGGCGTTGCCACGAGCTGTGGTGTATGTAGGTCACAGATGCGGCTCAGATCTGGCATTGCTGTGGCTGTGGCGTAGGCCGGCAACTGTAGTTCCGATTCGACCCCTAGCCTGGGAACCTCCATATTCCGCGGGTGTGGACCTAAAAAGCAAAAAAAAAAAACCCTTCCAAATATGTGTGATACTTTAGAAAGGTTAAAACTATATTTGTATTACCAACAAGATGTAAAAATAATTGTAAAATAATTTAAAATGAATTTAAATTTAAAATCTTCACATGTGGATAAAGGTAAGGTGGAAATCAGGAGGACAAGTCTCTCACATTATAAGCATTTCCACCTGATTTTTATCCATATGTGATTATCACTTAAGCATAACCATAGTTAGTGCATGTTCAATTTTATTCTCTGACTTTTCTCCACTTAATATTATTTATGAACAGTTTTCTATTTTATTATATTTACACTTATAACAGTAGCATACTATTGTGTGAATTGATGTGATATAATGTATTTTTCCAAATATCTATCATTGGATGTTAGCTTATTTCCAGGTTTTTGTTATTAGAAATAGTCATGGTCACATTTCCTCTCCTGAAATGCCCTTCAAGGGGGTGAAGTCCTATGACTCTGAGCACAAAAGTCAAGCTGAAGTTTAGTCTGAATCCTAGGCATGTTTTCCCTTTGTATTCTGCACTCAGTCTAAGTGCTTTGTAATGCTAAATATATATGTGGGAAAGCAATAAACTGATGGCTGTCTACAGGGGCAGAACAGCTTGCATTGATGTACTTTCACTGACAATTAGAGCTAGAGTACAGATGCACTAGCAGGTGCTGTAAATTCTTATCTTCTGCTTGTTAAATGTGCGTCAGGTATTAATATCTGTCATTTGCAATGGCAAAAGCAGATGTTAAACATTTCCTCTGTAGTATCTAATCTCGCACTGTTTTTTATTGCATAAAGCAGAATTTTATGCAGTTGATAGCAAGGGAAACTTCACTTAAAACAAAAGCAATTAAAGGATTTTCCTATTTACCAGGCGCCACCCTCTGACCAAAGCTGGAACAGTTTCCAGTTCATTTAGTTCTCCAAATTTGGATTTAATTCTTGACATATTTTTAATTTGGGCATATAGAAAAGGTATGGATTTGCATTATTTCAAAATTTATGAATGAGTGACTTTTTGTTAATATTTTTATATCATGCTATTCTAAATAAGGATACATTTAAATTTCATATATAATTCATATAGGTTTCTTATACATTTTGTGACTCTGGTGTCTTCCACTAGTAAGAACTGTTCTGGTGTGCAGTATATTTGGTGATTATACTGGTACTCAAGAAAAAGTTAAATAAAATTATTAAAATATTAATAGTCAAGTAGAATAGATATATGGGTAATATGGGGATTGTATGTAATTATATATATTCATATCTGAATGTAAATATGTAGTGTTAATGTTAACATATGTATGGTAATCCATAAGTAATACATTTATATATTAATATATATTTATCTGTATAAATACATATTAATCCATATATAAATATACATTAATCCATATATTATATGTAATATATATTTCTTTCCCAAGTAAGAGCGTTAACTCTTTGAAAGAGTTTAAAATTCAAATTTCAGTAAGAAATGTCAGCATAAACTTTATCCAATGAATGCAGTGTTGAGTCAGCATCATTCACAGTACCTGTGTGTAGCAGCTTTATTGTGTCATGTAATAGATACTTTCCCAATCATACTATGAGAAGTTGAGCCATTTAGGAAAGGAGAGCAAAGTAATGCCATTTTATTTTAAATTACAGGGTTTTTTTGGTTTTGTTTTGTTTTTTGTCTTTTTGCCTTTATCCAGAGCCGCACTTGCGGCATATGGAGGTTCCCAGGCTAGGGGTCTAACAGGAGCTGTAGCTGCCGGCCTTCGCCACAGCCACAGCAACGCGGGATCCGAGCCGCGTCTGCAACCTACACCACAGCTCACGGCAACGCCGGATCCTTAACCCACTGAACAAGGCCAGGGATCGAACCCACAACTTCATGGTTCTTAGTCGGATTCGTTAACCACTGAGCCACGAAGGAAACCCCTAAATTACAATTTTGAAATGAATCATGAATCTGGGTATCCATGTAAACTTGATTTCCAAGGAGGTGGCCAACTCTAGCGACCTGTGGTGTTACCTGAGACTTCTGTGTTAGATAACTTTTTTCCTCCAAATTGTCTGCCTTTTAGGTTGTTAAATTTAAAAAGTTTCAAGCCTTTGACTGGGGAAGCAGTGCCAAGAATTACTTTCATTACAACCAGGTAAAGGCTTCAAAGTCTTTAGAATTAAAATGGGGTCTGAAAACTCATCCAGGAAATTAGCTTGACTTACCGAAGATTCTAGTTAGGCTCGGGTGCCGGGAGCCGGGGGA
>PVHT020003785.1:4113557-4127492 GCA_004024745.2 Catagonus wagneri
GGGTGCCGGGAGCCGGGGGAAATGTTTGAGAGGGTTGACTAGACAGCCTTTGTTTTCCCCCAGTTGATTCCAGAACAGCTGAAGCTTTGCAGTTTGTGTGTTGGACTTTGTCCTTCCCCTGGCTCTGCATAAACAAGAGTCTCTGTCACGTGTCATCCATACACAGTGATCAGGAACACAGATGTTAGAGTCAGACAAGCCTCGAACTGTTACCCAGTAGCTGGGGGGGGGGGGGGTCTTGGCTAAATTGCATTGCCTAAACCTTTTCTTCCATATGCAACTAGGTTGACTATTTTTTGAGTGCTCAGGGCTTTGAAATGTGAGGTACTCTGCCCATGTTTTTCCTACTTAACTTTCCCAATATCCCTGTGACATAGATATGATTACTATTGTTAAAGAGGAGGAAACTGAGGCGTGGGGAACTTTTATGACATATGTCACATCCTGGAGGGTGAGAAGGTGGGGTGTGACTGTACAGCCCCTTCCCAACCACTTGGTTAGGCTCCATAGCGTGGATCTACCTGGGAGAACGATACCTGGGGGTCTAGACTTCCTCCCTGGAGCTGGAGCTCATAACCTTGCTGGGCACAGGGTAACAAGCTCCATAGCCAGCAGTTGTTAGAGTTCTTTCATTCTGGCTCAGGCTTCTTTTTGTTCTGGCAATAGCAACTTGAAAAGTGTTCTTCAACCCGAAGAGCATTTTCTAAAATTTAGTCTTTTATTCTCAGATAAGATTTACTAATCAGTGTTCATGGAGATTGTATTTTGTCATTTAAAACACCAAAGACAAAGCTTTCCTTGGGTTTTTATTACAGAGTCGCCCTCCCCTTTACAGCGTGAAAGACATGCTTGTGCAGACTGCTGTCTGGAGTGGGAGTCGGGACTCGCTTGCGGACGTCAAAGACATCAGTATCTTGTTGACCCAGATCACCAACCTGGTGTACCACAAGGAAATCCACAAGTGGGAGCATCTTGACTTCATCTGGGGCTTGGATGCCCCACAGCAGCTCTATGATGAAATGATAAATCTAATGAGGAAGTATCAGTGAGAGCCAGACTGGAGATGTTCACCATCAGGTTGTGTGTCAAAATTTGTCTGCTAAATCTCTCTAAAATACTTATTTTTCTTTCCCAGGCCTTGTGTATTTTTATATCCAAGAAAATTAGGCCTTTGAAGATGCCCAGTTCTCTCCAGTTAGGATTAGAAATGCTTTCAAATCATGGCCGAATATGAAGCCGATGCCTCAACTAGTCTTTCAAAAATGTCACTGACCCATGAAAAGTGAAAAGTCGTGACTATTCTGTTTATCCTTACAGTTTAGACCATACGCTATTGCTTTTTGCCACCGACACAGGACACATTAGCACGTGCCGGGATTTTTAAGCTACTATCATTGGTAGATAATCTGACACTGACTTGAAGGGTACTCATTGTCTAAGTACCCAGTTCTTATCCCTTTGCTTTAAAGGGCTCTCGGCTGAACAGATTTGTATTTAAGGGTCCAAAGGAAACCTTCTCGTGTTCTCATGCAGTAGGTAGAGTCCAGTCCAGTGACACCCCAGCTGTGCCAGTTAGAATGACCCTGTGATGAATTTTATCAAACATAACTGGGAGAGCCACTATTTCGCAAATGTTTAATTTGCTCAGACCAAGCGAAGTAATTTGCTGGAGTCTTCAAAAATAAATTACACTCATCAATGACAACAAGAACAACCACATTTTAAATAACTTGGAGATGGATCCATTCAGCCCTCTGTATTACTGGACTCTTGATTGTGTGGCAGGCCCTGAATACACTTGTTTGAGAAGAAGAGTCCTGTGGAGAGATGATACCACTATTTTTCCTGAAATTAATGTACTCTCTACACACCCCCCCTCTTCCCGCTGCAGCTCAGAGGCCCTGTGTGAAGCTGAGACCAGGAGGCCACCCAGGAGGAGCATCCTAGATCATTTTCACATAAAAGAAATGCTGATGAAAGCTCAGGGATTCGTTTTGGGTTTTTTTTTCTCGTGTATGTGTCCAGATTTTAATATTCCTGATTTGTGTCTCTGTCTCAGGAAGCCCATGTTCGCCTGCCTTTCTTGCAGCCCTGTTTCCTTATATGGCTGTCAGACAGACAGTGACAGTTGCTACATTTTTTTTTAATAGAGTTGCTTCGCAGTGATGAACCATACCTGTTTAATTTGTGTAATCTGCTTTTTAACATTGGAACGGTCTCATTTAGACTTTGCAATAAAGCTCAGCCTCCTAGACCTGAAGGAGTGTGTGCATGTGTGTGTTCTCCTTTATTTAATGATCATTCTCAACTTCTCTCTGTCTTCCGGCAGGACTTGTTCTTGTCTTTCTCATCTCTCCCTCTCCTTCTTACTCCTTGTAAACCTCACTGATAACTGCCTTGCAAACCTTTGATCCTCTCTCTTGGGGAGGAGAGTGGTCTTAAACCTAAGGAGGGGCAGGGAATGGTTCG
This sequence comes from Catagonus wagneri, assembly GCA_004024745.2. NCBI lineage: Eukaryota > Metazoa > Chordata > Mammalia > Artiodactyla > Tayassuidae > Catagonus > Catagonus wagneri. Next base: position 4,116,027 of record PVHT020003785.1, read on the forward strand.
GAAAATCCTGCAGGGTCCACTGAGTAAGGCTGTGAATGGAGACCAGGCTGTGATAACCCCATATGAAGGTAGTGGCCAGCTGCAGGCCAAACCCTGGATTCAAGGACTGTCCATCCAGCTCTCTCTATGTCAAATGAAGCAACTGAAGCTGGCAGAGACAACGGCATAGGGTCCCCCAAACAGATGTAGGGGTCTAATGCGATCCCCCCCATCACACGCCTCTGTATATCCGGAATCTAACACAAAACTTGGAACATTAGTGAGTCAATACATTTATGCTGACTGACAGAATGTGTGAAAAAGGATGGACTTTCATCATCTAGCTAAAGGAAATTAAGATGTACAAGTTAACGTCTGAGAGGAACTGAAGTGGAGTCTGATTTTTCATGGCAACTAAGGTGAAATTGTAGAGTAAAATTGTACTAGCTGCGAAGGATACACGTCCCCAGGAAGATGCCACTCTCTCTGCTGGCCCTAGGTCCTCCTAAAGAAAGAGCACTTCCTTCTACTTTGACAAAGTCAAGGCAAACTGGTTTGGCCAACCAGGTATAAGATTCTTGGGCCAGAAAGAATGGGACACTGAGCGGATGTTTCTCTTTGTGGTTTTCACCAGTCGTGGAAAAGAGCTGCTTGCCGGAGAATGGTGACTTGGTTTCTCTTCTTTGCTTCCTGCCATGGTGTCTCCCACACGTGCCCGTGAGAGCTTGTGTGGGTCAGTAAATCTCCCATTCACCAGACCATGGGAATGAGCAGAGGCTACATTCTATAGAGTCCACCTTCTACTGCAGTACTTTTCTTCTACCACCTTCTCAAACTTTCTTCTGGGAATTTTTCTTCAATACGCCAACTAGTACATGGGCCAGTCTAGAGGTGGAGAGGCTGCGTGGTCATTCTTATTATAGCTGGGTTACGTGGCACCCTTGCCTTTACTGACGCCCTCTTGCTCCTGACCCAGCTGCGTAGGCTCTTACGTTAACCTTACAACCCTAGCTGCATTCTGGGAGCTTTGTCTCATTGTTTGCTGAGCGTGCAAAACAAAGTTGGAGCTTGTGCCTTAAGAAGTTCTGTAACAGGTTCTAGTTCCGACTGTTCCTTTCCACTGGGTTTGATATATGTTCTTTCAAGAAGAACACAAAAATCCCCACAGACCTCTAGGGCTGGGAGAAGACTAGTTAATATTCTGACAACTTGGAACTCCAAGATCGTGTGTTTACTTGAGCAAAGCTGCTAAACGAACTCACCACTCAGAGTGAAGTCATTTCTGCAATCACCGTAAGAGGGCACTCTCGGCTCTTCCTCCTAACCTTCTCTGGGCAAGGCAGAGAACTTGGTTGATTTAGGATCAACCTGGTAATTTGAGGATTGGTAAGGCCAACCATGTCTGTGGTCCTTTCTATCCAAGACTGTGGCTAATTCTTGCCTAATGCATAACATCTGAAAAATATCCTCAAAGAGTAACTGTGCCTCAAAAGGGACCTGAAAATAAAACCTTGCCTAATAGGTAAGAGTGATCAGAACCTCAGCCATGAGGGAGGAAGTGGGGAAGGCTTTTAACCAAGGCTTCACACGTATTAAGACTGTTGACATTATCTCCAAACAATGATTATTTTGTGTTTGTGGGTATTAAAAGTGTTAATTTGTTAAATGTAAACATTTAAAATATCCTGTAATTTGAACTTTTGTCTTTTTTTTTTTTTTGGTATATGGAGGGATTTTTAATATATGACCCCTGAATAGCAACATCAGGTTATAATAATTTTCATTTTTTAAAAATTTGTCAGTGATCCATTCACGAGTATTAATTGAATACTTATTGTACTGGTCTAGGTGCAGATTTCAAGTTTAATTTCAAACTAAGCAAGTAAAACTCTTTGCCAACTTGTTTTAGTAGTACTAAAACAGATACTTTTGCATTTTTACACTGTTCCTTCTGGGTTTGTGAAGCCTTCTCATAAGACTGATCTCTGCAACACCCTTTTGGTGGGTGAGACGAGTATTTTCTCTGCTTGACAGGCAATGGTATGCCTTTTAATGGGGATGATTTTTTATGCTTTAAATATTTTAAGCAGGTTGAGAGTTCCAATAATATTCGTTTAAGCACCTACTTACAGGTGACATGGATGGATCAGAACATAAAGAGGAAGTATATAAAACCAAGTATGCAATAGCATCTGTGACAGGGCATCAAGGAATCTCTTGGGGGAGTTAACACCACCCCCCATATTCTCCATCAGCATCCCCCACTATTCTGGTGTTGATGATGAATGTTTTCTGAGTCTTTTGTAAACTGCCCTATAAATACAACTTTGATGCCCCATTTCAACACCAAACTCCTGTGGTAGAGGTACCTACCCTGATACTGACACTGGCCAGGTTTTGCCCTCAGTTTGGCTATAAGTTTCTATTGAACCTAGTTAGTCTTGACTCTTCTGAGATGGAGTCTTCATCTTAATGAGGGGTTAGATTTTGATCTCTGAGATTGTTGCATGAGTCTGATGTGCTACAGCTGTAAGCCGTTATGACACATCTCTGATATCCAGGAATAAGCGTTTTGGTTAGATGGAGGCAAAGACAGTCTCACCTAAATTTGGAAAGAAAAAAGAAAAAACTGTAAAGCTCACACAGAAAAAAGATGATGTCACTGGTACAGGGTTTTTCCAAGTACCCTATCTATTTTTTTGGGGGGTGGGAGGCATTATCCAAGCTCTTTTGGTGAGGTGGTACCAAATAGCTTTGAGATAATGTTAAATATGCACAGACCTGATTGTTGTACTCTCAGAAAAGCGATTTGATCTCTACAATAGCTAGAGAAGAAAGAATTCCTACCCTCCAACACTGTCAGAAAGACCATGGCAAGATAAAAATACACAGGGAGTCAAAATCAACTGGAGAAGCACAAGAAATAGTGTGGCCAAAATTCTAATACCACCAGAAGTCAGTAAAAACAAACAAACAAACAAACAAACAAACAAACTCTTCCATGCAAAACCATCCCAGTGGGTAAGTAGACCTAAATGACATCAACCAGTGTCCCAGAAAAAAGCAACAAAACATTCTTTTTGTAGCCTTGATTTAAAGCCAGTGTCTTCTAAAATGAGCATTGAGTCTACAAATATCTTCTGAACGCTCATTATATGCAAGGTATAATGCTTGACATTGTGGGAAAAAATCCTGGAAGTTAGACTCAGTGCCCTAGAAAGGGTTATTCATCTAGCAGGTCGTTAAATAAATTTTGTGTAAATTAAAAGTGTTTTAAAGGTACACGTTTGCCAATTCAGGAAATGACACCCCTTTAGTTAAAACTAAATAGGGCTGTTTTATTTGGGTCCATCAAGTGATGCTGGTTTTGGTTGGCAAACATGTTGTGACCACTTTTTCAGCATCTTCCATGACATAGAGTGGACAGCTGATGAGAGTTTAACTGATCACTTTCCCTGAGACAACTGCATTTGCATATTGGACACAGACTTCTGACCTGGGGGGCTTCATGGGCCAGAAAGGCAGAGAAGCTGGTGGCTATTCTTCAAAGTGCTGCACGTGAGAAAGGAGAGCCTGGGCCAAGAAGGTTGAAGCTGTGGCTTCCAGGTCTTGCTGCACAAGATTTTATGGAGAATATTCTAACTGGCTTAGTGATAGAGGATGGAAGAATCAAATAAGGTGAAGAACGAGTTGGTTGGGGCTGGGGGCTCAAAGGGGTCAGCCCTGATAGCAGGCTATTAGCTAAGTCCAAATCAAGCAAATTAAGCCACCCACTTAAAAAATCTGAGAACATCCAAAGCATTCAAGCATGAGAGCTGAAACCACAAGAAAAGAACAGCATGTGCTGGAAGGAAATTTGAAGGTTGACAATTTCTGTTAAGGGCAAATTTGAGTGATATTTTACTTATGAGCAGAAATCATTTATAAGTCTGAGAAAGTGAACTGTGACGGTCTCTTTAGAACACTGAAGGGCCCAAGAGTGAAGACTTAGTAAATGGCCTAAGAAACATTCACTAGTGTCATTCTCAAACCTTTAAAACAATTTCAAAGAAAAAAAAAAGTCCTCTTCTCTGAGATGCTGCTTCAGTTATACAAAATTCAAAGGTATCGTGATATCTACAAGGAATGGGAAACAGGAAGGTGCCTGGGTTGCCCTAAAAGTGAATTGCAAAGAACAGTGGAGGAGGAGAAAGGTTAAAGAGGAGCCTAGGAAGGACAGGCTGACTAACTGGAGGAAACCCACCAGCAGGGAGGCCAAAAAGCCAATCAGATATCCAAGCAACGTTAGAAAATTCACCCTTTCCTTTTCTGCCTTGGCTGTCAAGAAGCTCAGAGCTGCTTCTGAAACTTTATCTCATCAAGGCACAAGCAGAATATCATCATATTCTTATGGAAGACTGAGGTTTAAAAAAAAAAAAAAAGGCCGATATAGGATAAGAGACTGAGGGCTCTGGAGAATGGGCATCTACCTGAGGAATATCCGTGTTCCATCAGTGGCAATTCAATGAGGTTTTGAAATGTGAATTGACTTATTATAGTGGCGTGTGTGTGTATATGCGTTTGTTCGCATATACACATAAAACATCCTATATACTCCCTATATATCCTATATATTATATTATATATATATTATATTATATATATATTATATTATAATATATATCATAATTCTAGGCCATATGTTGGTCTATCCTTTTGTTGTACTTATTATTTCCTCATAGTACATGTCTTTATATCTCTTAATTCCCTCTGCATAACTTCATTTGATTTTAATGGCAAACTTCCTCAGTTATTCTTTAGGTAAAATGTAGAGCACACATTTAAAGATGTGTCTTACTTTGTATGTTTACTGTGTTCCAGGTACTATACTCTCCTCCTGTAAGACCACAGCAATAATGCCTACCTCTTGGCAGTGTGGCAAACCCAGCTCTTCTAAGGACTGGATGAAATCAGTTCAAGTACAACACTTAGCTAGTTAGTGCCTGTTGACATTACAAGGTACCTTATCATCATCATCATCATCATCATCATCATCATCATCATCACCACCACCACCATTATTTTCTCCTTTAATGCTTGCTCTTGCCTCATGAGATGGCTACTATTGTTAATTTCCTTTGGAAGTGGGGGGTAAGAAAATGCAGAGCTTCCTGGGGTGAGGCTCTGCACCCAGCTTCACAGACAAAAGAAGCAGCAAAGCTAGGATTAGGAGTGATACCTGGCTTCAAAATTTCTATCCAAAACGTCTATCCTCTGGGCGTCTCTTATGTCGCGAGGCAAGTCCCCTGAACAGCAAAGCGGCGGTTGCTTTTCATGCTAGTCCCGGGGTTCCCCTAATCTTTCAGTACCGACTTCCTCGGGTTCAGGTCCCCAGGTCCGCTCGGTGTCAAAAATGGTTCGGGCGAATGCCAGTGGAGGGTTCAGGCGAATTGGCTCGGCGAAGCCAGGGGAGCGACGGTCTGGGTGTGCGCGACAGCGTCTGTTCAATCAACAGCTTCCCTGAGCTTCAGGAATGCACAAATATCCCCCTGAGGAACAAAGTGGGTGATTTACTGATTTCACTGCTTCCACCCCAAGCTGAGATGCAGCGGCTTTTAGCCAGATCTGGGCAGGCTCTGGATATTAAATCCAGCCGTTGACTTTTTTTTTTTTTCCCTTTTCTCTCGAAGCCTAACAATCGCAGTACCCTCTCCCGCCACTGTGCCGCCCGGTTCCCGTCGCAGGTTTGTGAGACCCCGGCGCGCCGCCGGAGGGACGCTGGCCTAGTTTGGGGTCTTTTTTATTTATTTACTTATTTTTATTTTTGGTCTGTGTAGGGGTATCCTGAGCTTTCCGCTAGCCAGCGGGGATAGCGCCTCATTGGGAACACTGGGAACACCTTTACCTTCCGGTTTGCTGTGCGCTGCGGCGGGGGACCTGGGATTAATTCTCTGCAAAAGGTTAGTTTGCGAATCGCTGCTGGTGAAATCAATAGAGCGCGAACCTACAGAAGAGATCTGAAGTACGCAAGGTACGTTACTTTTTTTTTTTTTTTTTAACGCAGTTACGCTTATGACTTTCTTAAAACACAAGACGGAGTTTTAGGTATGCATTGAAAAATACAAATAATACAAGGGGGCTCTTTTCGATGATGATGGAAATATTCTCTGTCTTGTTTGGGAGTGGTGATGACCTATGAATTGAGTTGTCAAAACTCGTAGAAACTACACTGAAATTCTTGTGCGTTGTATCGCCTGTAGATTGTATGTCAGCTAAAAAATTAGAACATAATCCTGCAGTTACTACATGCCATTGCGTAACTGCATACATAAATACCGAATAAATGCAGCTGTAGATGTATATTTATAGCAATTAAGCGCGACTCTGTGGAGTTATTTATTTATGCAAGCTCGGCAAAGCCGGGAAAGGGAGAAGAGGCGGCTGACATCACACGGGGCGGGGCCAAAAGCCCTAAGAAAAGTCAGTGGGACCAGAGCAGCAGCTGCTGCCAGACACGGTCTCACCATGGGCGGCCACAACAGCTCAGAGCTCCACGTCCTCTGCAGCTCCGGCCAGCTGTTCCTGCAGCCCCTCTGGGACCGCCTGAAGACTTGGGAGGCCCTCATCCAGTCACCCTTCTTCCCGGTCTTCTTCTCCATCACCACCTACTTGGGGTTCTGCCTGCCCTTCGTGGTACTGGACGTCCTGTGCCCCTGGGTGCCCACGCTGCGGCGATACAAGATCCACCCGGATTTCTCGCCGTCGGTGTGGCAGCTGCTGCCCTGCCTGGGGCAGACGCTTTACCAGCACGTGGTGTTCGTGCTCCCGATGACTCTGTTGCACTGGGCGGCCAGCCCGGTTCTCCTGCCCCCGGAAGCCCCCGAGCTACTCCAGGTGGTGCGTCACATCGTGCTGTGCCTGCTCCTCTTCGACACCGAGTTCTTCATGTGGCATGTGCTGCATCACAAAGTGCCCTGGCTGTACCGGACCTTCCACAAGATGCACCACCAGAACTCGTCCTCATTTGCGCTGGCCACGCAGTACATGAGCGTCGGGGAGCTAGTTTCCTTGGGTTTCTTTGACATGGTGAATGTCATGCTGCTCCGGTGCCACCCGCTCACCGTCCTGATCTTCCATGTGGTCAACATCTGGTTGTCGGTGGAGGACCACTCCGGCTACGACTTCCCCTGGTCCACGCACAGACTAGTACCTTTCGGGTGGTACGGGGGCGTGACACACCACGATCTACATCACTCCCAGTTTAACTGCAACTTCGCCCCTTACTTCACGCACTGGGACAGAATACTGGGAACACTGCGGTTTGCTCATGCCAAGTAACATCCAGCCCTCCCAGCTGCGGTGTGGAGTGGGTACACCTCAGATCCTGTGCATTTCACACTTGAATCAGGAGAGACACACTTGAGGTTTTTTTGTTTTGTTTTCTTTTAGTCAGTAACTTATTATCTGATGGAAATGTATGGGAAAAATCTGCTGTATTTTTTCACAATCTAATAGAGTAATTTATATAAAGTTTGTATATCAACAATCGATGTGGAATTCTAGCTAACTTCAATAGCCTTGATTTCTGGTGTAAAGTACCCAAAAATCACTGGCATATTAAAATGATCTCTAAAAAGATCTGTTTGTATAACAAGGAATTTACTGTGTTTGACAATGTCTGAGAACTAGGCTAAAATAACATTTTTATGGAGAATCTGATCTCTGACTGTAAACAATGAACCATGTTCCTGCTGGACAGTGACCAAGATTATTGTACTTTTTCTATGTTTTTATGGAACTGTATATTTATATTGAAAGAAATGCTATTTGTGCTGTAAAAAAAAGATAAAAGAACATAAACCAAACAAGCACTGGCTTATGGCATTTTCATTGGCATTCTGGCTGATAACAACTGAAATGGGAAGAGGGACCGGGGTGGCAGCTTCTTGTTGGACCCTCCATCCGTCCAGCCTTGGAAAGTAGGGAATCTGGTGGCTGGTTTGGGGGCAGGGGTTGTAGAAAAGAATGACGCAGGAAAAGAGATCTGTTTGTTGGTTTTGGTCTAAGGATTTCATGGAGGGAAAAACACTGTTGTTCTGAATGAATGTGAGCTGATTTCCTTGTAACAGGCAGCTGATACAGAGATTTAACCCCGATCACTATTTCATTACTTGGGGGGAGGGGTCGGTGTTGGGGGAGGAATAGAATTAGTGAAGTACCTTGCTTTGCAAAACTGTCAACCGTTGTGCTTTAAAGGGGCTGATAGATATGGCCTTTTCTTAAAGCCAGCTAGTACAAATGACCATCGTACACATTGTCTCTGCAGTCTGAGATGTTTTTATATTCACTTTGCTAAATGAAGACATCCATGCAAACTGTATACTCCTTTCTCAGAGAAAAAAAAAATTCTACTTGGACTCTAGATCCCTCCTCATCTGTAGAAGGAGAATGATTATGTCCCAGATGTTCTTGAAGGCTACTTGTGACAGTAAATGTGCCTTTGACTGACGACATACCTGTCATTCACCATGTGTCCATCCTGCTGCTGCCTGTTGTTTTAATTTTATCTTTGGGATATAGTTTAGGTAGATAAGGTAAAGTTAAAAAGTCAAGACAATGTAGACAAAAAAAATCTAGAGAAATGCATTTTCTATATAATTCTAGGCTCATTATACATGAACCAAACTAGTTTAAAGATGGAAAATCTGTCTACAGACCAGGTATCCACAGTCAGCCAAATAAACCTCTTGAAAAATAATGTTCCTAGTCTCCACTCTGATTGGCAAAACACAATCAGAGTGCCAGGCTGCCTGGCAATGCCTGGCACATTCCTTCCCAATGTGTGTTCCCCTCTTGGCCTCTACCAGCCAGCTGCAAACCCTGCAACACCAATAAATGGTATCCTTCTGCTATTCCTCTCTAGTCAGACACAGCATCCCTCCTGAATTCAAAGCCTCTGCTTAGCCAGGGAGAAAGCCAGGCCATCTCAGCAAGATTTGGGAAAGCACGAAGCAGGTCAAAGGCTCTGTTTTCTGTATCCCTCATTGTACATCCATTAAGAGCACACGTGCTGAAGCCGGACTGCCTGGGGTACAGGGTGCCGGAGCGGGGCAGGGGGGACCTTGACGTGGGATTTACTAGCTGAGCGACTCCGGACAAGTTATTTAACCTCTCTGTGCCTTGGCTGCGTCATCTGTACAATGTAGATAATTGTAGAAAATACCTCCCTGTACTGTTGTGAAAGATTTGGGACTACTCTGTGTGAGAGTTAGATGGGCTGGAGGTCTCGGTCATGTTTGTGTTTACTGTGAATGAAGCTTCTCAAAGTGAGCACCAGGACCATAATCTTCTGTCCACACACATGTTGGTGCTCTCCTGTCCACAGGGAACCAAATAAAGCCAAGTTTTCGGTCCTGCTTTTATCAAAGCTTCTTCTCTCATCATCCTTTCAAGGCCAAAATGTTGGAAAGAGACAGAAGTCTGTGTCTGCCTGATTCTACTTCCTCAGCTCTGAGTCATCCCACCCCCACCACTTCCTGAGACTTTTGCTCCCTGTTCACTGCTATAATCCTGTTGGCCAAATCCAATGATTCTCCCCCTTACCCCTTGCTTTTCCACTTTCTTGGCTTTGTTTTTTTTTTTTCTTAAATTTTTTTTTATGGATGCACCCTCAGCATATGCAAGTTCCTGGGCCAGGGGTTGAATCCGAGATGCACCTGCAACCTATGCCATAGCTGTGGAAACCCAGATAGTTTAACACGCTGTGCCAGGCCGGGGATCAAACCCTTGCCTCCACAGCAAGCCAAGCTGCTGTAGTTGGATTCTTAAGCCACTGCACCTGTGGAAACTCCTCCTTAGCTTTGTTTTTAAGGTATCTGCTTCTGCTCACCAGCCTCTTAGAAAGTGGTTCGTGCTGATTTGAGTGAGGTTTTCCTTCCTAAATCTCAAGCTGTTTCGTCTTCCTTCAGTGGCTCCACTCTCTCCTCAGAAGGGAGGCAAGTCTCAGGGTGCTTCTCATTTTATTAAAAATGGCTATCTTTCCTACCATCTTGTAATGGCTTATGTTGCTTATAATGGCTATCTTTCCTACCATCATCTGGTGCACCCTCTAAATCTCTGCTTGGATTGCATTCTAGTGCACACAGAGGCAACACATGTATGCACAGGCCATGTGTATGTGCATATATATACAACACATGTATACATACTGTATATACACTCTATATGTACCTACCACAGAAAGCTACGTGTCCACACACTGTTCTATGTACACAGACATGCATTTGAATACTATATATCTGTATGTGAACATACACAGTATATGTATGAACACTATCTATGTACAGACATAGCTTATACACACTATATATGTATATATGAACCCATACTATATATACACCATATATATACATTTATAAGCGTGACATATATATTATGTGTGTATAGAGAGGGACACTATGTAATACACTCACCATATTTATAAGAATATAAGAAAAAGCATATATCCTTCTCTCTCATCTTTCTCTAAATATACACACACACAATAACTACCATTTCAGTATTTATCTCTGCCCCTAGTACAGTGCTTCATTCTTGATAAATACTGATTTGGTGTTACATGAATCCTAGAAGCAGCAGAAACAAAGACTTGCCATTAATCATGTTGGCCTTCATTCATTCTCTCCTCTATCACTAGTCCATCCCAGCTTCCTAAGGCCATGCTCACAACACTCTGTTGTAGAGAAGGTCACAGTCTACTGGGAAAGAGAATCAGGCAAGCAAATGCACCTAATCTAGTGTAGTTAGCACTATAATGGGGCAGGTCAACAGGTTGTTAAGGGAGCCCAAAGAAAGGCAGGTCATTTGAACACTAGAAATCAGGAAGGATTTGTACACATTCAGTGGGCAGGGCATAGGGCAGGCCTAGAAGAAACAGAACTGCAAATCGGAGGGATGAAACAACAGGATATGCCAGAAATATGGTGGGAAGCTCTGAGAGCCGGATGGACAAGGAAGGAATGTCAAGGCATATTGTCCTGCCATTTTGACAAGCTATTAAAGCTGCTTAGAAGTGTTTGCTCTTCTACAGAAATCAGAGCAAAGATAAACCAATGGGACCTAATCAAGCTGACAAGCTTTTGCACAGCAAGGGAAACCAAAAAGAAAACTAAAAGACAACTAACAGAATGGGAGAACATTTTTTCAAATGACACAACTGACAAGGGCTTAATCTCTAAAATACATAAACAACTGATGCAGCTCAACTGCAAAAAAGCCAACAACCCCATTGAAAAATGGGCAATGGACCTGAATAGACATTTCTCCAAAGAAGATATACAGATGGCCAACAAGCACATGAAAAAATGCTCAACGTCATTGATAATTAGAGAAATGCAAATCAAAACTACCATGAGATACCACCTCACACCAGTCAGAATGGCCATCATTAACAAGTCCACAAACAACAAATGCTGGAGGGGGTGTGGAGAAAAGGGAACCCTCCTGCAC
>PVHT020003785.1:4128492-4148291 GCA_004024745.2 Catagonus wagneri
TATATCCAGACAAAAATTTCCTGGAGAAAGACACTTGCACACGCATGTTCACTGCAGCACTATTCACAATAGCCAAGACATGGAAACAACCCAAATGTCCATCGACAGATGACTGGATTAGGAAGATGTGGTATATATACAAGATGGAATACTATTCAGCCATAAAAAAGGATAAAATAATGTCATTCGCAGCAACATGGATGGAATTAGAAACCCTCATTCTGAGTGAAGCAAGCCAGAAGGAGAAAGACAGATGTCATATGAAATCTCTTATAACTGGAGTCTAAAACTGCACAAATGAACATCTCAACAGAAAAGAAAATCACGAACTTGGGGAACAGACTTGTGGTTGCCAAGGGGGCGGGGGAGGGGTGGGAGGGAATGGGGATAACTAGTGCTTTAATGATGGAAAAGCAAGGAGATCCAACTGTATTGCACGGGGAACTATATCTAATTACATGTGACGAATCCATATATGTACATGTAACCGGGTCACCACGCGGTGCAGTTGGAAAATCTGACAGAAATCTGTAAAGCAGCTATGATGCAAAAAAAAATAAAAAAATAAATTATAAAAAAAAAAGAAGTGTTTGCTCTTCTGCCTTTGTCACAGGGATTTGGGGAGACTGTATGAAGAGTTTCTTTGAAACAGATGTTAGGGCTTGCTGTTGTTTGTTGACTTACAATGAGTACGTGGATGAATACATTGAGAACTAGTCTTGGGAATGATGTTCTAAGAAGCTTAAGTTGTATTCTTTAGGCAGTGGAAAGGTGGGGTAAGAGTTCACAGATTTTAAGCAAAGGAGTGATGTGATCAGGTCTGGTGTAAGAAGATAACTGGCAGCAGAGAGCGGTCGGGTTCTTCCAGTTAGGACCATTGCAAGTTCTGCCTGGATTCTAAGCCAGGCTCCACTGTTTCTGAGCTTTGAGAGTTTGAGCAGATTACTTAATCTCTCTAAGGCTCAGTTTCCTCATCTGTAAAAAGAAGGTTCTAGTACCCACTTTGAGCATTGTGGTGGGGAATAAGGAAGATATTTAGAGAATTGAGCCCCCTGCCCCACGTACAGCAAAAACTGTAAAATAGCAGCTCTTTTGCTACAAGTTGTTACGAAAGGGTTGTGACTGCAGGTGAGTGGTTATAAGCCTACTGCAAAACAAGCTGAGAGGGGTGAAGAGGAAGACACAAATTTCTCCTTTGTCATAAGAGTAACACATGTTTACGGAAAAGTGTCAAATATAGAGAACAGGGAAAGGTTAAAAAGTGATATCCATCCTCATTCAATGAATTTATTGCAGATTTAATGCAAATTAACTTTTTTTGGAGGCCAAACCCAATATCAGTCATCCAGTGTCTTTTTCCTCTCTCTCCCTTTCAGCTGAGATGCATTAAATGGTTTGCATTAAATGAATGCATTAATAAAAGGAAGTTAGTGTGAACAGATATTTTTTGGACAAAGGCCCCAAAGCATTTTCTCTCTCAAAATATCTTTTGCTTATTTCTTTTTTCTATTCCTTTTGATCACTACTCAAAACAAGAAGAGGAACTCAAGTTGTCTCTCTTCGATGAAGCTTGCATGGAAGTTTCGTTTGGTGTTGGGACATGTTTGTCTTTGAACCCGGGGCCAAAGGAAAAGCAAGGTTTTCCTTGTTTCCCCTTCTCATACCTACAGTGCTTCTTTGGCGCCTCCTGCAGTGACTTCACCCTCTGCCTTCTAGTGAAGCAATTGCCTTCTCTACCAAGGAGAAAGTTCTCTGAAAGGGGATCATGTCTTAGAGAACTTTGATTCCCTCAAGAATCTTGCACTTGAGTAGTTCCCTCACGGCTCAGCCTGTTAAGGATCCAGTGTCGTCACTGCTGTGGCTCTGTTTATAGCTGTGGCGTAGGTTCCCTCTCTGGCCTGGTCATTTCTGCGTGCTGTGGGTGAGACCAAAAAAAAAAAAGTATCTTACACTTGAAAAATGCTCAGTAAATGTCTCTGGAGTATAGGCTCCAGGGCTCGGGGGCTAAAGAGGTTAGGGTTGAGCTGCCTGATTTTCTGTTTAGGGCGAAGTCACTGAATCATTCTTTTTTTTTTGTCCTTTTGCCTTTTTTAGCTAGAGCCGCACCCATGGCATGTGGAGGTTCCCAGGCTAGGGGTCTAACAGGAACAGTAGCTGCCGGCCTTTGCCACAGCCACAGCAACGTGGGATCCGAGCCGCGTCTGCAACCTACACCTCAGCTCACGGCAACGCCGGATCCTTAACCCACTGAGCAAGGCCAGGGATCGAAACCGCAACCTCATGGTTCCTAGTCGGATTCGTTAACCACTGAGCCACGAAGGGAACTCCTGAATCATTCTGCATATTAGTTTCTTTCTCTGTAAAATGGGTGTAGGTTGGGGCTGTAATAACGGGTCTTGCCTACTTTCTCGGGCTGCTGAGAAGCCTCAGTGAGATAGAACAGCAAGTTGCTGCATGGATAGGTGAATACTCTATATGCTGAGAGGGATGCGATGGTCCTTAGGCATCTACAAAGGCGCAAGGGTGCTATGGCTGCCGTCTCTCTCCATCTCTGCTGTGAGCACACTCCTTCAGGGCTTCCTCCACCCAGCCTGCCTCTTGGGCTCCATGCTTTCCTTTCTTGTACTCCTCTCCGCACACCCTGGCTCTTGCTGCTCTGCTGAATATCAGCAGAGTATAGCAAAGGGGCCCCTCAGAAGGACCAGAAGTAGAGGCTGGTTCCAGGGCTGTGTGGTTTGCAGAAGTACCTGGAGTGGTAGTCTTTGTGCCAGAGTCAGAAGCAGTGTCAATCTGAGATGTGCCAGGAGAGGGCTCTTCTTTCTGGGCCAAGGATAGACTTCAAGCCAGTAACTGCAGCCTGCTGAATAGGTTGAATTTGGCAGCAAAAGGCTCTTGAAAGAAGAAACCTCAGGGAATCGGACAGTACCTGGAAAGAAGTCAGTCTCCACTAGGCAGCGTAAATTCCCTGTAGGAGGTGAAGAGGAAGAGTGGCCCAGGCTTGGCAGTGGTTTAGATCTGCCTGAGATCTAGTATTGCCCAGGGAAGGCAGTTCACGTGCTGACACGGTCAAGCCTCGAGATTCTGTGAATGCTAAAGCTGAGACACCACTGTCCAATTTCCCTATTTTATGAATAAGGAAACTGAGTCTCAGAGACAGGAAGTGACTTTCCCCGGGTCACACAGCTGGGTTACAACTCAAAGACCTGTGCTCTTCCTGCTTTTCCTTGTGGCTTCCCATTCCCTCTCTGGGTCCTTAGGGTTGCTCACTGAGCAGCAGAAACACAGTCATGGGACACTGCTTAGAAATTGTTACAATCCTTTTTCTTTGTTAATCATTTGCATTAACACAATGTAAAAAGCTCTGCTGATTTGAAGAAAAGTGAGTAAAGTGGTTATTTCGAATTTTGCTAAGATCTATTTTTCATATCTTTATGGGTAGCTGGTGTGGACTTTTATTCTGGTGAATTCTGAAAATCTTTTTAAAGAAAATGTTTAAGCATTTTGATGTAATCTATATGATGGAATACACCTCAGCAATAAGCAGAAATGAACTATTGATGCTACAGCAATAAAGATGAATCTTAGAAAGTTGATGTGTGGCTCAGTGGGTTAAGGATCCAGCGTTGGCACTACAGTGGCTCAGGTGGCTGCTGTGGTGGGGGTTCAATGCCTGGCCAGGGAACTTCTATATGCTGTGGGCAGGGCCAAGAAAAAGATGAATCTTAAAATAATTTTGTTAGGTAAATGAATCCAGACCAAAAAAGTATGTACTAATTGTCTAATGTATATAAAATTCCAGAAAATGCAGATGAATTCATGATGATAGAAAGTAGATTAGTAGTTGTTTGGGGGAGAGAGAGTGGCTACAAAGATGAATCACTAAGGGGTGTGAGAAAACTTTTAGGAATGATGACTGTATTCAATACCTTTGATCATAGGACTGGTCTCATAGGTGTATGCATATATCAAAATTTATTGAACTGTATGCTTTAAATATATGTAGTTTACTGTGTGTCAGTTATTCTAGATGTTGATGATGTTGGTGATGATAAATTAATCCAGTACTTTGTGTGTTTAATTTGAGTTTTGAAGAGAATTTAACATGAAAAAATATGGCAGGGAATATAATGATAACATCATAAGCACACACACACACACACACACACACACACACACACACACACACAGAGTCTAAGGTTCATCCTTTGCTTTATCTGTATTCCTGACATATCAGAGACAGCTTAGGTGGAAAAAGACCTGTTTGAAAGCCTCAAAAATCCAGACCATTTTCTCTGAGGACTTTTCACACTCTGTCTCTCTCTGTCTCTCTGACACACACACACACACACAATTTAGGAGCAGCCATATTATACTATCTGATCCCTTTCCTGTGGCCACAGCTTTCTAGACCTGAGTTGGAATCTGATCCATATAGGCACATAACTATTATTTCCCAAGAATTTAAGGTATTAGGCAAGGGGGTCAAGCAGTTCCCTGGGAGCCTAGTGGTTAATAGTTTGGCATTGTCACTGCTGTGGTACTGGTTCGCTCCCTGGCCCAGGAACGTTTGCATGCCACAGGTATAGCCAAAAAAAAAAAAAAAAAAAAAAAAACGAAGAAAAACCCCAAGGAGGTCAAGATGGACAATTTGAGGGCTCCCATCTTGTGCCATGTCAGTGGAGATTCAGAGAAAGCTCATCCACAGAAGAGCAGATTTTCAATGAGGAGAAGGGAGTGGGGAAGGAGAGTGATAAGAGCAGTCAGCTGTTCTGGTTTCTGGGGGCTCTTCAGGTTCCAGGGGTTAAGCCCCGCTGTCCTTCCTGCCTTTGTGTTCCATGACTTTCCAATAAATTCCTCTTCTTAGCTGTTTAAATACCCTCTGTTTCTTGTCAGAGAAAACATTGGTTAAAGCATGAGGGTTCTGCGATGTCTATCTGCCTTTAGGTTGAAGGAGGAAATCCCTTTCATGCAACCAGTCTAGAAGTTATGGGTGGTTGTCTTCAGTGGATAACAAACAGTCACATCCTAAGTGATGGCCACAGCCCATGCTGCCCCACAGCCCAGGTGGGCAAACTGACTATGTGAGGTTGTTAGCGACCCAGGTGAGGTACAAAGTGAGTGCTCTGACATTATGTAGTTGCTATAAACCCCATCTTGCCCTTCTGCTTTCCAAGGTGGGCAAGCGCTGCTGTTTTATAATAGCAGAGTTTACTTCAAACTTTTGCCAAGACATCCCAAACCCTATCAAAGAGACTTTGAATCAAAGCCTACTTGGAAGCCCCAACTTTCCCCAAACCCCATGTTCCCCATAGAAGACATATCTGTTTCCTAACAGCCTTCTCACAGGTAACTTATGGGTCCAACAATGGTGCATTGAAGTCCTCACAGGTTTGAGGTCTCAGCTGATGCTAGCAGCTGCCTAGCACATATCCGGACTTCCTTTACTGGGCTCATTTCTCATTTAATGCATCTTGCTATTTTCCATGTCACTGTCTGTCTGTCTCCAGCTGTGTCTCTTTTGTTGCCTTTTTCTTTTGTTTTTGATTTGTTTTGTTCTCCAGCTGACATTTATCAAATGTTTGCTATGTGCTAGACTCTAATTGATTCATTTTACATCTAGTAACTCATTTAATTCTTAACAGCAATCCCAGGAGTGACAGAGAGGTTAATAAATGTGCCCCATGTCACTCAGCTCATATGCGCAGAGTCTTGATAAATACCAGACAGACTGGTTCTAGAAATCACATGTCATCCCTGTGTACTACTATTCCTCAGTAGTTCCTTTGTGCTTTGTCACATCAAATTCTCATGCTTTTGCAGAAAAGTGAGTCAAAGTTTGCTTAGAAGAATTGGCATTTGTTTTCTGACTCGATTCCTCTTTTTGCAAGGAAAAGATGAATTCCTAGAATTTCTGCTGTGGCACAATGGCATTAGTGGCATCTCTGCAGCACCAATGACACAGGTTTGATCCCAGCCCAGCACAGTGGGTTAAGGATCTGGCATCGTCACAGCTGCAGCCTAGGTCTACAACTGCGGCTTGGATCTGATCCTAGCCTGGGAACTCCATATGCCATGGGGCAGAGAAGGAAGGAAGGAAGGAAAGCAGGAAGGAAGGAAAGAAGGAAGGAAGGAAGGAAAGAAAGAAAGAAGAAAGAAAGAAAGAGAAAAAGGTAGAGAAAGAAAACAAAGAGAGAAGAAAGAAAAAGGAAAGAAAGGAAGGAAGAAAAAAGAAAGAATAGAAAGAAAGAGAAAATGGAAGAAAGGAAGGAAGAAAGAAAGAAAAAAGGAAAGAAAGAAAAGAAAGAAAGGAAGATGAATTCCTACAAGCAGGGATTATAGTGTCATCAAGGGAGGCTAGACCATGAACTCATTCAAAGGGACATTTTCAGTGGTAGCTTTTTCCTCTATTATCCATTATTGGGTTTGCTCAGTGGGATGTTTAAAGACTAGATGGGAAGACCAACACAGCTAGTGTTCATTGATGAAAGGAAGAAGGGGATCATAAATGAGAGAGGCTGGCAAAGAAAAGCTCTGTGTGCAGCTCAAGGACGACATACACTATTCTGATGAGATGGGCAGATGACCCCATCTGGAGGGCAAAGAAGAGGGAACCGGAAACAGACTGCAGAGGTGAGTCCTGAGAGCTGAGCAACCAGCCAGATGTCCAGACAGCTGGGAACTGTGGCTGGTGGTCCAAGGACTGACCCTGGTTTGACCCTCTTCAGCGGTCTGCTTCAGCTGGGGGCTTCTCTTTGACCATGTCACCAAAACATAGTCCAGCACATCAGCCTGCTCAGGACTGCTGTGTGTTCCTTCCTGGCCTCATGCCCAGCTTGTCAAGTTAATCAACACTTTCATGAGCGCTTACAATGTGATAACAAATAATGATGATGATAATGATATAATAGTAATAGCTCTTAGAGAACAGTTGCTTACTAAGGCTCAGGCATTTTGCACATATGATTCCTTTCCATCCTTTACATCCTGAAAATAACCTTTTTGAGAGCTAACAATCTGCTTAAGTAATGACTATTAACTGATCTTGAAGCACCACCCCAAATGAAGAAGTAAAGAAATGAATGAATAAATTAACTTCAGGTATGTTAATACTTTAAGAAAATAAACCAAGTTGATGTAATAGGGGAGTGGGGGGAGGGTTCCTCTTGAGAGAAAGTAAAAGAAATCCTCTTGAGGAAGTAAAATTTAAGTGATATTGAATGACCAGAGAGAGCCAGCCAGGTGAAATACAGTATGTGCCTGTTCCTGTTTCGCAGACAGGCCTGAAAGTTTAAGTAAATTGCCCCAAATTAAACAGCTTTATGGTGAGAGCTAGAGCAGGGACCCAGGCTGGTCTTATTACATCGCTCACGTCCTTTCCAATGTGTCCATTTGGTATATCATGTCCTGAAGTAGCTGCCACCGCTTCACCTGACTGTAAATTCTCCCTTTGCTGTTGGCTCTTACAAGTTCTATCCCTTTCCTCTTAGCTCTGGCTTTCCCAATTCAAACTCATTAGCCAGTTGTCAAGTCAGGTTTTACCTTTAGCTTAAGATCATCTTCTAAGGTCCCAGCAGTTACAACGGAATGGGGGCTGGGTGTCTCTTGTTACTGTAGTCTCTCTGCAAGATGCTGCATTTGAGAGCTTCCACTCTATTCCAGATCCCAACCTGCAGAATAAAGATAATAGTCAAACTCTGACAGGCTGGGATCCAAAATGGAGTGGAAATATGCAAAGGAGGTATGAATACAAATAAGGATCTCACGCCTTTTATTCCTTATTGCACTGGCTGGAAGGCTAGAAACTCCAGTAAATTATTGAATAGGAATAATGATAGAGGGTATCAATGAGTTGCTTCTGATAGTAAAGGAAAAGCATTCATTCTTTCACCATTAAGTGTGATATTATCTCTGAATTTTTGGTACATGATTTTATCAGACTGAAGAATTATCTTTCTTCCTAGTTTTCTAAGTTTTTATATGGTTTTTCTTTTTAGTCTGTTAATATGGTGAATTAGATTGATTTTTCAGATGTTCAGCCAAACTTGCATTCTTGGTATAAATCCCACCTGGTCATATTATTATATGATTATATGAATATATTATCCTTTTATTATATTCATATAATAGACTGGCTAAACTTTCGTTGAGAATTTTTCATGTATGGTTAAGAGGAATATTGTTCTAAATTTCTTTTTTTATAATGATTTTTATTCTTTCTATTATAGCTGGTTTACAGGGTTCTGTCAATTTTCTACTGTACAGCAAGGTGACCCAGTCACACATACATGTATACATTCTTTTTTCTTACATTACCATGCTCCTTCATAAGTGACTAGATATAGTTTCCAGTGCTATACAGCAGGCTCTCATTGCTTGTCCATTCCAAAGGCAATAGTTTGCATCTATTAAGCCCAAATTCCCAATCCATCCCACTCCCTCCCCGTCCCCCTTGGCAACTACAAGTCTGTTCTCCATGTCAGTGATTTTCTTTTCTGTGGAAAGATTCATTTGAGCCATCCATTTGTGCCATATTAGATTCCAGAAATAAGTGATATCATATGGTATTTGTCTTTCTCTTTCTGACTTACTTCATTCAGTGTGAGAGTCTCTAGTTCCATCCATATTGCTGCAAATGGCTTTATTTTGTTCTTTTTATGGCTGAGTAGTATTCCATTGTGAATATATACCATATCTTGTTAATCCAATCATCTGTTGATGGACATTAGGTTGCTTTCTTGGCTATTGTGAATAGTGCTTCAATGGACGTGCAGGTGCATGTGTCTTTTTCAAGGAAAGTTTTGTCCATATATATGTCCAAGAATGGGATTGATGGGTTATATAGTAGTTCTCTGTATAGTTTTCTAAGGTACCTCCATACTGTTTTCCATAGTGGTTGTACCAATTTACGTTCCCACCAACAGTGCAGGAGGGTTCCCATTTCTCCACACAGTCTCTAGCATTTGTTATTTGTCGACTTATTAATGATCGCCATTATGACCAGTGTGGGAGGTGGTGCCTCATAGTAGTTTTGATTTGCATTTCTCTAAAATAGTGATGTTGAGCATTTTTTCATATGCTTGTTGGCCATCTGTGTATCTTCTTTGGAGAATTGTCTATTCAGGTCTTTTGCCCATTTTTCAATTAGGTTGTTGGCTTTTTTATGTTGAGTTGTATAAGTTGTTTGTATATTTTAGAAATCAAGCCCTGTATTTCTTACAATGTCTTTTTTTTTTTTTTCTGGTGCTGTATCAGTATAATACTGGCCTCATGGAATGAGTTGTAAAGTATTCTTTCCTTTTCGATGTTACAGAAGAGTTTATGTCAAATTTGTACTATATTTTCCTTAAATATTGGCTAATTGAAGCCAGGAAGACCTGGAGTGTTCTTGTGGGAAGATTCCCCCTTCTCCCTCCTCCCCTGCCCCCACCCAATTCAACATCATAAGTGAGGTCAGGTAGTATGTGTTTTTCAAGAAACTTCTCCATTTCTTCCAATTTGTCAAATTTATTGGCATAAAACTTTTTATGGTATTTACTTATTATCTTTCTAGTATCTATAGGATGAGATTTATGTCACCTTTCCCATATTTGATATTTTGATAATTTGTGTCTTTTTTCCCTCATCAGTCTAGCTAGAGATTTATCCATTTTATTGATCTTCTCAAAGAAATTTTTAAATTCATTTTTGTGTTATTTTTCTGTTCCTACTTAATTTATTCTATTCACATTCTTATCATTTATTTTATTCTGCTTACATTAGGTCAATTTTGCTGTACTTTTTCTAGTTTCTTAAGTAGGAAACTGATGTAATTTATTTGATACCTTTTTTCTAATATAGCTATGTTAGTACTATGAATTTCCTATAAGCATCACTTTGGCTGTATCCCATGAATTCTGTTATGCTTTCACTTTAATACAAGTTAGGAAAAAATATAATTTCACTTTTGCTTTATTTTTGACCCATGGTTATGTCTAATTGCGTTATTTAATTTTTAATATTTGACAAATTTTCATGTATCTCTTTGTTATTTATTTCATCTTGGTCAGAGAATATACTTTGCATTTTTTAAAATTGAGATGAAACTTATGCACTATAAAATTCACCATTTAAACTATTTTAAATTATACAGTTCAGTAGATTTTAGGATAGTCACAAAGTTGTGCAACCATCATCACTATCAAATTCTGGAGAATTTTCAGCACACATAAAGAAAGTCATACCCATCAGTAGTCACTCATCATTTCCCCTTTCTTTCAGCCCCTGGAAAACACTAATCTACTTTATATCTCTATGGATTTGCTTATTCTGCTATTTCATATAAACAGGATCATATAATATGTGACCTTATCCCTCTGACTTCTTTCAATTAAAATAATATGTTCTAGGTTCAGCCATGTTGTAGCATGGATCAGTACCTATTCTTTTTTTTGCCAAATAGTATTCCGTTGTATGGATATACCACATTTAGTTTGTCAGTTCATCAGTTGATAGACTTTTAGGTTGTTTCTACTTTTTTGGCTATTATGAATAACACTGCTATAAACATTTATGTAAATTTTTTGTGGCAACATGTTTTCAATTTTCTTGGGTATAACTAGGAGCAGAATTGCTGGGCCATATAGTAACTCTGTGTTTAACTACTGAGCAACAGCCAAGCTTTTTTCAAAATGAATGTAATACTTTATATTCCCACCAGAAATGCATAAGAATTCTAATTTCTTTATATCCACCTACTACCTGTTATTTTCACTTTAAAAAATTATGAGGTTTTGTGCTGGTCTCAGCCTATCAATAACCAATATTGAGACTGAACTGGCCCTTCCAGTTCTTACTATGATTGCAAGGTGCCTTTCAGAAATAGTGATCAAGAAACTTTGAAAAAATATTATCACTTACAGAGCCTGGAAAGTATGCAGCAGACCTGGAACCACCACCATGAGGTCATGGACAGAGAAAAGAGAGATAGCTCACAGGACTGGGGTTTGGCTTTTATTAGGGTCAAGGGTAGGAGCCTAGGGCTTTGTTTGTTCACTCTTGGTGGAATGACTTTAAACATAATGGGAGGGGGGCGGAGAATGACCACAAGTGGCCCAAATGGTCAGTTATTTAAATCAGCCAACATGTCTAAAACAAAGATGCTTCAGTGGAGGGTGGAGGGAGGCAGCCTGGCTCTTTATCTGATCATGTGACTAGCAATGTCCTTAATCAAAATAACCATCTTTGAAGTGGATGCTTCCGCAATTCAAATTTAAGTCAGGAACTTTCATCACAAAAAGGGAAAAACCCACTGTCAGGGTTTATACTACATATGGCTGGTTCTAGTGGGTGAAGTACTATCTCATTATAGTTTTGATTTGTATTTCCCTAATGACTAATGATGTTGAGCATCTGCTCCTGTGCTTACTTGCCATTTGTACATTTTCTTTGAAGATATGTCTATTAAAATCCCTGGCCCTTTTAAAATTTTTATTTTTGGTCTTTTGTTATTGAGTTTTAAGAGTTCTTTATTCTGGATAGTAGACCCTTATCAGATATACAAATGTTTCCTTCCACTCTGTGGGTCGTCTTTCTTCTTCCTTAAATCTGCTATTGATCCCCTCTACTAAATTTATTTTAGTTTTTGAACCCTTTAACTCCAGAATTTCTATTGGGTTCCATTTTAAAATTTCTGTCTCTTCATTGATATTTTGAGTTTGATGAGACCGTTTTCTCATGGTTTCCTTTAGTTCTTTGTCTCTTTAACTCTTTTATAATACTTAAAACAGTTGATTTAAAGTCTTTGGTCTACTAAGTCTACCAAGTGTGCTTCACTAGGAACGGTGTCTTTTCATTGGTTTCCTCTGCTGTGAATGGGTCACACTTTCTTGTTTCTTTGCATGGCTGGTAATTTTTTGTTGAAAAACAGACATTTTAAATAAAATAATGTGGCAACGCTATAAATCAGGCTTATGCTCCTTCCCAGGCTTTGTTGTTCTTGCTTGTTGTGGTTGTTCAGTATATTTGTTCAGTGACTTTTCTAAAAAATGATATGCCTGGAACCAAAAAAAAAAAAAGCCCCAGTCATTGCACATGGCCTCTGCATATGTGTTTGGACACAATGTTCAGCCTCGAGGTTTACAGTTCTGCCTTAGCCTTCCATGTCCTACTTGCATAGAGCCTGAAGGTCAGTTAGAAGTGAAAGTTTAGAGTCTTTCATGTCTTTCTTGAGTACACACACAGTCCTGGGTTTACATATGGCTTTTAAATTTCTGGGCCTATTTTGAAATTTTTAAAAGCCTTTTCCCCCAAAGCATCCTCTTTCCTTTCAGGCTTTTGGCTAGTTGATTGCTTGCCAAACGGTGGTTGTTCATTTCCCTAAGCAGCAGTGACTGATACATTTACTGTCAATGTTTTTGACAAATCCCTTCTCCTCCTCTCAACTCCCACCCTGGCATTGGCTTATCACTGCTTAAGTTCCAAGTTAGGATAAATAAAGGCATGTATTTTGAGCGTATCCTCCAGGGAAACACAAGACTAGTCAAAATAAATGAACACAGTTCCTTGAGAATGAAGTCCGTTCATCTCCTCCCAGTACCTCTACCTGTACTGGGGATGTGGACTGCTTCTTCAAGGTCATTGCTCAGCTAGGGAGCGGGAGATGGGACCAAGTTAAGTTAAAATTTAGCCATTTTTTTCTTGAGTAAGCATTTTTCTTTCTTCCTACAAGCTTTCTGTTAGTTTCAAATGTTCCCAAAGACGTTGTTTCTGAGAGTTTTTCTGATACTTTTAAAGAGGGATAAGTTTTGGGGGTTCTTTACCCTCCATTTTAATTGATGACATCTAATTTGTATGTTTTGAGTGGTTTTAAAATCATGGAGTTTTATATTGTGGCTCAGAATGTGGTCTCTCTTGGCAAATGTTTCATGTGGACTCATATGAATCAGCTTGGGCTACTCTAAAACAGTACTATAGACTGGGGGGGCTGCTTAAATAACAGACATTTATTTCTCACAGTTCTGATGGCTGAGAAGTCCAAGATATCTGGCAGGGTCAGTTCCTGGGGAGGGTTCTCTTTCTGGCTTGCAGATGGTTACCTTCTTATGTCCTCAGGTGTTGTGGAACAAGCTCTGGTCTCTATTCCTCTTCTTGTAAGGACACTAATTTCATCATGGGAGTCCCACCCTGGTGACTTCATTTAAACTTAATTACCTTCCTAAAGCCCCGCCTCCAAATACTATCAACAAATGACTATAGAGCTTCAACAAATGACTATAGAGGGTGACTATAGGTAGAGCTTCAACAAATGATATAGGTGTTCAGTCCATAACAGTACTTGAAAAAAGTATGTATCCTACTGGGTTGAGTTTTCTGTAATTGTCAATTACATCAAATTGATTAAAGTGTTATCCAAGTCTCCTGTATATTTATTTTCTTTCTACTTGTTCTATCAATTATTGAAAGTAAGTTTTTAAAACCTCTGCTCATAACTGTGACTGAGTTTATTTCTTATTTTAGTTCTGTCAGTCTTTGCTTCATGTATTTTGTTTTGTTAATTTATTATGGCCACACTCACAGCATGTGAAATTCCCCAGGCTAGGGATAGACCCAAGCTACTGAAGTGACAATGCCAGATCCTTAACCTGCTGAGCCACAAGGGAACTCCTGCTTCATGTACTTTGAACTCTGTTATATGAGGTGTAGAAACATTTACAATTATTATGTCTTCCTAATTTATTGAGTACCTACTATGTGACAAGCGTTCTTGTACCTACTTTCTATACATTAACTCCTTTATTATTAAAAGTGTATTCAATAATCAGTATCTCAGTTTTAGAGAGGAGAAGAAAACTGACAAACACACAGTGGTGAAGGGCCTTGCACAAAGTTTTACATAGTAGGACAAAAACCCAACTAGTTAGATCCCAGAGTCCTCAGTTTTAACTGCTATGCTCTCTGAGGTATGAAGTGGGGATGTGAAGTTTGAGCAAGGTCAAGTTAGGGAATTTGATTGGATTATAAGCTTCCTTGACACTTTTGGCTTTTGTTGTAGTTGTTGAACTTGTTCAAATCTTGGCATATCACGCACACCTATTATCAGAGGAGAAAACAAAACACATTTCCTGACAAAATAGATGTAATTTAGGTGGGAGCCAACTTTTAAATTCCATATATTTCTGTTCTTTTCCTCTGGTTTGTCTGTGTGGCCTGAGAGTTGATCTCTCTCCTTGTCCCTGGGTTGTACAAAACAGTTTCAGGATGCCGGATCAAAAAGAATGGATATATCTCAAATAGACTTTAGCAGGTCAATGAACCTATTGCCAAATAAGCTCAGTAGCCAACTCCACTTTGCCAACAGAATTTCCTTCAAGGGCTTCCTACAACCCCCTCCCCCATTTTTTCAGCTTAAATTGCTCACAGATAAGGCATTGGACTTTTAAGAAAAAGAAGGATTTGAGTTTCAGCTTTTTCACTGACTAATTTTGTGACTTTGGAAAGAGACTTAACCAATCTGTAAAATGGGTTTACCTACAAAAAATTTAAGTAGCAATACATAAAGCACTCCCTAAATGTGAGCTATATTAGTAGAATTATCTCTCTTTAGAAATACTATACCTGATCTTATCCAAAAGGCTGAGAAGTGGTAATTCTTTATAAATAAAGAAATCTGCTTCCTCCAGTATCTGCTTAGCAGTTTGTCAGTACTAACAATTGTTAGTGACTGGGTCTCTTCCACATATCAAACACTTTTATCTCTATAGTCTCATCAAACCCAATGACATTGAAGAATCTTTTATCAGATTTTATAGAGGAGATAAGGAGACTCAGAGAGATTGTATTACTTGCCGATGACCATGCCTAGTGTGTATGTGAAAACGAGGATACAAATTTCATCTGTAAATAGAACCTCTTTCTTCCACATATCTCACCTCTCCTCCCTCCCTCAAATGATAGAGAGGCTTTCCTAGGCCATCCATGTACAGCCATGCATTTTGAACAACTCCAGAGAGTGTCTTTTTCATAGACATCAATGTGAATGGTGTGATCTCCCCCTCCCCACACACCTGGGGTGATGTACAACATGCACCTTGCAGTTATGTATGAGCAGGCCCTGGAGCAGAAAATGAGTTTTATTCAGAAAGGAAGGAAGATTTTGCAGATAATAACATCCTCACCCCTGCATTCCTCCTTGCAGCCATTCTTGCAGGAACTTTCCAAGCTTTTATGCTTCTGTGTAAATGATCTGAAGGGACCTGATTGCACCACCTCTTACCATGGGGTGTGATGTGGTTTCTCACCGTGATGGTGTCGGATAGGCCTACATCTGTACACTTTGGGAATTTACCTTCCACATGCCCCTACAGGCCTGCCGCCTTCCAAAAAAAACAACTGTGAAAGAAATTACCTGGCTGGAATGGGTAGTATGATGCAAAATATAGGCGGGGGTGAGCTATTTTCTTTGAGTTCATCTTAGAAGATTTCCTTCATGTACTTGTGTATGCTTAAGCCACTAAAAGTTTGAGAGGCCGTCTTCCATGAAATGAACCCTTTTGTGTCTCACTTTCCAAAAAAACTGCTCTGTTCCTTTGGCTGTGGGATATGCCTTTACCCATATATGAGTGAACATTTAAGTTTAGGGATAAGTTAGAGGACACGAATAATTTTCATTCGGGTATGTTTTCTTCTTCTTTAGGCCGATTTCTTAATTGCTCTGGTCCCCAGAGATATTTTCCTATGAGCTAAGCTTTAACAATAATATTTGCACTCAGGGAAGCTGGAGGCAGCAGAAACATTAACTATCAGTGGATCTGGGAAGGGTCTGCAATATGGGCTGGTGATTTCATTTAATTAGTGATTTCATTTAATTACCTCAGTGTTAGTTACAAAAAATTATTATACTTCCCCTATATTTATATAGAGCTTTACAGAATGCTTTCACAGTTAGAAACTAGTCTACGTTTTACCCTTGGGAAATTGGAGAGAGAATTTTACCTTACAAAAGAAGAATCTGGGATTATGAGGCTAGAGATGTCAAACAAAAGGTCCAAGTTCACAAATAAAAGTCAGAATCCTATTCGAGCTTTCTTCCCAGAATGCCCTTAGCCATCATGGAATCCCTGTAAAGTTTACGGAGACCTAAATCCTTTGCTTTTCTCTATTCCTAACAAACATTTATCTCAACAATGTGGGGAACATGAAAAAAAACCTCCTCAAATTGTAGGGATTTTAAACTAGAGTTGAGTGAGTATTCCAGTGGAATAAATCCGTGTTTTGGTAAATAGGCTCATCTAGCAATAGCCCTTTATGTAATCCTTTATCTCATCTGCAAGTGCTAACAGAAACAGTAAGGGGCAGAACTGCATTTGCTGTCTATTAAGAATTGTTTCCACAAGAATTACCCCAAGGCCAAGCAGTATTCACATCCCAAAGTAAACATGTGGTTCCTGTTGGCCTGTGGAGTTATAGGGAAGTAGAGTGTGGATAGCCCAACTGACTGATTGTCTCTCAGCCAGACTAGGATGCTCTGTTCATTCTTGAGGACCTGGAAATAACTTTATTCGGTCAGAAATCTATGCTTACACTCCCCAAGTTCTCCTCTACTACTTCGGTCTTCAAATGGGGCCTCCAGGGGGACATATGTCTTTTGTGTCTAAACATGGCTGTTGATACAACCACGTGCATTGATGTACATCGTTAACTGATGATGCATAAGGAGGCTCTTTTGGTTCTCTTTGGACGTCTGGGTTCTTGGGAACAACTGAACACACTTGAAGGTAGGATCTTAATGTGAATGAAACATGTTATTTTAGAAAATGGAAGTGACTTTTGATTCGATGGAAGCCAGCGCTGATTCACAGCTTAGTGGGGAGTTTAGCAAAAGAAATCAACCTAGACCAAGATTGGAGCAGGTTGGAATGAGAGAGAAAATTCAGAATGGGAGAATTAAGCTCTGTGGTTCCAGATTTCCTTCTGGGCTTGACATGTTTCCAAAAACTACTTCTTCCAAGTGAAATAACAAAGCAGTAATTCCTCTGGAACTTAGTGTTTCTAGCTGCCTTAGCTCCCTTGAGGACAAACCTTTATCAAATCTTCGCGGTGGGGAAAGAATTTATGACATGTAACACATCTGATGTGTTCCCTTTGACCAACCAGAAACGTTAAAAAGAACAAGGAGGAGAGAGTGGAATATAATGTTAGAAATACTTCGTTGGTAATAAATACTTAGACATGTACTATTCTGTGTAATATTTTACAAACTTTCCTTCTTAACTCACCTGAAATTTCACATGGACATGTAATACCAAATGTATAGAGAAAAGTGGAAATGTTATGGTTGAATGGGAGGTTGTTATATGGAGCCTACTTGATCTGCCACCTACACATGTCCTCTGGGGATTATCAGAGGCCCTTCAGATCTCTAAGGAACACAGTGAAAAACCAGTGGGCCATTGCTAGAGGAGGTCAAGACTCTGAACTCTTGGATGGGAAAGATCGTAACTTGTTCATTTCTATATTATTGATGCAAGAACAAGACTTGGCTCATGGCAGGTGCTAACTAATTTTGCAATTAGTTAAAAAACTGTTAAATAACATTAAAAAAAACCTATATCTGAATGACAACAGTACTTAAAACCAAGTGAGACCAGGAAAATAAATCTATTAAGGACAATAAATGTGGGCTTTACATGAGTCATTGTCCTCATAATTGCCTCCCAGGAGAGGTACCTCTTGCCATTTGGCCCTAATGAGAAATGATATACATAACACTAGTGAATCTCCCAGCTTAATGAAGTTTTATTTTGATATATTGTCAGGTCTAGTTCATACACATCCTAGAAGTCACATGTAAGAACCTGTAAAACCATAGCTCCCAAATTTTAGAACATACAAGAATCCCTCCAAGAATGGTAAAAAACATAGTTTCTGGGTTGTGCTTATGGGGGGGGTGAGACTGGCCACTTCAAAACATCTCTTTAGTATGTGGATTATGCCATAATGAAAATAACCAAGCCCAAAAAACTCAGGAAGAAACTTTGATCTCCCCCCCACTAAAAGCTCAAAAAATTTATATAGAAGCCTTGTTAAAAGAATTGAGCTATGACTAGGGATATCTGCAAGAATACAGGTTGGGTGTATGGAAGGGAACAGAGCCTAAAGATCACAGTCCATTCTGTGTCCCATTGTCTCTGCAGGTCCAGCAATCATTTATTTACTAAACTTTTGCTCTTCCATCCCCATGTGAATTGCCTTCCTCCCCTTTAACATCCTAAACCTCTACTCCAGCTTCCTCTTTTGTCCTTAGCTAAAGATGGTTTTGAAGGTGAGGGTTTTAGTTACTTTAGTGAGATACTTAGTTTTGCTGGGTCTCTCCCATGAATACATGCTATTACACCTTGTTTGATTTTCTCCTGTTAGTCTGTCTCAGGTCAATTTAATTTTTAGACCAGCCAGAAGAACTTAGATAGAAGGTTTTTCCCTCCCAGACATGCTCTAGATGTTCTGATTTAGCAGGTGTAGTGTAGGGACTAGAAGTCCTTTTCCACATGGTTCACAGGCCACAGTTTAAGAATCCCTGACTGCCCTGAATGAAAGGTGGAGGAGATAAAAGGTATTTGCTTGTTCTTGGAGATGTCAGCTACACTTCTAGATTTTGTGAATTCTAGGCAAACTAAGAACCCCAGCACTGATCTTGAAGGCAGCCCTGGAATCACCCCCATTCCTCCAGAGGTTGCCAGAGTGGTAACTTTCACCTTACAGGCTTTCTAGTTCACCACCTGCTGCGAGCGTCTAGGGGTGGGGGCCTGGGAAGATGACCCCAGCTACAGCTGCAGCCTGGATTTGCTCTTTTGACATATTTCTATTAAAAGCCTGGAATAGCCCCAAAAGTGTCAAGCAGTAGACAGAATGTGTTCAAAGTAATGTGGAAAGAATAACAGAACTACACAATCCAAATCTCTATAACCACATTCTTTCAAAGAAAGCTATCATATTAGCAGAGTCTATGGAAATCTACAGAATTCTGAAACAAGACAGAATGGAAAATCCAAATTCCTTTGCAGTTGTGATATTTTCCCCATTGCTAAATATCATGACTAAAGGTCTGGCTTTGAGATGGTGATAAAAACCGACATTTGTATATAAGGAGTGTTTACAAAGGATTATTCTAACAAGGAGTCGGCAAAAAAGCCTTGAGAGGTTGGTATGGCAGATTTGATTTTAGAATATTAAGTATTTTTTTTTAAAAAGTAAACATCATTTTAAATTATATCAGTTCCAAACCCTTAGTTTTAAGGTCAAAAAAAATTTTTTAACGCCTTTGAGGATGACTGAACTAATATGTAGCAGACAAATGCTTCAGAAGCCAAGGAACCACTGTACCCCTCGCCCTCACTATTTCCCCCACTCCCCTTCCAGATTGTTTGAAGCAACATTGCATCTTCACAGGAGTTGTAAAGTAGTCTCCTCATGTCACACTGATCAGTTATGGTCACCTTATTTCAACAAAATACTGAACAGCCTTTTACAGCTGAAGTATCTCCAGACTATTGATGAGGTCTATCATTCCAGCTACCCCTCAACCCCATCAGCTCTTACTCAGAAATAGCTGAATGGGAAATACCACAACAAAATTCATTAAAATATGTAAACATAATTTACAAACATTCTAGGGAACTGAGGATATCTGCCAAGAAGCCTTTTAATACTTCATGAGTGTTCCCTTATGGAAATGTTTCTCAAATTTGTGGAACATTGGTCTCCCTTGTATTTTTTTAAGTTTATTTATTTACTTATTTATTTTTTGCTTTTTTTTTTTTTTTTTT
>PVHT020003785.1:4149291-4165665 GCA_004024745.2 Catagonus wagneri
ATGCCGCATCCTTAACCCACTGAGTGAGGCCAGGGATCGAACTCATGCCCTCATGGATACTAGTCAGGTTAGTTAACTACTGAGCCACTGTGGGAACTCCATTATGGATTGATCCCTTGTCTCACTCAGTGGGTTGGGGATCCATGTTGCCGTGAGCTGTGGTATAGGTCACAGACACAGGTCCTAGCCTGAGAACTTCCATATGCTGAGAGTGTATCCATAAAAAATAAAAGATGGGTTTTATTCATCCCATGGGCCTAACTCACTATGACAATTATAAATTGTGGTCATGCCTGATGGGACATGTAAGGTAGCTGCCATGAAAATAAGAATTTTCACTAGAGTTTCTGTATTCTGGAGGGATCAGTTAGGGAGAGAGAAAAAAATATTTCAGTTTCTGCTACAAAGATATAATTTACCAAATTGCCGTTGTCATACTATAAAAGGAAAGGTTTCCTTAAATCTGGAAAACAGGAGTTCCTATTGTGGCTCATTGGGTTAAGAACCCAACATAGTGTCTGTGAGGATGCAGGTTCGATCCCTGGCCTCGCTCAGTGGGTTAAGGATCTGGAATTGCCATAGGCTGCCACATAGGTCACAGATATGGCTTAGGTCTGGTGTTGCTATGGCTGTAGTGTGGGCCCCAGCTGCAGCCCCAATTTGACCCTTAGCCTAGGAACTTCCATATGCTGCAGGTGTGGCCCCCCCCAAAAAAAAAGAAAGAAAAAGAACTTGGAAAACAAATATTAAAAAGCCAGTAGTATTTTAGTTAAAAAAAATTTCTTCCTATGACTTCTTAAAGATGAAGCATTTTTTTCAAGTGCATCAGAGTAAAGTAGTAACTGTCTATAAATGACAAGATTTAAAATGGCATGGTTGGTTCAAGATCTGATCATAACGCAATTGACAAAGAAATTTAGTTATCCCTGTGACATACAAAATGTTAAAATAATAACTAGAGTTATTACTGATAACATTATACTAGTATATATCCAAATTTGGGGAATTTCCCATAATTTCTAGAACATTTATATCAATAACATTTACTCATATGATAGAACTAAAGTTTATTGTCACTTAATTGATAATGTTTCCCATGGAATTTAACATAGCAAATAAAACTAATTATTTAATATCTCTCTTTGAGACATTTCAGGGACCCTCTGAAACATCCCAAAGTTAACCAGAGGTCAAAAGGACTTCATTTAGGATTTGATTTAGGAGGTTTGTCAGAGACATCAAAAGATATCAAAAATGGGATTATAGGTCATTGTGAAAGAATACTTGCTTAATCAAAGTGACAATAAAAGATTTCAGAGGCAAATACAGAAGTTACAACAGATTACTTTTTATAATGCTGTCAAAACATATCAATATTCCAAGACAACTTTATCCCTTAACAGAGAATGAAAAACAAATTCTAGTTTTGTACCAACTTACTTTTAATATTAAAATTGATCCATCTCTTTTTAGGACCAAATTACTTTCGTTTTCCTTAACAAAATGCCTTTCTATTCCTTATATCTTCCCCCCCTTGTGCATGGAGATTTTTTTTCCTTATTAGTTTTAGTAGTTTTAATATACATAATAGTTGAAATTTTTAATCCTTAGAAACCTTAATTTCTAGTGAAAACTAAGAAAGCAATTATCAACTCTTTGTTATACCAGCATTTCTGGACTGACAAACTTATAAATACATTTCATAACTTCTAGAGACTCTAGAAGTATTATGCTATACTCTAACAGCATAATATTTTTTTCAATGTAGTACATGACATGTTTCTAACTAGACCTAAGATATCTTTAGTTTTTGTATAATAAGAAACTTAAGTAGATAAATTCAGACTTGTTTAACAATGTTTCAGTATTTTATATTTGGAAATTAGCTAGACATTCAAATACATTCTTATCATTTAAGTTAACCTGGCAAAATTCTAAAGTTTTAAGTTACCAAAAAGCTTTGGAAAAGCTATTTTTAAGTAGACATACCATAAAACATAATTATTCTTAAAGAGTTTACCCAAAAACTCTTAACACATTTACATTTAACTAAATCACTTATTCGCAACAATTATGTTTAGGTTACTCATGAAAACCTCATGAGTCATTAGACAAGATCAGCCATCATCTCAAGCTATTTTTCTTGCTGGTGAATTCTGTAAGAGATAACATGATCTTATTCTATTAAACCTAAGTACAATAAAAATATTATACTTAATGCTGATAACTCTAAAGACATGCCTGTATTAATTAAAACAGTAACTTTAAAATTGACTTTATTTAGAGATCAATCCTAGATCTCATGAACTTGGCAAACATTCGTATTAGTTTCTATTATATTTAGAAATATTTAATTTGTAGGTACATACATTTAAGCCAATTAAATAGAGCTCTTTTACACATTAATTTTGGTAATATTTTCCAGGAATAGAAAAATACCTTTCTGTAATGTATATACCTATACAAGCAGAGATTTCATAGCTTTCATTTTAAAAGATTAGTCATGAATCAGGTATAACAATATAAAACTAATTTATAAATAACAAATTTATCAGCTCAGCTGGCCAAGGCTTTTTGCTATTTGTGGGAAAGACTTGTATTTGTATTTGTATTTATATTTGTCCTTGACAAATCTTTAAGGAAGCTGTGAATTAGATTTTGGGTGATGGCACCTTTTCAGCAGTTCGTGCTTTTAAAAAGCTCTCTCTCTCTTTTCTTTGGTTTCAGGTTCTACCTGATTGAGTCAATCTGGCTCAAGGGTCTTAGGCCATTGTGGGCTGTGTTCACATTTCTGATTTTGTAAAGATTTGCAAGGCAACGACAGCTGCTTTCCATTCCCAAAAGACTTGTTATACCTAAAACGAGTCTCAGTTATACCTAAAAGCTGATCTGCTCATTCAACTACATTTTCTTTAATTTACTACCTTATATCAGCAAGGAGATTTTCAACTAAAATGGAAATAGAAAGAGTTTCATGTTCTAGAACTTCAGGGTTCAGGGTATGGTGCCTTCAAAAATTTGCACATTCATTCAGCAAAGACCCTCTTACTGAGCCTATGGGTCAACCCCAGACCAATTCACCCTAGGAGCAAAAAGCCTCTGTCTGCTATTGTTCCCATTAGCTCCTGAATATCAGCCCCCTTTTTTACCTTATAATGCGTGGGTTCTGGAAACCCTATTGGCTTCCTATGGCACCTTCAATTAAAACCTGAAGGATGGCTTTGCATGCCCTGTCTTATAGCACCAGGCTGGGGAAGTATTTCTGCTGAGATGCAGGTGTCAGTCTTCACAATACAGTCAGGTAAAAGAGATGTAACCATCTTATATAAAGCCTGTTCAAACACACCAATTTTTAAATAAATGTCATCTCAATTCCATCAGCTCATACCTTTACCTTTAGCCTCCACTAGGACCTCATCAATAAGTGTCAGTCTTACAAGGAGTGCCAGACACTTTTCTGTTCCTCTCCATTTCATGCATTCCTGTATAAAAGGCTTAAGGTTCCCAGGGAGGGGAGAGTGAAGGAACCTGGGCTCTTTTGTCAATTTTTAACTTGATTTATTGGCCTGTTATCCCAAGCACTTGTTGGTCAGGTTTCTCAGTGTCATTTTTACCTACAAGCTTTTAAAATTTCTCCAAACCTGTGTAAATAGACCATATTTGTTTGGGCCCCTTTAATGATGGGGAGGGGGGCAATAGCAAGTCCCTTTAGCCCACCCAAAATTAGATAGTGCTGTATTAAAACCTTTGTTTTAACCCCATCAATGTCTGTTTTATTTATCCCGTTAATTAATAACCATGTTAAGATTTCCATCCCTCTGGGATAAGTCCTGTGACTCTTCCGATTTCTCTTTATTCCATCACTTTTAATATCTGCTTTATTTATTTTATTTCTTAATAAATTTTAAAAATATCCTCCTTGCTAGGAAGAGTCTCTTGACTTCCCCCTCAGCTTCTTCCCATTGCCTTGTTAATTAAACTAATGTTATTATTAGCATTCATAAGAACCATTGAGGGGAAGCTAAGACCACAAATTCGATAAGGCTTCCCCAATTTTTTTTTTTTTAATCTTCTTATGGCCTTACCTGCAGCATATGGAAGTTCCCAAGTGAGGGGTCAGTTGGAGCTACAGCACTAGATCTGAGCTGCATCTGCAACCTACATCACAGTTTGCAGCAATAAAAGATTCTTAATCCACTGAGTGAGCCTGGGGCTAGATCCTGCCCCCTCATAGAATGTTAGGTCCTTAACCCACTGAACCACAATGGAAACTCCCAAACTGTTTTTGGGAGTTTGGAAGTTCTTAAGATTGGCCTTTATATTTCTTTGTATCTACCTTTTGATTTAGCCTTTCCATAGGTACCGATAAAACAACAGTTTATGATGAGAGCTCTCTAAAAATGTGTCAGTTTAGGAGTTTTTCCAATTTAAAGATTCCATCCTCTGGCCATTGAGAATAGGGTCTTAATAGTAAATCAAACCAATAAGCCTTTTTATGGAAAGAGACAGAAATAAAATATTGACTGCCAGGAGTTCCCATTGTGGCTCAGTGAATTAAGAATCCAACTAGTATTCATGAAGATCTGGGTTCAGTCCCTGGCCTTGCTCAGTGGGTTAAGGATCCAGCATTGCTCCAAGCTGTGGTGTAGGTCACAGATGTGGCTTGGAGCCTACATTGCTGTGGTTGTGGTATATATAGGATGGCAGCTGCAGCTTCAGTTCAACCTCAGCCAGGGAACTTGCACATGCTTCGGGTGCGGCCCTAAAAAGGAAACAAAAATATAAGAAAATATTGCCTGCCATATCAGTAAACAAATGATGTCACAGTTATCAGTGATTGCAGCCAACTCTGACGGAGAGCCAAGCCCCAAGGGAACTCAGGAAGGAAAAAAAGAATACCTGCCATCAAGCAGCCATTAGACTGCAGCCACTCTCCAAGGTGCACCCTGAGGGAACTCAGGATGTGAAAACACAGGATACTGGCCTCAGATAGCTGAGATGCAGATCAGTGAAATGATTTCAGTGAGCACAGACCTTTGCAACTTCTCATAGAAGGGCTAAATTCCTTGATATATCTAGCTTTCTTTTATTAACATAATCTTATGGGAGTTCCCATTGTGGCTCAGCAGGATAAAAACTCAACATGTCTGTGAAGATACGAATTTGATCTCTGGCCTCCCTCAGTCCCTGGCCTTGCTCAGTGGTAAAGAATCTAGTGTTGCTGCAAGCTGTGGTGTAAGTAGTAGATGCGGCTTGGATCCTGCATTGCTGTGGCTGTGGCATAGGCCTTGAGCTACAGCTCCAATTGGACCCCTAGTCTGGGAACTTCCATATGTCACAGGTGCAACCATAAAAAGAAAAAAAACAAAACAAAACCATAATTTTTTATTTCTACTATGTGCCCTCGGTTGCAAAAACTCCTATATATCTTAGCTCCCGCCTCACCTCCTTGGAGCAGTTTTCTCAGGGTTACTTGAGATGCTGCCTCCTGAGCTTAAGTCCTCAATTTTGTCCACCAAATAAAACATAACTTTCAACTTTTAGGTTGTACATATTATTTAAGTTGACAACCCAGAGGTAACTTTCCAGACTTATTACCTTAGATGCAAGAGGCATTCCCGGTGAGACACAAATGATGGGGTCCTCATAGTCCAAAGTCTCGTCCCAAAAAGAGTCTAAGAAAGTTTGAGAAGATGGAGGCCCTTTATAGACTGAGACCACTCAGAGCTGGCACAGTTGGACAAAGAGATGCTTAGAATCACAGATGCACACTTTCTAGGTGGCCAAGACCTGAGAGAATATTCTCACTGGTTAACAAGGCAAGCACTCAAGATAGAAAAAGACAAAAGGAAAATCTAATCAGATCAATGGTTTTCCTCACAAATGATACAAAAAACAAGAGACAGAAAAACCGACCATCTCTGGGGAGGAAAAGAATCAACAAATTAAGAGCACTCAATCAAATTTTAAACCCAGAGTTACTGAGTCTGGGGAGCTAGACCTATGAATACTTTCTCCTGCTTATTTAATTTAATTTAATTTTCATTTACTTATTTATCTTTAGGGCTGTACTCACAGCATATGGAAGTTTCTGAGCCAGGGGTGGAATCATAGCTACAGCTGCCAGCCTACACCACAGCCACAGCAATGCCAGATCCCAGCTGCATCTGCAACCTACGCTGCAGCTCACAGCAACGCCAGAGCCTTAACCCAATGAGCAAGGCCAGGGATCCATCCCGCATGCTCACAGACACTATGTTGGGTTCTTAACCCACTGATCCTCAATGTGAACTCCATTTTTTTTGTTGCCTTTTTGCTAACTAATTTTAGAAAAAGAAAAAAAAAAAAACCTTTACCACACTTTTATCCAACAGACCCTGCAGGCAGAGATCCAGGAGACTGACCAATGAGGCAAGAATTCTCACCTTCTGCCTGCTTTTATCAGGTGTCCCAGGATCTCTTAACTGCAGCAGTTTTGGATCAAGAGGTGTCCAGCCAGAAAAGTTACATCCCATTCTTGTCACCAGCTGTTGGGCAGGAAGAAACTTCCCTCTACCCTCTAAGTTCTTCTGGCTGGTCTAAGAATTAAAATGACAGGAGACAGGTTAACAGGAGAAAATCAAATAAAAGTTTAACAACGCATATACAGGAGAGAGACCCAGAAAAAGTGAGAAACCCACCCAAGTGGCTGAAACTCTCACCTTAAATATCTTCAAACTAAAGACCAAAGGGGATGTTGGAGATGGTGGTTTGGAACTGCGAAGGGGATGAAGGCAGTTCACCCTGAGATGGAAAATCAAATGTTTGGTAAACAAATGTTTGCTGGGCCCTGCAGTACAAAGGGACACAGAGTGGACCCTGACCTTTAGGCCCTGCTGAGTTTCCCTCACAGACAAGGCCCATATTCTTTGCAGATAAGCTCTGCTGATAGCTCTATTCTGGGCACAGGCCCTTTATCTAAAAATTTTTTTTAGTCAGTCAGGGGAAGGTCAAAATTTATTCCTGAGTCTTTGGGGCTTTGATTGTTTTCAGCTTGAAATAATTCACATGCCAGGGACGTTCTGGGGTGGCAGGATTTGCTCTCCTGCACAAACATATTTAAATGAATGTAAACTGGTCCAAGAGGAGAATCACTGTTTTCCTGCTTAGAAGACTCTGAGCTCCGTTCAAATCACTGCTGCTAACAAATTCATCCAGAATGGAGGACCCACTGCAATGGGAAGGGCCTGGAAGTATTTTTTCCTTCCTGGCACATAAGTGGTGGCAGTTTATAACTGTTCTCTGGCAGAAAATGGATGTGCGTGTATTATGACAAGGATTGAGTGGTTTGTGTCCTTTTGGAAATGCCAGCTGGACGGTCCTCTTGTAGCTGTCTGATCAGACAAATTGGAATGAGGCAATGATGATAGGAAAAGCTGATGGACCTGTGGAGATTGAAAAATAGTAGGAAGAATCATAAGGCTAGAAGTTCCTTCTAGATTATTGCTGGAATTTCTTTTTCTTTCTTTTCTTTTCTTCTTCCTCTTCCTCTTCCTCTTCTTCCTTCTTCTTCTCCTTCTCCTCCTTCTTCTTCTTTTTTAATCTTTTTAGGGCCACATCTGAGGCACGTGGAAGTTCCCAGGGGTTGAACCAGAGCTGCAACTGCTGGCCTACGTCACAGCCACAACAACATCTGTGACCTACATCACAGCTTGGGGCAATGCCAGATTCTTAAGTCACTGAGCAAGGCCAGGGATTGAACCCCCGTCCTCATGGATACTAGTCGGGTTCTTAACCACATTACCACTGAGCCACAATGGGAACTCCAGTCTTCCAATTCTTAACACAAATACTCTACAGCTAAACACCACTTAAATTTTTTTTGTTTTTATACTAGGAAGTCATCAGAAAACCAATTATTCTCTCAGCAAAGAACTGCATTATGTTTTTTTTTTTACTGTTAAAATTACCATTGCAAATATTATAGATGTTTGTAGATACTTCAGAAAAAGAATATGGTTTTTAATATATTGTCTAAAACAATATACACCAAATTTTGGTTTTGGCCTCGTCTGTGGTATGAGGAAATTCCTTGACCAGGGATAAACCTGCACTGGGGGCTGAACCCCTACCACAGCAGCAACCCAAGCTGTTGCAGTAACAGCGCCAGATCCTTAACCCACTGTGGCACAAGAGAATTCCAACCACCAAATTTTTAAAATATGTAATCTCTGGGTATTAAGATCATAATTTCTTTTTTGCTTTTTTTTATGGCCACACCCATAGCATATGGAGGTTCCCAGGCTAGGGGTCCAATTGGAGTCGCAGCTGCTGGCCTATGCCACAACCACAGCAATGCCAGATCCGAGCGATATCTGCAACCTACACCACAGCTCATGGCAACACCAGATCGTTAACCCATTGAGCAAGGCCAGAGATTGAACCCGCAACCTCATGGTTCCTAGTTGGATTCGTCAACCACTGCGCCACGACGGGAACTCCAAGATCAAAATTTTTTAAAAACATAAGCATGTATTATTTATATATAAAGAGAAATATAAATGTTATTTAAAGTCAATGTAGGAGTTCCCTTCATGGCTCAGTGGTTAACGAATCCGACTAAGAACGGTGAGGTTGCGGGTTCGATCCCTGGCCTTGCTCAGTGGGTTAAGGATCCGGCGTTGCCGTGAGCTGTGGTGTAGGTCGCAGATGCGACTCCGATCCCGCGTTGCTGTGGCTGTGGTGAAGGCCGGCAGCTACAGCTCCTGTTAGACCCCTAGCCTGGGAACTCCACATGCCGCAGGTGCGGCTCTGCATAAAGGCAAAAAGACAAAAAAAAAAAATAAAGTCAATGTAATGACACTTGCTAACAATTTTGGAGTTTTTTTTTTTTCTATGCCAGGTTCTAGGCTCAAAATTCTGCATGTATTGTTTGCTTTAATTTCCCCAATATTTTTTGAGAGTAGAACTTTAATTTCCCACTTTTAGACAATTCGGAGGCAGGCTTATCAAGGTTCAGTGACTTAGCCAAGTTTGTATATGATAAGTACATGGCAAGCTGTGATTTAAACCCAGCTATTTTGTGGCTCTAGGGCCTTTGGCATAAACTTTATTAATAAAATCAGGACACCTCTTCAACTTTCCATTGCTGTCAAATCCTCATGCTCTCAGTAGGATCTAACCACTAAACTAATCCTTCTAACATGGAAAATTCTAGATTCTTATTTCAATAATGGGATTTTTTTCATACTTCTCACCGTTTTACTCTTGCTCTCTCTCTCTTTTAAACTTAGAACCTCAGGTACTTAGCATTTTGAACAAAACACAAGAAAAATGATGCTGGAGTTCCCTTCGTGGCTCAGTGTTTAACGAATCCGACTAAGAACCATGAGGTTGCGGTTTCGATCCCTGGCCTTGCTCAGTGGGTTGAGGATCTGGCGTTGCTGTGAGCTGTGGTGAAGGTCACAGACACGG
The DNA here is from genome assembly GCA_004024745.2 of Catagonus wagneri. Classification (NCBI taxonomy): domain Eukaryota; kingdom Metazoa; phylum Chordata; class Mammalia; order Artiodactyla; family Tayassuidae; genus Catagonus; species Catagonus wagneri. The sequence goes on from PVHT020003785.1 coordinate 4,158,745, forward strand.
CTCGGATCCCGCGTTGCTGTGGCTGTGGCGCAAGCCGGCAGCTACAGCTCCTGTTAGACCCCTAGCCTGGGAACCTCCATATGCCACGGGTGCGGCTCTACATAAAAGTCAAAAAGACAAAAAAAAAAGAAAAAGAAAAATGATGTTGAAATGTAGTCTCATTAGTTGGGACTGTAAATGGCCTAAGGGAATGGCTGGAAATTCACGGATGGGAGAAAATGAGCTATTTTCATAAAATCTTATTTTTCTTATGAGTTGCCTCTCTCTCTCTCTCTCTCTTTTTAAAGGAAAACGCTCACACGATATTGATTGAATAAGAGTTATTCTAGTGAGTTCTGCTTAACAGAGGTCTTATATTCCCTGCGGGAAAGGACAGGCACCAACCAGTCAGAGTGGGAGTCTCCCATGCTACAGAGACTACGGCTGGGCTTTCAGCTGATAGGTAATGAGGGAGTCTAGACAGTAGGGTGGGTGGAAAGAGGACAGGGCAGCCAAGGCCATAGGAGTACATGCAGGGTGTAGGACTAGAAGCTATCCATTAGAGAATATGGAAGTACAGTTGATTCTCATTCTCTGTGGGAGTTAGTGCCATAAAGTTGCTAAGAACACTGAATTGCAGAACACTGAAACTTTGCTCCCAAGAGAAATATGAGGTTTGTTTTCTGAGAGCCTCAGGTCACAACATTTTTGTCAACTGATCCAAGACAACCTGGTTTTATGCGTGTTTCTGTTTCAAGATATTTTATTTCATATATATTAATTGATCTGTTAGCAATGAGCCTGAGGTCAACATCCCTGCAACTCATACCTAAACTGAGCTTACTTTCTCCAAAAAGCACATCACAACCTTTTCATACTTAGAAACATTGAAATAATAGCCTAGAAGAAATGAGTGGGTGATGGATATAATTGGAGGGAATCCCAGTTAGAGGGATTCCCAAGGGTAATGGATGGGATAGACACAAGCTGAGTAAGTGGCTGAGTTTATAGGAGGGAGGGTCAGAGAGGTCAGAGCATGTAGATCCTTGCAGGCTGTTGTGAGAACTCTAGGCTTCATATTCCCATGGGAGGTCAGAGGAGGATTTTGTACAGAGGAGTAACTCTCCACTCTATCTCCTTCACCTGCTTTCTCTGACTGCTGTGTGGACAGTAGACAACAGAAAGAGTTTGTAATTGAGTCGAGAGTTAAAATTGCTTCTAGTTTCTTAGAGAATAGAAGTCAAAATAATCAGATGAGCGAGAAGATGAGGAAAGAGGGCCTGGAAATTTGAGGAGAGAGGAGAGGGTATAAAATAACCACCCGAGAGAGTAAAAAAGTGAATGGATTGGGGAGTAGGGGTGGATAATGTTATTTCCAAGCAACATTAGGTTCAAATTAGTGGTTGTGAATTTAAAGCATGACCATCAGGGACCTAGAGATTATTATATAAGTGAAGTAAGACAGAGGGAGAAAGACAAATACCATATTATATCACTTATATGTGGAATCTAAAATATGACACAAATGAACTTAGCTACAAAACAGAAAGAGACTCACAGACACAGAGAACAAATTTATGATGACCAAAGGGGAAAGGGGATGGTAAGGGATAAATTAGGAGTTTGGGATTATCAGAATAAGGTCCTACTGTATAGCACAAAGAACTATATGAACCATTATGGAAAAGAATTTGAAAAAGAATATATAACTGAATCACTTTGCTGTACACCAGAAACCCAACATTGTAAATCAACTATACTTCAGTAAAAAGAAAGAAAGAAAGAAAGAAAGAAAGGAAGGAAGAAAGAAAGAAAGAGAAAGAAAGGAAGGAAGGAAGAGAGTAGAAAAGTGAGTGGATTGGGGAGTGGGGATGGATAATGTTATTTCAAGCAACATTAGGTTCAAATTAGTGGTTGTTAATTTAAAGCATGGCCATCAGGGACCTAGAGATGATTATCTCTAGGAAGGAAGAGGAGGAAGGAAAAAAGAATGGCCATCAGCATAATTGATAATTGTATCTTTTTCTCCAGTGCAGGTATTTGTGTGGGAGCAGGTGCAAAGTAGGTGGAGATTTGGGTTGAACAAAGCTGGGGATTTTGCCAAACAACTAGATCAAACAATAGAGAGTAAGGAAGGTAAGAGAGAAAGCAAGAGAATAGTTGTAATATTTGACCATGGCATTGAGCCTGGGGAGGGAGGAGAGTGAGACCACGACTGGCTGAGGCTATTGAAAAGTGGAAAGAGTCTGTAGATTATAGGTCTCGGTGGGAATCAAATGACTGATGGATCTGGGGTTTTAGGAAGAGTTAGGGGCAAGTATAGGTAGGGGAGTGTTCAAATAAATGGGAGGCTTAAAATTAGATTCTGATGGAAAAGCAGTTCTTGATAATGATTATGTATAGGTTATGACTCTGCAAGTGAATGACTACAATAGTGTGGTGGACAAGATCACTGATGGACAGAAAGTTGTGAAATTCAGAAATCAGAGAACTGGAAGGATAGTTTTTTTGTTAGAGAGTTGGAGAGAATGATGGCAAGCCACCAATCAAAATCTTCAAGGAATGAGAAAGAGTGCCCCAGGGGTCTTTAGGTAATTGTAAGAAAGTTGAATACAGGATGGAATAATCTGAGGATGGGAGAATCAAATCTAGGTGCCAGCAGCATTACAGGGCAAGAAAGAGGTTTACTCATCCAACTGCAGGTCCAGTATACAGGGTTGGGAAGATGGCATTTAATAGGGCTATGGGAGAAAAGGGATTCCCCGGAGAGAGGCAAGTTTCAGTTAGGACATGGAGGTGAACGGAATACTCATGGAAAAGGATACAGATAAAGAAGATTTTACTGGTGATAGGTGATAAGTCCAAGAGTAGATTTTCATTTTGGTCTTTAGGGGATGCGGAGGGTGAGGCGATGGAGTCAGAATGGATGGTAGGGATTAGAGCACAACATAGGGAAGACTGGTGTAGTTTTTGGATTATCCCTAAAATTCTCCTTCTTGCAACAAACCGTTTGGTCCTATTTTGTTCAAAGTCTCCTGCTCCCCATTCAGGACACAAACTTGAACCTCAGTCTTCATATTAATAATGTACCCATCAGAAAGAGCATGAGGGATTCAAGATCAGAAGGTCTATAATGAGTGGAGGGATAAAGGAAGTCATGGAGGTTGCACTCACATTCATTTATCACGATTTTCTTTGCAAAAAAATATGCACAAAATAATGACAAGACACTGACATTTCTGGAAAACGAAAGTCTTCCAAAGAAGTAGATCATGCATTGCAAACCAAGCTAAAGAAAAATGAATTTCTGACAAAGCTGAGTCAGAGTTAGAGAAGTGCAAGAGAGGACTGGCCCACTTTCAAATCTGCTACTTGTTGTTAAAGGGGACAAATGCTCTCAAAACATTTCCCCAAAGGCACAGGCTAGATTGTGAGAATGGATTACAGACAGTTCCTAAGGATAACTGAATAGCAGGGTCTGGAGTGGCCAAGCCAGTGTTGCCAGTGGCCAGCCTTGCACGGTCTCCCTACTCTCTCCCTGTGTGGTCAGGGGCCTGGAGCAGACTCAGCAGCATCTGGGTTCTTCCATCTCCCTCTCTATGCCCGCTCCTTTCTTCTTCCCACATATGTTCCCTCTGTGTGGGTGTCTGCCTACAGTCCTTGGCACTGGCTCGCAAAATGGTCTAGTTGGATCTGAACCAAGTTCTCCACCCCCATCATCAGCACCCTCTAATGAGGAGTTTAGATGTGTCTCCAGCAGAGGCAGGTTGGGGAAGGCATAGTGTCACTTTGCAAGGGATCACAATTCTAGCTGCTCTCGGCCAGCTTTCCCGTGTTCTGATGTGAGGTAGCTTTTCTAAGATTTGAGGTTCCTTCTCTCTGTTAAAAGTGACACTCCTGGAGTTCCCATCATGGCTCAGCAGAAACAAACCTGACTAGCATCCATGAGAACGCAGGTTTGATCCCTAGACTCGCTCAGTGGGTTAAGGATCTGGCATTGCCATGAGCTGTGGTATAGGTCACAGACGTGGCCTGGATCTGGCAATGCTGTGGCTGTGGTGTAGGCCAGCAGCTGCAGCTCCGATTCAATCTCTAGCCTGGGAACCTCCACATGCCTCGATGTGGCCCTAAAAAAAGAACAACAGCAACAACAAAAAAGTGACACTCTTGTTTGCTTAACTATTGTACCACCTTCCCCTTAACAGACCTCCTGGTGTGTGTGTGTGTGTGTGTGTGTGTGTGTGTACGTCTATGCTCTATCTAACCCAAAGCTTGGGGTTCAAATGCTGAAAACATTCCCTATGTCCTCTCCATGTTCTTCCCACTGGGGCAACGAATGGGACACATTTATAAATGAAACCTGAACCAGGATCCTCTTATATCTCACTTTGGACTGCAATGTCTTACTCCTTTCAAGCTGCTGTAACTAAATACCATGACTGGGTGGCTTATAAACAACAGAGATTTCTCTCTCCCAGTGCTGGAGGATGGAAATCCAAGATCAAGCCTCCTGCATGGTTGTATAAGAACCCTGTTCCTGGTTAATAGTCAAGGTTCTCTGTGGGGTCTTTTTGATGAGAACCCTAAAGTCACTTTTGAGGGCCCATGTCCTAAGAGCCTCTCAGAGGCCCCACCTCCTCATACTGTCATCTTCAGAGGGTAGGATTTCAACATATGAATCTGGGGGGAGGTACAAACATTCAGATTGCAGCAGGCAGCATTTAATTGAAAATTATAAGGAATTTTGTGTCCTTGGAGGAGATCTGAGGTTTTGTTCAGAGGCTTGTCTTCTTCCACATTCCTCACCCCAAAGGATCAAGCCTTCTTAGGGAGATGAAAAGATGAAAAGATGAATTTGGAGCGTCATGATGGTGGTGGTAATGCCCTCATCTGGTACGACTTCTCAGAGGTGACCACTGTACAGTCAGAAAATCTGTCTTGCTGTTAATGGAAGAAATAGTGAAGGCCATGGTGAGGTTCATGAAAATTTGACATTGTGAGTTGGAGAGCAAGACTCTTATCTTTCTTTCTTCCTTGCTTCCTTTCTTTCTTGCTTGCTTGCTTTTTCGGGCCACACCTATGGCATATGGGATTTCGCAGGCTAGGGTCAAATTGGAGCTACAGCTGCTGGCCTACACCACAGCTACAGCATCATGGGATCCAAGCTGCATCTGTGGACTGCACTACAGCTCACGGCAACCCCAGATCCCTGACCCACCGAGTGAGGCCAGGGATCAAACCCGCATCCTCATGGATACTAGTTGGATTAGTTTCCGCTGTGCCACGATGGGAACTCCCAAGACCTTTTTCATCCTAGTACTTTCCAACTAATAAAATCACAAGGCACACGTCCCTCACAGAATATGGGAGGGGTTAGAATGAGTTCAGCAGAATCAGTGAAGTGGATTTGCTTTCTGTTAGCCCCATTTTTAAGGAAAGACATGTACAGAAAATAGTTCCAAATGCATTGAATTTTGGCCTCAAAGTCTTCCTTGAATATTGCTGAGAATATTTGTCTGAGTGTTGTCCAGAAATTCCCCACGAGGTTCTCATTCCTATGCCCCTAATTTGCCTAATTAATTTAGTTAATTAATACTACCCTTATTAATTGCTCTGCAGTAATACAACCCTAGAATGCATTTATCGCAAATAAGGCACAAAAAAAAAAAAAAAAACCTCCTACATGATAAATGAGCAAATGCAAGATTCCATCACACTTGGCATTCCTCAGGCTAATGTAAACATATCATTACTTGTTGAAATGTTTGTGACTTTTCTTCTTCCAGAAGTTATTCCAGCTGGTTTCCACATGAAAGTGAAGGGTTGCATTGGCTGGCTTTAAAGCTCCTGATATCTTTTGAGAACTAATAAAAATAACTAACATTTATTCAGCACTCACTGTACACTAGGGAGAGTGCCAAACACTTCAGTATATAGCACATTATAATATTTACTCTTGACAGCTCTTAGGGGAAGTTCCTGGTAATATCATCTTTGTTTTAGAAGTGGAGAAAACTGAAGCTTGAGAATATTACTCAGTTCACTCAATGCCACATGGTGAATAAAGGGCCAGAACTGGGATACAAATCCACATATACTGCATTCCAGCCCACTTACCGATATTCTCTACTTCTGTTCTGTGGTTTGACGTTTTCAGTTGAGGTTACCTTTGACATAGTTTGAGATGAGTGGATTTGGGAGGCACATCAGCTATAAACCAGAGGAGGTGTTACTTTATAAAAAAAAAAGTTTTATTGAAATATAGTTGATTTACAAGTTTGTGATAATTTCAGCTGTACAACAAAGTGATTCACTGTACAACAAAGTATATTCACATATACACACATCCATTCTCTTTCAGACTCTTTTCCCATATAGGTTATAAAGAATATTGGGTAGAGTTCTCTGTGCTATACAGTGGGTCCCTGTTGGCCCATCATTCCATATACCTCAGTGTGCATATGCCAATCCCTAAAGTATTACTTAATATTAGGTTACACGTAGGAAAAGAAATCTCACCTTTAACTTTTTTTTTTTTTGCATTATAGCTGGTTTACAGATTTCTGTCAGATTTTCCAACTGCACCATGTGGTGACCCGATTACATGTACATATATGGATTTGTCACATGTAATTAGATATAGTTCCCCGTGCATTACAGTTGGTGCTCCTTGCTATTCCATCATTAAAGCAGTAGTTATCCCCACTCCTTCCCGCTCCTCCCCCACCCCTCCCCCGCCCCCTTGGCAACCACAAGTCTGTTCCCCAAGTTCGTGATTTTCTTTTCTGTTGAGATGTTCATTTGTGCAGTGTTTTAGACTCCAGTTATAAGAGATTTCATATGACGTCTGTCTTTCTCCTTCTGACTTGCTTCACTCAGTATGAGGGTTTCTAATTCCATCCATGTTGCTGCAAATGACATTATTTTATCCTTTTTTATGGC
>PVHT020003785.1:4166665-4216069 GCA_004024745.2 Catagonus wagneri
TAGAGTTTTCTAAGGTACCTCCACACTGTCTTCCATAGTGGCTGCACCAGCCTACATTCCCACCAACAGTGCAGGAGGGTTCCCTTTTCTCCACACCCCCTCCAGCATTTGTTGTTTGTGGACTTGTTAATGATGGCCATTCTGACTGGTGTGAGGTGGTATCTCATGGTAGTTTTGATTTGCATTTCTTTAATTATCAAAGATGTCGAGCATTTTTTCATGTGCTTGTTGGCCATCTGTGTATCTTCTTTGGAGAAATGTCTATTCAGGTCCATTGCCCATTTTTCAATGGGGTTGTTGGTTTTTTTGCAGTTGAGCTGCATCAGTTGTTTATATATTTTAGAGATTTGGCAGCTTCTAGACTTCGACCTTTTTGAGAAAAACTATGCTCTAGCCAGTTTTATACAATTGGGTGTCAGGAGGTCATAGAGATCAAAGATGAATAAGACAGAGGACTTGTTGGATCATATATAATCTACAAAAATACAGAATCTCTATTGAACCCGCATCTGAACTAACACAATATTGTAAAGCAACTATATTTCAATAAAAAGACAGAGTACTTGTATTCTTTATATTTATAATCATGTGCAAAAGAAAAGACACCGTACACTATGAAAGGTGGTTCTTTCTTGTGTAAGTGTATGGTGTGGCAGGTGTGCATGTGAGTGGTGTGGTCTGTGTATGCATGTTGTACACATGTGGATGTGTTCCTCTATATGAATGTTTGGGGTCTCTGTGTGGTATGTGTAGAGTTTTGTGCTTGCATTTGTGTGTGATATGTGTGGGGTGTGGGTATGTGAGTGTGTGCCTGGGCATATGGACATACTCCTGTGAAATCATGCACGCTGTAGAGTTGTGCTGATGGTGGCCGATTGCAATTATCCCACTAAGGAATCTTGGACTCAGTTTCTTCTTGACCTTCAGACGAGGCTTAAAGTTTTAGAATGACCTGTGCTCTCAATAACAGAGAAAACCAGAGATATCTTCAAGGAAATGATCACCCATAAAAGATGTTAAGGAAATGTGACAAAAACTCACCAGTTTTTTCAGAGAAAGCAATAATGGAATCACATCGTTTATAAGGAAAGTTTAGCTCACCAGAAATGTTCTGTTTGTTGTGACTCAGCGGGTTAAGAACCAGACCAGTGGAGTTCAGTGATGGCTCAGTGGTTAATGAATCCGACTAGGAACCATGAGGTTGCGGGTTCGATCCCTGCCTCTCTCAGTGGGTTAAGGATCTGGCTTTGCCGTGAGCTGTGGTGTAAATCACAGATGCGGCTCGGATTTGATGTTGCTGTGGCTGTGGTGTGGGCCAGCTGCTGTAGCTCCAGTTCAGCCCCTAGCCTGGGAACCTGCATATGCTGTGGGTGCGGCCCTAAAAAGCAACAACAACAAAAAAGAGTGTCTTTAGCTTGTATGTACAAATCAGAGAGGAAGCTGATGTCATTTCTCTTACTGGTAAAGCACAAATGAAGTGACCTCTGCTGTCACATTCAATTTACTTGGCTACTACTCAGTGATGGCTCTTCCTGAGGGTAATAAACTGAATTACATACAGGACTGGAATTCTTGTGCGTGATAAATGGAATTTCAAATCTTCCTATCACAGAAATCAGTAATCCGTCTCCAAACTCCTTATGCCCAGGCAGGTATCTGTCTGCCAGTCTCTGAACATGTGGCTCCTTGACCTCAACTTTACTTTCGGCTTTTCAGATTTGCTATTCTCAGCTGTGTATCCAGGCCTGGGGACAATGGCCATCTCTTATATTCTGTCTTGACCCTTTTGTCTAAGCATCTTCTATTTTCTCACATGGAAGTTTGTGCTCCAGTCCAGGAACTGAACTAGAGCATCACAGATTTTTTGGTTGGCATCGGTTTGGATCAACCCTGGCTTTGGCAATATTTGGAGACCTGGCTCATCCCATTTCTGTCGGGTTATGTCTTACCTGCCCACCTACAATGGTAAGTCTCTAAGGCTGGCGCAAAGTTTCACGTTGCCTTATCTCCCAAAGTGTTTAGCCAGCCTGGATCCTGTCTTATAGGTGTTTGTGTACCGCACAGTGATTGGCAGAAGTATTGGCACATCTATGCACCTGCAGGTACCTCTGTGCAGGTACTCGGTGGCTGCCTAATAAGTGTTAGTTCCCTTCTGGTTCTCTGGATGAGACCCTCCCTCCATGGACTGGCTTTCCTTGAGACGGCCCATTCAATGGCTAGTCCTTAGACACTAGGCTTTGCTGCCTGAACACTCTCTCTCTACCCTGAATTATTGCTCTGTATTTCCTGTCTGTAAGACCTGACTCCTGCCTTCTCCTAAGGTGATGAGATACTCATTTGATTTAAATATTATTGAGTACCACTGAGGAGACACTTAGTTAGACACCACATGTCAAAGACACTTTATTTTCACCTCAGAAATTTACAGTCCAGCGGGTCAGTGAATTAATTGTCTCAGTGGGATTAGAAACTATGGATGTGATGAAACTGGTGATGGGAACAATGGTGCTTAGGAGATTAGTGAATAAGATACTACTTTTTGTGTAAAAGTGAGGGAAAATCAGCATATATATGTAAAAATATATTCATTTTGCCTATATATGTGTAAAGAGAGTGTCAAAATATTCACAAGAAAGTAATAACAGTGATTACCTGCAATGGAAAGGCAGTGGGAAGGAAATGTTCTGGTGGGGATAGGAGTGGGTAAGAGATTTTATTGTATTCATTATTGAATATTTTTGAATCATACAAATGTAATATTGACTCAAAAATTAAATTAAAAAACAAACCAATACATTAAATATAAACACAATAAAGGTAACTTAGGATATGAAAAAAAAAGAGAAAAAAACATTTTCTACACTTACCTGTCTAACAGACTGATGTGACTGATGTTGTCACTATTTCCTTTCTCTCTCTCTCTCTTTTTTTACTAATAATGTGATTTTTAACACAAATTCTCTTAAAATAAACTGTGACTGGAGGGTAGTGGGATTACCCACTATAGGAAGAGATTTTTCCTATATCATCATTGGACCTATGTGTATTTTATTATCATAGAATCTCAGGATTGGAAGATACCTTTGAAACATATACAATACCAACCCAATTTTTTTTTGTAATTTTTTTGTCTTCAGCACTTTCCACTTAAGATTTCATGTAGCCTCTTAAATTCATATCAGTAAAAAGTTAAAGATCTAAATTCATCTTTTTTTTAGATACCTAAACAACTGTTTTTTCAGTGTTATTAACGAACTGTTTCTTCTAGTGATGTGTGTGTTTGTGTGTGTTTTAGGGCGGTGCCTGTGACATATGGAAGTTTCCAGGCTAGCAGTCAAATCAGAGCTATAGCTGCCGGCCTACACCACAACCACACTAACTCGGGGTCAGAGCCGCATCTGCGACCTAGCAGCAATGCTGGATCCTTAATCCACTGAGTGAGGCCAGGGATCAATATGGATATTAACTGGGTTCATTACCATGAAGCCACAATGGGAACTCCTCTTCTAATGACTTTAATGAGAAGTCAAGGTCCAGAGTCTGCCCAAAGCTAAGTGTATATCTTTGCATTTGTAATTTTGACAAATCATGGCAATTACTTTCCATGGTGGTATACCAACTTGCACTTCTGCAAACAATGTATAGAAATACCTGTTTCCCAACAAACTCATAGAAAAAGAGATAAGACTTGCAGTTACCAGAGGCGTGGGTGAGGGGTGAGGGGACTGGGGGAGGGGGAGATTGGATGAAGGCAGTCAAAAGGTACAAATATTTGGTTATAAGATACATAAGCACTAAGGATATAATGTACAACATAGTAAATATAATTAACCTTGTTCTATGTTATATATGAAATTTGTTAGGATACTAAATTCTGAGTTCTCATCCTAAGGAAAACAATTTTTTTTTCTTTTCCTCTTACTTTGTATCTATATGAGATGATGGATATTCACTAACTTACTATAGTAATCATTTCATGATGTATGTATGTCAAATCATTATGCTCTACACCTTCAACTTATGCAGTTCTGTATGTCAATTACATTTCAATAAGAGAAGAAGGAAAAAAAAGGAAATGAAACCAAACAGCACTCTGTGGGCTTCTCTCAGGCACAAAAGCCTTTTTGTGTCCCCTCTTGTTTGTAGGAAAAAGGCTTCAGACTCCTACCACTTCCCAGATTTTAAAGGGCATATTCAAACAGTTTCTAATTAGAGGCATGAGGGAATGCAGAAACAGAGGAAAAGCAGTCAAGACACAATTAAGGCATGGATGGAACTAGAGACTCTCATACTAAATGAAGTAAATCAGAAAGAGAAAGACAAATACCATAAGATATCGTTTATATCTGGAATCTAATATACAGCACAAATGAACCTTTCCACAGAAAAGAAACTCATGGACTTGGAGAACAGACTTGTGGTTGCCAAGGGGGAGGGGGAGGGAGTAGGATGGACTGGGAGCTTGGTGTTAATAGATGCAAACAATTGCCTTTGGAATGGAAAAGCAATGAGATCCTGCTTCATAGCACAAGGAACTATAGTCACTTGTGATGGAACATGATGGAGAGTAATGTGAGAAAAAGAATGTATACATATAAATGTGACTGGGTCACTTTAATGTACAGTAGAAAATTGACAGAACACTATAAACCAACTATAATGGAAAAAATAAAAATCTTTATAAAAAAAAAGAAAAGAAACAATCATGGGAGTTCCCATTGTGGTGAATGAATCCAACTAGTATCCATGAAGATGTGGGTTCCATCCCTGGCCTCGCTCAGTGGGTTGGGGATCCTGTGCTGCTGTGGCAATAGTGTAGACCGGCAGCTGTATCTCCAATTCAACCACTAGCCTGGGAACTTCCATACGCCGAAGGTGTGGCCCTAAAAAGCAGAGAAAAAAAAGGAAAAGAAAATGAAACAAAACAAAAAAGAACCAATCGTGCAGGGAAAAAGCAGCCTAGTTCCTCCTCAAGGGCTGTGCATAGCGATTTGATATATACCTCTGAGTTCTTCTCTGGGAACTAAGGCTCCCACCCAGGTGAAGGATAGTAACTTCAGGCTGAGCACAAGCCCATGGTTGGAACCAAAAGGCTGGTGACTGAAATTCCTAGAATAGCACCCTGTTACCTTATTACCAACCAATCAGAAGAAAGTCACACATCCTGAAGCTCTTGCTTCAAATTTACCTATAAAAACTCTTCCTTGAAACTCATCTTGAAGTTTGGGATTTTTGAATGTGATCCATAGTTTCAGCTTTCTTGGCCCTGCAATAGACTTTCCTCTCCTCCAAATTCCAGCGTTTCAGTTTGGCCTCACTGTGAGTTGGGCACATGAAATTGAGTTCAACAGCAGAAATACCTGTTTCCACTATAGCCATTATAAACTTATACATTTCTAGTCTGATGGTTTAAAAAAGCAGTATTTCAGTGTAGTTTTAATGTACTATTTTTCATTAAGAGTAGGGTTATGCGTTCTTTCATAGGCTTTCAAGTTTTTCCCCCCATAAACTATCTGTTCGTATTCCTTATCCATTTTCTCTTGTGTTGTTGTTCTCTTTCTTCATAATTTCTAGGGATTCTATATATTTTAGAGAGATTAGTCTTTTGCTGTGATGAATTGTTAGTAACTTTCCCAGCTTCTTAATTTATTTTTTTGTTTATGGTGGGTTTTACCCAAGCGAAGTCATTAAACAAACATTTTGCAGACTTGAGCTTTCCATTTTTTAATGGGTTTCTTGATTTTGAGCCAAGCAATGAAGATCTTCTCCACTACTCTTAAGATTTATAAAGGATTCTTACTTCCTGAGCTCATTTGTGATTTAATATTTATATACGAATATACATATACTATGTACTGACATTTTGTGAGGTATGAAGCCAATTTTACTTTTTTCCAGATAGCAATGCAGTTATCCTGACTCCATGTATTGACACTTACTAAATTTATCACATATTTCTTTTGTCTGTCAGCCTATTTAGTACCATTATTTATTATAGCTTCATAATGTGTTTTATTGTTTTTTTATTTTTTAATTTTTCTTTTGCTTTTTATGGCCACACATGCAGCATATGGACACTCCCAGGCTAGGGGTTGAATCGGAGCTGCAGCTGCCAGCCAACACTGCAGCCACAGCAATGCCAGTTCCGAGCCGCATCTGAGACCTACACCACAGCTCATGGCAATGCTGGATCCGAAATCCACTGAGCAAGGCTGGGGATAGAACCTGCATACTCATGGATACTGGTTGGGTTCGTTTCCACTGAGTCACAGTGGGAACTCCCATAATGTGTTTTATTATCTGGTGGTGCGAGTCACTTCTCATTGCCGCTCTTTTTTTTTTTTCAAAAAAATTTTAACCAATCTTGTTTGTTTATTTTTCTTTATAAACTTTCAAAAAATTTGTTCTGAGTCCCTTCAATCTCCCCAAAGCCCTGCTGGCATATTTTTGCTACTATAGCAGATTTATAAATTAGCTTAATTAGAACAGATATCTTTATTATAATTACTCTTTTTGTTCAAGAACATGGTGTCAGGGAACAAAATTTGCCACCCCAAAATATCTCTTTGGCATGTGGATTATTGTGAGCTGAAAATAATCAAGGCACAAAAGACTTAAGAGGAAACTTTGATTTTCCCCTCAACCACCTGAAGAATTTAGATCGAGGAGTTCCCGTCGTGGCTCAGTGGTTAATGAATCCAACTAGGAACCTTGAGGTTGCAGGTTCGATCCCTGCCCTTGCTCAGTGCGTTAAGGATCTGGCGTTGCCGTGAGCTGTGGTGTAGGTTGCAGACGTGGCTCGGATCCCACGTTGCCATGGCTGTGGAAAAAGCTGGAGGCTCCAGCTTCAATTAGACCACTAGCCTGGGAACCTCCATATGCCGTGGGTGTGGCCCTAAAAGGACAAAAGACAAACAAAAAGAAGGGGGGATTTAAATCGAGGACCTGTTGCAGAAACAGAACTACCACTGGAGAGATCTACAATGAATATGGGCTAGGAGTTGGGGAAACTCAGAAATCAGTGTCCACTCTGTGTCCCATCGTCTCTGCAGGCCCTGCCAACATTTGTTTACCAAACAATTGCTTTTCCATCTCTGTGTGAATTGCCTTCCTCCCCTTTGACATCCCAAACCACGTATTTCTGGGTCTCTTCCACATATACATGTTGTTAAACTTCTGTTTGATTTTCTCCTGTTAGTCTGTCTCATGCTGATTTTAACTTTTAGACCATCCAGAAGAAACTAGTGGGACATTTCTTCCTGCCCCAACAATGGTACGTCCTTCTGGTTCTTCAAGTCATTGTGTCTCTCCAGTGTCTTACATCTTTCTTTATATAGAATTGATGAAATAAAAATGTACATTTTAAGGCAAGATAAGAAAAATTTACACATAAAACTTTTTTTCTCTGCCCTTTGGCCTCCTCCATCCCCTCTTGTGTACACCATGCCTCTGCATTATGGGTTAACCAGGCCTCCCCAATGACAGAACAACCTACTCAACCATAAAGATCAAATTTTCTTCTTCTGGTGCCAACTATGAAACTCCTTAGAAGATTAACATTCCTGTCTCAATTTTGTAAGAGGGTAGGATAACTCCTCCTCACCTACATAATATTCACCGAAGATGTAGGTACAGACAGACGGCTTTAGTGAACTTTATGTACAATGCCATATCACTTCCCTTAAAGATAGCAATTGGTGCAGAACCGACTGGTCAGATTACCCTAAGAGGAAACTGGGCTGCACCTAATGGAAGTTCTTAGCTTAAGTACTTCCTTATGACTTTACAAATGTTACTAGCTTTATTACTTGTATTTTGCCTCTTTTGCAAGACTGTTATTTTTTTGCATTACCAAATATGTGACCGAGCTGCCAATAAGAATAACGATGACTAGGCAACTTGAAATGATTGTTCAAAAACATAGTTCTAAGAAATTATTGATTTTAATAGTGTAACTCTAGATATGGGAAGAAGCAACAAAAGGGAACCATTTCCTGGACCAGAACAGACTAGCAAGATAGGTGGCCCAGAAGCCTTTGGTTGCTGTTTAAAGGGCCTAAGTCTAGTAAAAACACATTGAGTGGCCTATCAGCAAAATCCTCACTTGACCTGGGAATGAGCATAATTAGCTCCATGGGCCAGAGTAGTTATGAAACCAAACCTTGGTTGAAATTAAGATGGAAAGGGGAGGGATCGTAGAATACTGTTGTCACTGTCCAGTTCTGCAAGAATCAAGTCATTAGCCACTTCAGTTGCTGACCTACAACGAACCCGAAAAGGAATTCAGGACAAAGATCAGAATGAGGTAATTTTGCTCTGGGAAAACTGACAGAATTGGTCCTCAGATAGTAAGATATTTTCAGAAGATTTTGTAAACCCAACTGTTTGCATCTTCCTACACTTATAAAAGCTCTAAGGCCAATGACCAAGATATCTGTTCCTTGTAAATAGCAATAACATCCTACCAATATGTGCACTTGATTGCAGTACCTCTTCACCAAAATCACATGTATACTGACCTTCCTTTTACCTTGGGATCAGTTTTCTGAGTTCCCTGAGAGACTGTCTCCTGGGTTATAATCCGCGGTTGGCTTGAATAAAATTTTTCATTTCCTTCTTGGATTGGTGATGGATTAAATCTTTTTGTCGACAGGATCATACACAATTTTTGTGATCTTATTCACAAGTATTTTACCATTGCTTTTGCTATTGTTAATACCCCCCCCCATATCTTTCTATGTAGTCTTGTTTGTGTTGGAGAAAGATACTGATTTTTAAACAAATACATCCTTGCCGAATTCTTATAAAGCATGAATTTGCTTTTCAGTTTATTCTCTTCCTGTTTTTATCTGTATAGTGATATTATATGCAAATAATTATAATTTTATTCCTGTCTTCCAATTATGTCTGTAATTTCTTCCTTGTATAATAGATTTGCTAGTACCTCCAGTAAAACGGTAAATAATAGTGGTGAGGAGAGACATTCTTGTCTACTTCCTGACTCTTGTATGAACTTCTCCAATGTTATCCTACATTAAGCATAATAGTAGTGGGGTCTGAGATAGATTTTCTATCACATTGAGGAATGATTCATCTTTTCCAAATTTACCATTATTATTTTTAATAAAGAAAAATTTGCCACTTAGTGTCTACAGAGATGATATAACAACCTATTAATATGATCCACTAAAACCCTTCATTGGAATTATCTTGTGGCACAGTGGGTTAAGGATCTGGCATTTTCACTGCAGCAGCTTGAGTCATTGCTTTGGTGTGGGTTTGATCCCTGTCTGTGAACTTTCACATGCCCTGGGTGTGGCCAGGGGTAAAAAAAAAAAACCTTCATTAGTGTGATATCACTACCTGATGAGTTAAAGGAATAGATGTCACCATACTGAAAAATTTTTACATAGCTAGAATGAAAACTATTTGGTATGATATATTATTCTTGCAGTATTCTACTTAATTTGGTTTGCCAATATTTTTGAAGACTTTTCCTCCAATATTCATTACTGAGTTTGGTGCATTTGTCTGGCTGTTTATGTATGTGTGTATGTAAGAATGGGGGTGGGGGTCGAGGGAGAAAAGAAGAAGGCAAAGGTGGAGGAGGTTAGTCAGAAGGTCTTTATCAAGTTTTGGTATTGATATTACACTCATTTCATAAAAAGAGTATAAGAGTTTTCCTTCTTTCTCTGTGTTCTGAGACAAATTAAATAACAGTGAAATAATCTGCTCTTTAAAATTGTAGTACCCCCTCCAAAAAAAAAGAAGGAAAGCATTCAGTATGACCTGATGTGATGCTCAATAAGAGGAACAGGTACAAATTTCCCCTTTTGGCGCAATGGAAAGGAATAAGATTAGGAACCATGAGGTTGCAGGTTCCATCCCTGGCCTTGCTCAGTAGGTTAAAGACCTGGTATTGCCATGAGCTGTGGTGTAGGTCACAGTCATGGCTCGTATCTGGTGTTGCTGTGGCTGTGGCATAGGCTGGCTGCTGTAGCTCCAATTTGACCCCTAGCCTGGGAACCTCCATATGCTGCAGGTGCGGCCCTATAAAGCAAAAATAAATAAATAAATAAATAAATAAATAAATAAATAAATAAATACAATTGTTGTACCCCATAAAAATGTCTGGTCCTGGTATATTTTGGAATGGAAGATAGAGCAGTTTTCTCTGCTTGCTCTATGCATACCCATCAATTTACTAAAGTGTATTTTGTTTTTTTTTTTGCCTTTTGTCATTTTATGGCCGCACCCACGGCATGTGGAGGTTCCCAGGCTAGGGGTCTGATCGGAGCTGTGGCCACTGGCCTGCGCCGCAGCCACAGCGACGCAGGATCCGAGCCGTGTCTGCAACCTGCACTACAGCTCACGGCAACACCGGATCGTTAACCCACTGAGCAAGGGCAGGGATCGAACCTGCAACCTCCTGGTTCCTAGTTGGATTCATTAAACACTGCACCACGACGGGAACTCCTAAAGTGTATTTTAAATTATACATAACATTTTCCTAGAAAATTACTTGTTTCAGCCATTTGCACAATTTTATTTGAATTAAGTTCAACGAAATAGTCTCTCATGATTGTCTCTTTGTTTCCATATTTATTTTCTTCTTCCTTATTTTGTGTATAAAACATCCCTTCCCACTTGTAAGAAAAGTTTGGGTGGATATAAAAGTTTTTTTTCCCATTTTCTTAAACATCTTGCAGTCTTATTGTACCTTGCTCTGAAGTTGAATGTTTCTAATGACAAATCAAAGGCCATCCCTCTTAGGACCTTGATCTGGCTTGGAGGTCTAAAGAAATGTTTCTTTATCTTTGAAGTACAATAAATTTATTAGGATATGTCATCACACCCAAGTTAATTCTGGGTCATTTTTCCAGGGCATATGATATTCTTTCAATATGAGGATTTGGAATTTATTTCAGAATTTTTTAGAGAAATCATAATTTTTATAATTTATATTTGTTTATAAATATTTATTCTGTTTCATTGTTCGTGACTTTGGATTTTCTTTTCCTATTTATCCCTCAAATCTCTTTGAAAACAAAGGATATATTTTCTGCCTTGCCAAGTGAACACTTCTTTTTGAGGAAATTTATTTGCTGGGATATTCTAAGATCTACTACTGCTCAGCCCTCCTACAATTCCTTATACTTCCTTTTGTGTGGCTTCTTCCCAATCCTATCTGTATTTCAAGACCCTACACACATGGAGTGTTTTAAAATCTTTTAATTCTACTAAAAAATGCTTTTGTTGTTTTGTCATTATTGTTGTCTTTTCTCCTCCTCTTCCCCCTCCTCCTTTCTTTGCATGAGTTCAGGAGGAGAAGAAAATGCTGACTTACGAATCCATTTTCATGGCAAGGTCATATTAATTTAATAAATTATATGTATACAGCAGTATTCAAAAACATCAAATACGGTTTTACTTTTCTATTTTAATCTTCTAGGGACACTTGTTGCTAAGGAAGTGCCCCTCATAAATTGTTCTTTTCTCTGCTCTTCTTTTAACTCTCGTGATCTGTTCATACCGCTCGGCCCGTTAGCCATTGGAGTGTTGACTTTGGAGTAAGGCAGACCTGGGCTCAGGAGCAAGTGCTTGCAGCCCTGGCACCTTACTCACGTCTCTGCTCTTACTACCCCTTTTCTCTTCCTCTCTTTTATCAGAGGCACCAGTGCAGACATGCTATGGGGTCACCAGTGTTGTTTCATCCCCAATAGTCATTCCCATTCTTTTTGTTCCAGGAATACCTCTTATTATGAGGTTAAAAAAAAATCTCGATGCTCACCTCTCTCTTTCTCTCTCAGCTGCTGCGAGCTGTTCTTCTAATAAGCTGATCATGGCAGTAGATGGGAACTCTCTGACCTTTCCCGTAGTTGCTGCGATTTAAATCAAAACCTTACGGAAGTACACATGTATGATTTCAATTTGCTTTACACTTTTGATCCTTGCCTTTTATTGGCAAATAATGTGTGCTATTCCTCTTCTTTTTAACACAGTAACTAGTTGCCACAGGAGAATAGAAATCAGCAAGATAGTTCTGGGGACAAAGTTGTGACACAGGAATGAATCATGACTGCCCCCCACACACACTCTGCCTCTGCTTTTACTTTCCAATTCCCTTGCAGTACGCCCACCCCAGTGGGCACCTTCTTCCCGTGACAACCATCCCCCACATTCCATCACTGTGCGGATGATGATGAGGATGAAGATATTGGCAACAGAGTCATGACTTTGCCACATAACAAGATGTGACCTTAGGCAAGTTTCTTGACCTCTCTGAACATTGATAATATTGAGTTCCCAGGCTGGGTCAGAACATTAAGACAATATATGTGAACAGTCTGGTTCTTAACTGCTACACAAATGTTTATTTCATTTAGAGTATAGTAGTAGTTGGCCACAGGAGGCTAGGGTCATAAGGTACCAGTTCTATTTATGTTAAATTAGCAGTGAATGGGGATGGAATGATAGTCCACAGAGAAATAGGATATCCCACTCTCTGTAACAGAGATTCAGACACATGACAGGTGTGCAGATCTTGTGCTGTAGTTATCCTTCTGAGAAGACCAGGCCCTGGGTCACTGCTGCCACTTTGTATCACTGAACATATATGACAGAGAATTGAATCAAACCCATAGTCTGGAGCCAAACTTAGTCAAATTCTGACCTGAAGCAGAACCTCCCAGCCACACCCACTCTAAATTAACGCATCTACAGACGACCTGCAGATCCAGAATAAGTATTTGCAGAAGAATAAGTATTTGCTATTTTAAGTCTGTCCGTTTGGGGGTGGTTTGTAACTCACAACTCTTATAGGAAACCATTGGTGAATTAAACTGAGTCCACAAAGGACATGACCCTTTGCATAAAGGAGAGTCAGAACTGAACTCTGCCCTCACTTCCTCAATTCCAGGATACTTTAGAGAACAAAAAAGAAGTAAAAAAGCATAAGAAAGAAATCCCCGAAAACTGTGGTTGAGACCAACTGTCACATGGGTTTGCATCCCGGGTTTATATAACTTACATATGTCCGGGAAACTTGAGTGATGTACTTAATTTGAGGATGTCATCAGCTTGTAACACCAGATGTGTATTTGTAAGGACTTTCTGAAGAAGGCTATATTCAACTTCAGGCCTCTGGAAACCCTCACAATTAATGTTTTCAAGAGCAATGACTAGCACTCAGGTAAATTTAACATAAATACAAGGAAACAAGACTACATGGCTAACAAGCAACAGAAACAATAGACAAGACTTATTGGCTTCAGACATTAGGACTCTGTGCTAGTCTGTGGGGATAAATGCACATGATAAGGACCTTCTTGCATAGTTGTTTTAAGTGTTGTGTGATGGTATAAACTTTAGCACCAAAGAGTACACAGAGGACACTGGATAAGTATTGATTCCTTCCTTATTCTGGGATCTAGGTCTAGCTTGCTTTTCCTCATGCTTACAGTGAATGTCATGACTTGGAAAGTCAGTGCTCCTCTGTAGGCAAACGTTTTTCTCACACAAGAAAATGTTGAAACTGAACATTATATTTCCAACTATATATCATATGAAGCAATGGATGTCTATTCAACAGTTTATTCACAAGCACTTAATGAGTGCTAAGCTTGTGCCAGTCTTCAGATGAGAGGACCAGGGCTCAAGTTAATAAAAGGCAGGACTTAAATTTAAACCCAAGTCCGAGGAGCACAAAGTTGGTGACATAAGAGACATTGTACTGCCTCTGTAGAGTAGAAGAATCTGCCATGGCCTTAATCATCAGTGGTAAAGAGAAGAAGCGTACACCTTAACCAAGTGGACTGCAAGGTTGAGAAACTATTCTAGTCTATGCTAAGTTCAAGGAGAAAAAAGATATGAGCCCTGGGATTTAAAAAATCACAATTAATCAATCTCCTTTGGAATCGTCCGCCAGCAATCCTTTGACAACTCATCAATCATCATTAGGGCTTTGTTTCCAAACTCTTTGAGGGAATCGGTCAGGAGAGGGGAGTTTTAAAACCCCAGAACTGGGTGTCTGCCAAGGGTATGGTGGATTCCTGAAGCTACTTAGTTCCATCTGTTTTCTTCCTCTTCTTACTCCAGCTGAACTTGTGCTCTGCTGTGATTTTTATTTTTTTCTGAAGACTCCTGCATTCATGCCCTGGCCATTGTGGCAGATTTCTGCAGAGGGCAGCAGGCAGTGATTGTCCAAGGAGAATGGAGGGGGAAAGGCAAGAGCAGAACTTACTCTGCTTTTCTCCGAACGATCCTCTCACAGTGCCAAGCACCCTCTATCCAAGGCTGAAGCCATCACTACCTGCTCTGGCCAACACACACACACACACACTACCACACTACCTCCGGCAGTCCTCTCTTTCCTTCTGTGCCCCTCTCCTTTTCTTCTCTTCTTCCTCCTTTTCTTCCTCCTCCACTCCCCTCCCCTCTCTTCCTGCTGATCCTTCTCCTTTTTCTTCATTTCCTCTTCCTCTTTAGCCTCCTTCTTTCTCCTCCTTAATTTCTGAAGTCTACATATTCTTCTATAGTTTCCTTGAATCAGATTTTGCAGAGGGAGTCAGCATCCCATGAAAATTCACTATCTTTGCTGGCATCCTGGCTATGATGGTGGCAGCAATAATTAGGCTAGCTATTTTAGTGTTGTTTATTTTAGTGACTATCGCGCAATCGATCTCTTGATGATCAGAGTTTTGAGCAGTGTTCCTGCAAACAGTAAAAACACAACTTTTGTTCTGTTTTTCTGGCTCTCTTCACTTTATTTTCCTGAGTAAGTCCCTGAAGTATAATTGACTGTTTGGAACTATTGCTGAGAAATATAAAACAATAATTTAACCAAAGTGAAGACACACAGAAAGCTTTGGCTACTTAAGAGATTGTGACAGTTAATTTTTTTTCCCTTTTAATGACCACACCCAAGGAATATGTAAGTTCCTGGACCAGGAGTCACATTAGAGCCACATTTGCTGCCTACACCACAGCTCATGGTAATGCCAGATCCGTGAGCCGGGAATACGAACCTGCATCCTCCTAGAGACAACATTGTGTCCTTAACCCACTGAGCCACAATGGAAACTCCAGTGACAGTTAACCTCATACAACAACTTGGTTAGGCCACGGTGCCTATTTATTTGCTCAAATACAGCTGGTCTAGCTGTTGCTGTCAGGTGCTTTGTAGATGTGATTACTGCAATAAGTTGACTTTAAGTAAAGGCGATTACCCTGCATAATGTGAGTGGGTCTCATCCAGTCAGTTGAAGGTCTCAAGAGCAAAAAGCAGATTTTGGCGGGAAAGAATTCTGCCTCATGACTGAAACACAGAAATCGTGCTTCGGTTTCCAGCCAGCCACCTTGCCTTACAGATTTAAAACTTGGCAGTGTCAGTTAATAGATGCAAACTATTGCCTTTGGAATGGACAAGCAATGAGATCCTGCTGTGTAGCACTGGGAACTATATCTAGTCACTTACGATCAAGCATGATAATGTGAGAAAAAAGAATGTATACATGTATATATAACTGGGTCACCTTGCTGTGCAGTAGAAATTTGACAGAACACTGTAAACCAGCTATAATGGAAAAAATAAAAATCATTATTAAAAAAAAAAAAAGATCTTGGCAGTGTCCACAATCACAGGAGCCAATTCCTTAAAAGAATGCTCTCTCTATAAATATTTACATACAGGTAGCTCCTGCTTTTCAAAAGTTTTCTTTAAGTCACTTCGCTTTTTACAAAAGACCAACATTAGTACCTGTTTTCACTAGTCAAAAGAAATCTAAAGATTTTTGCTTTTTAGAAAAAAGACAGAAAATGAATACAGCGTTCAAGGCTTGTTTTGCAGCAAGTGGAGAGGTGGCCCACCCCGGTAGTGAGAGTGGCACCACCCAACTCCTCCCCCGGAAACTACATTCAGCATCTCAGCATCCAGCCGCCTTAGTTTTGAACTGTGTCTGGAAGGATCTGTGCTTTATCTCAGTTTATTTGGTGTATCTGTTACAAGATGTGTCCTAAGGTAATTGCTTCTTCACTTTATACTGCTTACACTTACAAAGATTTCACAGGAATGCACTATTTTCAGAGAGGGGGGAAACCTGTATCCTATAGGTTCTGTTTATCTGGAGAACCCTGACTGGTCCAGAGGTCATATCACAACTTTTCTTGAAAGCGAAGTAAGCTTTTAAGTCAAAGTTGGTTAGAAAAATTTCTCAGGTGTCAGTTTACCAGGGCTGAAAAGAAGCAGGTGGTGGCTGATGCTTGATTAGACCTGTCCTGTTAAGCAGAGCTTCCTCTGGAGCAGAACAAGTAATCAAATTTACCCAAGGTAGATGGACACTTAGATGAGAAATAGTGAGGTCATCAAATGCTTTTTCCCAGAAATGTGTATTTTTTTTTTTTTTGGCCGAAGTGCACATCTCTTGAAGCAGAGCCCGCAGCCCTTGAGGCCCTGCACATCTTCAGCTGCATTTCTTCATTCCTATATTCATTCATTCATTCATGCTTGAAACATTTATTGACTAGGGCAAGGACTCTGTCCTGTTCACCGCTGTATCACCAGCATGTAGTCCAGTTCCTGAGATATGGCAAACATTCACTGGGCATTTGTTATATATACATCTTAATGACAGACGTCTTACGTTGTCATTTATGTGTCAGCTGCATGGAGAATTAAGCCAGAATATCTGCAGAAGGTTTTTATCTCAGTTTGCCCCAAGTCACCTTCTGTTGTAGGTATTCATGCTGACCTGCCTTGTTCCTTGCTCTTCACATTAGAAATCCTCCCAGTAGAAGGCCCTGACGTCCTGTCTACTGACTAATCCTGACTCTAGGTTTGGGTCCAGGTTTGAAAGTCAGGTCTTAAGAAGGTAAAACTCAACAGTTTGTTGCTGGGCGTGCTCTGCCTTTAGGCTTCTCTGCCCACAAGGTGGGACTTGTACTACATTTGGAAAAGACCATGGTAGATTCTTCCACTCCACAAAGGCATAGGTGGTGCAGCATAATGTCATGGGCTTTGGACTCCCTTGGACTTGGGTTCAGATTTAATTCCTGCCTTTTATTAGTTCGAGCCCTGGTTTCCTCATCTGAAGAAATGCATACGATAAGACCCCTCTTGCAGAGTTGTTGTACTAGATGTGTTTAATGCCAAAAAAAAACACACAGGAGTCACTTAATAAATGTTGATTTTTTTTCTAGGATCTAGGTCTGCCTTGCTTTTCTTTGTGCTTACAGTGAATGCTATGACTTGGCAAGCCGGTGTACCTCTGTGGGCAAACATATTCTCACTATACAAGAAAAGGCTAAAATTGGATATTATATTCCAAACTATATTACATGAAACAACAGATGTCTATTCAACAATTTATTCACAAACACTTACTGAGTGTTAAATTTGTGCCAGACACTTCTATGCAATGCGGAGTCAGTGAGCATCAGGAAGAAAATTCATGCTTGCATGGAACTTACTTAATGTGCAAAAATTAAAACAGGTGTAACAAAAATATGAAAGAGCAAACTGATGTCTTGTGTAAATTTGGTGGTCAGGAAGGTTTCTCTGAAAAAAGTGTTGCTTTACCTGGGATGCTAATAACAGGGAGGCAGTCATGTGATGATTAGAAGGAAGAAGATTCCAGGCAGAAGAAATCTTGAACATCCTAAGGTGTGTTGGTGTGGTTAAAGAGCTGAACATAGGCCACTGTGTATCAAGTGTGGTAACTGAAGGAGGAGCCTTGATGTGCTCTTGTGAAATGTGAATGTTCAAGGGGGTAATTTAGTTTGCACTATTTCCCAAAATCATTGGACCAGAAAACCTTTTTTTGCATAGGGTATCTATTAACATCTTTTGGCAAATAATATCCCCACACCAGTTTCTGATTTATTTCTGCTTCCAGACTTCCCTGCTCCTGATCCAATTACAGTTCCTACCAAGCACTATTTAGAGAGAAGTCACACAATGTCAGGCATTAACAGATTTTCTGTCTCTCTCTATGGCAGGCGCTAGACCCAGTTTCCCTGGCTGAGTGTTTGGAGGCTCTGGTCTGGTCCAATCAGGAGTCATTATAGGCTCTTTCTACAAATGCAATGAAGAGGCACCCTGTCCTCAATGACAGCAGCCTGCTAAGGCTTTCTCCCCATGTGTAGATTGCTGTACACGTTTGGACTCCCATGCTTAATTTGAGGGATTCATGGGATAAGTCTTCAAACTGAGAGAGGTTTGCTTGAGTCTCTCGCCCTGATAATCTACCTCCCTCCTTATCTCAACCCCATGCAACTGTTCAGACTCAGTAAGTTGTCTTCTCTCTTAGGACTCTGTCTGTCCTAAGAGAGAAAATAGCTTATAGTTATTCTTACTCTAGTGTTAAGCACAATGGCCACTTAGGTTTAGGTACAAAGTATTTGCAAATGAAGAGATCCTCAACAAAAGCTTTAGTACCATAGTGAGTAATGATGCAGCTGAACTTTAAGCCGAGACTTTCAATTCCAAAGTTTATTTTCCTATACCTTATATTCTGCTACTTTCTTAAAACTTAAAAGCACCCTTATTAATCAGACTCATGGTATATCCCTAGTTTGCAACTCTTTTTTTTTTTTTTTTGTCATTTTAGGGCCGTACCCATGGCATGTGGAGGTTCCCAGGTTAGGGGTCTAATCTGAGCTGTAGCTGCTGACCTATGCCACAGCCACAGCAACGCCAGATCTGAGCCATGTCTGCAACCTACGCCACAGCTCATGGCAACGCCAGATCCTTACTTAACCCCACTGAGCGAGGCCAGGGATCGAACCTGCAACCTCATGGTTCCTAGTCGGATTCATTTCCACAACACCACGACGGGAACTCCAAACATTTTTTTTTAATCCCTCCACATTCTTTGTGTGTCCAACATATCCCCCAGCAGTAACTTTTAATTTTTATTTTACTATTTTCATTATGCAAAGTAAAGGATGAAGGCAGCTTGCATGCCTAGTTTATTTGTAAAAAGAAATATTTGTTTCAAGTATGAAAAGTAACATTTAAACATTATCTAAAAATTGTGTTCAGCTTCACAAGTATAAAACAAGACTTGAGAGTTCCCTTCACAGCTCAGTGGTTAATGAACTCAACGAGGATCCAGGAGGATGTGGGTTCAATCCCTGGCCTCGTTCAGTGGGTTAAGGATCCAGTGTTGCCATGAGCTGTGGTGTAGGTCGCAGACTCGGCTCAGATCCCACGTTGCTGTGGCTGTGGTGTAAGCCAGCATCTGTTAACTTTGATTTGACTCCTAGCCTGGGAACTTCCAGATGTGGTGGGTGTGGCCCTAAAAAGCAATAAATAAATAAATAAATAAATAAATAAATAAATAAAAATAGGAAATTAAAATAAGACTTGTTATAAAAAGTTCTAACACAACTCCATCAGGAAAGCATGCCTTCATCCTTTATTTTGAGTAAGGGGAGAATAAACCCCTAGTGATGTTCCCTGGTGAATCCCATCCAATATTCCACTTCTATGCATTAACAGATATTTGAAGAGAATATTGATATTAGCCACCAAAAGAGGCTGCTGTTTCTCCCTTATCCCCCACACCACCCTGCTGTAGGAGCTTCTTATAGTCTCATTACCTAGGATCATGTCAAATATGTTTATTTCCTCCAATCTCTTCCTGAATGAAGTTATCTGTTCTCTTGTGCCATAGCTTAGGGCTATAAATTACCATACATTTATCACCTGCCATGTAAAAGAGCTCTCTGCAAAGTAGGAGAGTGTAATCTGGTTTCTTATGGCTGGCCCCTGATGAGTCATCAGTGCCCTGGGAGATTTTAACCAGACTTAACATCTTTGAGGGTCTGGAAGAAGATGCTTGGTATATGGAGGTGGATCGGGGAGGCAACTTGTTGCCTATGGTAAAACTGGATGAGAAACTCTATGAAAACAGGATCTTTGTCTTGTTCATCATTCTGTTCTCAGAACTTGATGTGATGCTGGAAATATAGGCAGGTCTCAGTATTTTTTGAGATCAAAGAGAATCACCAATGTGTGGCATCCAGGTTGTAGCCCAGCATCTGCACTTATACTGTAAACCCAGACTATTGTCTTTACTGACAACCCTCATGGGTTAAGTAGCCCATGTTTTATTTAACAAGGAAGGACAGCCCTTGCCCAGGATGCAGAGTTTCTAGTATTTCAGTATCTAGGGAGCTGACCTCAGTGCCAGGTGGTTGCTTGTTTAATTCTGAGCCGTCTTAGCCACAATGACCCCAGAGAGCCTCCTTCCCTCATCTGTGCTTTTCCAAACTGTACCTCTCTAAATTTTCCATCCCATTAGTTGCTACATTCTTGCTTTGCTTGAATTATCACCCTCCCCTCAAGAAAGCTATTCTCACCCAAGCAGTTATTTTTATGGACTTAGAATGTATTCTTCCCCTTCAAAAGTCAAATTTATCCCCAAAGGGCAACTTAAATTCTCTTATTCCCTAATCCTTGGAGAGAATGGAATTGTTGCATCCATGTTATCTCCAAAATCATCCTGAAGAAGCTAGAAATATTCTTCATTTTTGGCATTAATAGAGACTTTTTTTCTATGGTTTGTTTCTTGGCTCTATAATAGCAATGACATTTGCTCACTCATTATCACAACTGCTCTCAGAATTTTTTTTCAGGATTTCAAGTCTTTATTCTTAGTGTCTTTCAGACTCATAAGAAATCCTTTCTCAGGAATAGGAGACTCACCTACGAGGACAGGACATGCTGCTCTATCCTCTGAGTCATCTTGGCTGTTTTATGTGAAAATAGCCTAAAGACATTTGAGGAAAATGAAAGACTATTCATCTATTTGAATCATTCAAACACGGATTTCTTTTTACTTTTCCCATAAACTTAAACTCAAGCTAAAGTATCAGATTTCATGTAGTTGAGTTTGGCTGAGTGTTCATGTTACCTACAAGTTAGTGTAAACCATGTTAAAAATATAATTTTCAGCACATGAATGTAAAGCTTTTTCCATTTTTAAATGGAGGACCAGAAAGGACTCTTAGAAGTATGTTCTCTTAGAAGCATGTCTCTTCAATCTAGGTATGATGTTGTCTTTGCATACCTGAGTTGTTGGAACCAAGTGTAGGAGCTTATACTTACTCTTTTATACTGTATCTCTTGAATTTGACCTTTCCCTCCAGTGGACTAGGATCATTATGGATTGTATTCAACTTGACACTTTGTCTCCTGTACATTTTGATATGCAGGTTCTCTCTGACTGAATATAAGTCATTGGAGAAGAAGTGGAAAGTGGGATAGTGCCGTGGGTGTGGGAAAGAAAAAAAAAAAAAGAAAACAGGACAGCATGGAGGACAGGTCCCAGTGATAAGACAAATCCCACTGATAGGTCTCTCCAATTCTCCTTCCATCTGTAGAGCAGCTGTTCCTTCCTAGTTCATTCCTCTTGAATCCCAACTATCTGAACAAAAAAAAAAAAAAAGAAAAGAAAGAAAAAGAAAAGAAATAAAACCTCTGTGCAACCAAGAGAGAGAAAGGGAATAAATATTTTAGTGTCTGCTACATAGGAGACTTCTGGTCTGGATACTTCATGCTAATTGATGTAATCTTATTCAATCTTCATTTCAACCCAGAGAGAAAGTGTTATTATGGCTACATTACAGGTAGGGAAACTGAGGCTACAGGAGATGCAATAATTTGCTAAGCCCACTTGGCCAGTAAGTAAGGAAGCTGGGATTCAAACCTAGGTCACCAGGTGCCATATTGGTCTTCTTTATATTTCTAACTCCTTTAATTTCCTCTCTTCAAAACTCGTTGTCCCTCAACTCAAACTCTTCTGAGCATGTTATCTGCTCAGTTTCAAATTCTGCATCAAGTTTTCAGAATTTACCTTGTCCATTTTCTACTCTTGTCACACTTTTTCCATTCTCCACTGTTACTCAAGCGTGTGTAAACAGCGGTTTGACAATTACATCTGTACTTTCTCTTAGCATCCTAAGACCTATTTCAACTCCATTAGAAGACCTGGCTCAACGATACCGCTTACATGTGGAAACTAAAAGACACAATGAACCTTCTTACAGAACAGACAATGACTCACAGACTTTGGAAAACCTTGGTTTTTCAAACAAGACAATCTGGGGGGGGTGGGGGGATGCACTGGGGGTTTGGGATACAAAATCTGTAAAATTGACTTGTGATGATTTACGCACACCTATAATTGAAATAAAATCCATTAAGAGAAAAAAAAAGAAGACCTGGCTCATTTTGAATATTTATGTACTTTCTAATGGACTTCGACTTCTCCTGAACCATTTTTCTTCTATTTTACTTGCCTTAAAATCCTTCTCTTTGAAAGAGATAAGCAGAATCAATGTCAACAGCTTCATGATCCCTTTGTAATCTTTTCCTATTTACCATGTGTCTTCAGCTGAGAGGCTTACTTTTCTTGATTATCTTCTTGTTCTAAATACAACTTTAAAGGCTCGTTTGAGGACAGAAACTTTCTGGAATGTATTTTGGCACTTTAAATGTAGTATATCCTTTGTTCAAGCAATATAACTTCAAATGTTGATATTAATGAGATAATCACACACGTGACAAGTTTTCTCTTCAAAGATGTTCGTTGCAGGATTACTTATAATATAATATTAAAAAGTTAGATATAATGTGAAAGTTCAATAGTAGGAGGTTTGTTCATTAAAATATGGTAAAGCCACAACAATAATAATCAGTTATTAAAATTCACATTGATGCTTGATGACACACATTGTATTACTGAATGAAAAAGTACTTGAAAAGCTACTTCAAATAAACTCACATTATTTGTGAAAACATACGTAGAAGACTTGTAAGGGAGATATCAAAATGTTAACTATGATTAGTGATGAACCGTAGAATTGTGGGATGATTTTGTTTTCCATTTTGCTTATATACAAATTCAAAATTTTCTACAACAAACTTGTATTACTTTATAATTAATGAAATTGTTATTAAACTTAAAAAAATACTCAAGTTCATGACCACACAGTTCTTTATTTAACCCAAGATTTTGCCTGGCAGTTTTTAAGGCTCTTCTTCAGAAGTTCATTATGTACCTTAGACATGCATTTTCCTTTCATATTTTCTACCCACTCTCTAAAAACCAGGACATGGTAAACATAGTCCTATCAAGCCCCAGAACTTTCTCTTTTCTTCTGGCCATCCCCACAGCATGTGGAAGTTCCCAGGTCAGAGATCCTATGCAGTGACAGTGATGGATCCTTAACTGCTAGGCCACCAGGGAACTCCTCCTAGAGCTTTCTTTAGTTGCTTTCTTCTTTATTTCCCATATGACTTTCTTGTCTGAATTCCTTTAAGACTGTTCTATTTTTCTAGACCATCTTACATTTTAGATTATCTTCCTTCCTCACAAAAAAACCTTGAATATTTAGTTTTGTTCACAGCACAATTGTGAGAAAAGTATAAGGGGTTCTCATATACTTCCTGTCCCTCCCCCAGTCTCTCCTTCCATCAACATCCCCCACCAGAGTAGGACAGTTTTTCAGTCAGTGATCTATGCTGACACATCATTATCACCCAAATTCCATAGCTTACATTGCGTTCACGTTTGGTGTTGTACATTCTATGGGTTTTGACAACTGTATAATGACATGTCTCCATCACCATGGCATAACACAGACTAGTTTCACTGTCTAAAAATCCTCTGTGCTTTGCCCTGTGCATTCTTCCCTCCCCCATAACCCATGAAGATCACTGATCCTTTCATGGTCTCATTTCACTGTTTTGGCTTTTCCGGAATGAAATAGAGTTGGAATCATGCAGTATATAGCCTTTCACTGTGGCTTCTATCACTTAGCAGTATGAAACTGAGGTTCCTCCATGTCTTTTCATGGCTTTATAGCTTTTTTTTTTTTTTTCAGTGCTGAATAACATTCTTTTGTCCAAATAGAACACAGTTTATTTGTTCATTCACTTACTGAAGCATTTCTTTGTGTTTCCAAGGTTTGGCAACTATGAATAAAGCTGCTGTACAGATTTTTGTGTAAACATAAGTTTTCAACTCATTTGAGTATATATGAAGAGAATGAGTACGTTTAGTTTTGTAAGAAACAGCCAAACTATCTTTCAAAGTGGCTCTACCATTTTGCATTCTCACTACCAGTTAGTTCCTTTGCTCCACATCCTCATCAGCATTTGGTGTTGTCAGTGTTTTGGATTTTGACTACTTTAATAGATGTGCAGTGGTATCTGGTTGTTTCATTTGCAATTCCGTAATGAAATATGATGTTGAGTATCTTTTCAAGTACCTAATTGCCATCTGCATAAATTATTTGGTGAGGAGTCTATTCAGGTCTTTTGCTCATTCTTTAATCAGGTTGCTTGTTCTCTTATTGTTGAGTTTTAAGAGTTTTTGGTATACTTAGATAACAGTCCTTTATCAGATATGTCTTTTGCAAATATTTCCAGTCTATGGCTTGTCTTCCCAGTCTCTTGATAGTGTCTTTTGCATGGAAGAAGTTTTTAAAATTTTAATGAGATCCAGCTTATCACTGATTTCTTTCATGGATTGTGCCCTTGGTGTTGCCCTAAAATACCATTGCCATCTCCAAGATTATCTATACTTTTCCTCTGAAATCTGGGGGGTTTATAGTTTTCAATTTCAAATTTAGGCTTATAATTCATTTCAATTTAACAGTTGTGAAGGATATCAGGTCTGTATATAGAGTCATTATTTTTGCTATATGAGTGTCCAGTTTTTCTAGCAACTAGTATTGAAAAGACCATCTTTACTTCATTGCATTGCTTTTGCTCCTTTGTCAAAGATTAGTTGACTGTATTTATGTGGGTCTATTTCCTCTTTGTGGATAATTTAACCT
Organism: Catagonus wagneri; assembly: GCA_004024745.2. Lineage (NCBI taxonomy): Eukaryota > Metazoa > Chordata > Mammalia > Artiodactyla > Tayassuidae > Catagonus > Catagonus wagneri. The sequence goes on from PVHT020003785.1 coordinate 4,191,512, forward strand.
GGGAATAGCTTTCACTTTTTTTAGTTTTACTTTCTCTGAAGCTGAAACTAAGTTTCAAAACTAGGTCACAAATGTATTCAGTTCTCTGATTTTAGCTAATTTAACCAGATATCTAACTAGGAGAGGTTTTCTGTTGCCACTGTGTCTCATTCTGTGCTGATTTAGCTATCTTTGTCAGGAATACAATTTTATGTCCAGTAAAAGTGAAAATTCTAGAACTTATTCACTAATTCCTATACCTCTTCCACTTTCTCTAATTCCTCAACATCAGATTTACCCATTCCTTCTAGGTATAGAAACATTTATAACTGCCACCTTTACATCAATGCCAACATCTTTCAGAGACTGAGAGAGGCCCAAGCCACTAAAAAAATTTGAAGTTATCAGATTATTTTAAAAGGAAAAAAAGTCAAGGAGTTCCCACAGTGGCTCAGCAGAAACGAATCTGACTAGCATCCATGAGGACGCAATTTCAATCCCCGACCTTGCTCAGTGGGTTAAGGATCCAGCTTTGCTGTGAGCTGTGGTGTAGGTTGCAGACATGGCTCAGATCTGGCCTTGCTGTGGCTGTGGCGTAGGCCAGCAGCTGCAGCTCTGATTCGATCCTTAGCCTGGGAACCTCCATATGCCACGAGTGCGGCCCTAAAGAGAAAAAAAAAATCTCAAAATACAGTGTTAAAACTTCATGGTATATTTTAACCAGTTACCATTTTTAAGTATAGTTTTTCACACAGAGAAAATACTTCAGTTATTTAATTACTAAATAATAATTGTAAGATTTAAAATATTAATTCCTATTGTTAACTCAATTTGTCTGCCCAGTACTCTTTTTCTTCTTCTCTAACACAACAATTTTTTTCAGAGCGGAAAATGAGTTAGCTGAACAGCTAGATTTCCTCAGCAGTAAGAGGTGATCTATGACAGTGCTCTATTCACTGCGGATTGCAGACAGCCCTGGGGGAAGAAGTCCCCTTTTCAATAAAATAAGCAGCAACCTTTGGGCTCTGTGCATCCCGCTTCTGTTTCTTCCTATCTGAAACATGGACAGGAAAGCTCCAATTACAAAGGTTATGTTGCCACATGCAGTGGAATGGAAAAAAAGTAGGTTCTGGGAGGCAAATCTAATCAGTTGTTTAAACCACTGTTTGTTCAGTTTTTCTGTTTGCAGACAAACACATTCCTAAAGTGAATATGTGCACACGTTGTGGGAGGAAGGTCTTCTCTGGTCCTTCCAGGAATCTTCTGAGACTGTTCATAAAACTCACTGCAGACACAACCCAACTGGCCCCCCATCCATGCCCATTTCCCTTCTCCCAGACAACTGGCCTGCAACAAACCTCAACAGACCCATGCTTTTGAAAAAGGAATAGCCTTTTTTTGTTATCACATTTTGCTTGTAGATTCTATCTAATAAAATAGTTTTGATTTCTTTTTTCTTTTTAGGGCCGCACCCACAGCACATGGAAGTTCCCAGGCTAGCGGTCGGGCAGGAGCTAGAGCTGCCAGCCTACAGCACAGCTCACAGCAGCACCAGATCTAACTTGCATCCTCATGGATCCTAGTCGGGTTCGTTAACCGCTGAGACACGAAGGGAATTCCCAAAGTAGTACTGATTATTGACATTTTTCTTACTACGCTTCCCTCTTTATGTTCAGAACTCAAGTCCACTCTATTTATGTCCCTTGTTCTGTGCCTTAGGACATCTGCAGCAGGAGGAACTATTTCCAACTCCGTTTGTTTTCGTTCAACAAAAGCTTCCCAGGGATTGTTTTCTGTGATGACTTCCACTGATAACCTCCTTATCCATGAGTTATCCTGAGAATTCTCCACACCATCATCCTCAGCCTGGAGTACACAGTCCCTTCTTCATCCTATAACACAGAAGATACCATGAGTCTCCTTTCTCTACTTTTTTTTCTTCTCTCCTTTCCCTTTAAAACTCTTCTTTTGCTTTTCCCTATTAAATGTTCCCATTCTTCTTCTGTTTCTGATATTCATTTATAGCAGTTGCCACATCCCTGGCATAATCCAGGGAAAACTATCTTAGGCTTGGTTGGCTCAACCCAACCCCTGACTCCCATTAGTTATGCACTTGCTGCAAATGCTCTTACAGTTAGTTCTTCTTATTTCTCCACCATGTTCTATTTGGCTGGTGCCCACACCCTGTCCTCTGCCTCCTGTACTTTTTGAAATGCCTCCATGAGAATTATCAGCCCCTTCTAATCACCATGAGTAGCTGCTGCCTCCTTTCCAGCATGGACTTCTCTCTCACATAGACAAAATTAATTTTTTTTCTTAAAGCTCCCTTTAAGGTTGGCTTTGTAGACATATTATTCCCAAAGAAGTTAAAAGACTCTGAATAACCCAAAGTTACTGGAAAAACCACAAGTAGAATGCCCAACTAAGGACTCATGAATAGATGACATGAAATCAAACTTAGCATTGCTACCAATTCAAATTCATGTCTGCACATAAATATGCAATTATGTAAGTTGTGATGCTGACAGAGCAATGTTGGAACATGCTGTCTGGTGAGTGGCCTCACCTGTTTGCTTGCAAGTTTCAGTTTCCTGACAAGTCTTGTTTTGCTGCCCGTTTTGTACAAATGCACAGCAGGGAGCCAGGATAAGCAGAAATTCAGCAGATATAGGAAAACATAACTCATCTTGCAGGTGGTATTAGTTCTTTCAGACACGCACTCTCTTTTTCCTTTCTGAAACTACGTTATAACCTGTTTATCAACCTACTGGGGAGTTGACCACCAGCCAGATTGGAATTCCAATCCAAATTTACAGAGAGTAAGTCTTGATTACTTGCATGTAGGAAAGATGAGTGAAGATTTTGGCTTCTCAGGGACATTCATAAAGCTTATTGTCTTGCTTGGTACAGGACCCAATTCTACTTTATGTGCAGGGAACCACTAAGATTGGACTTCCTAGAAAACATATTGGGCTGTTATCCCTGAGAAGTACCAAGCTGAGACTCACACTTACTATATATATATCCCTACTAGCGCCAGTCCTGCCTCTGCTACCAGCAGTAAGGATACTAAGGCCCCAATTTAGGTATGCATCTTCAGTTCATTAACTCTGCTCACTTTCTTCATCTTTGAAATGGGAATATTTCCACTTACCTTGCAAGGTTATACTAAAAGTTAAAGTCATCTCGAGGCATATATTAAATGTCAAAAAATATTCCGTTCATTATTCATAGAATATTTACTGAGCATGTGCAGTGAGCCAGACACTGTACTAAGGATGGAGTCTCTGCTCTTAAAATATTAATCTAGTGGAGGAGATAAAAATTTTACAGATACTCTTACAAATAATGCTATAATTACAATAAAAATTAATAAAAGAAACAGGGCACAATGTTTGTTCCTGCCACCACCTAATCCTAAATGTGATACTACAGAAGAAATCATCAGTTTTTAATGTAAGGCAAGTAACAAAACATTTTAGGATCCACTTAGCAGAAAATTGGAGCTATGACATATAGTTATTATGATACACACTAGAAAAGTTGAAAGAGGTGTCTAGTAGATGATAATTTGTTTGATCTTTTTTTTTTTCTTTGTCTTTTTAGGATTGCCCCTGTGGCTTATGGAAGTTCCCAGGCTAGGGGTCAAATCAGAGTTACAGCTGCTGGCCTACGCCATAGCCACAGCAATAGCAACACAGGATCCAAGCCACATCTGCACCCCGTACCACAGCTCACGGCAACGCCACTAAGCGAGGCCAGGGATCGAACCTGCAACCTCATGGTTACTAGTCAGATTTGTTTCTGCTTCACCACAATGGGAACTCTTAGGTTTAATCTTCTAAGTGAAAATCAATCCAAGTCAAACCAAGCAAGCAAGGCAGCTCAACAGCAAATCAACCAACAAACCAACCAACCAACATAAAATAATTAAACCGTAAGAGATTTCTAACATTACAGAAAATTATTGCAGTAACACTTATTTCAAAAGAAGATAACATTAATGAGAGGAATTGATATTTTTCAAGTTCTTTTCATGTCCAGTCCTGTGCTAAATGCTTTCATGGATGTTCTCATCTATTCTTCATGACTCTTCCAGGTACGTAGAGGAAGAGCCACATTTCCAAGCTGAAATAATTGAGTTAGAAAATAACTTGTCAAGAGTCATACTGTATGGGGAGTTCCTGTCGTGGCTCAGTGGTTAATGAATCCGACTAGGAACCATGAGGTTGTGGGTTCGATCCCTGGCCTTGCTCAGTGCGTTAGGGATTCGGCGTTGCCGTGAGCTGTGGTGTAGGTTGTAGACGTGGCTCAGATCTGGTATTGCTGTGGCTGTAGTGTAGACTGGCGGCTACAGCTCCTGTTAGACCCCTAGCCTGGGAACCTCCATATGCCGTGGGTGTGGCCCTAAACCAAGGCAAAAAGACAGAAAAAATAATAATAAAAATAAAAGAGTCACACTGTATGAAAAAGGCTGAGTTGGTTCTCCAGTAAATATCCTTGTGATAAAAAAACCCTGTGCTATCAACCACCATACAAAAAAAAAACAATAAAATTAAAATTATTTATGAACTGATTCTGCAAAGAATTAGATTCTCAGACCATTCATGAATAATTTCCAAGTGGGTAAAATATCTAACTAAAAAATGCAAAACCACATGAAAAGGTAAAATGTAGAAAATTATTTTTATATTATTAGGGGTGGAGAAGCTCTAAGTATGGCCTCAGCCCATAAATTATAAAAGAAAGTAAAGACTCATAAGGCTAATTTAAAATGTTGTTAGGGCAGGAGTTCCCATTGCAGTGTAGTGGAAATGAATCTGAAGGAACCATGAGGTTGTGGGTTCGACCCCTGGCCTTGCTCAGTGGGTTAAGTATCTGGCATTGTCGTATAGGTTGCAGACATGGGTTGGATGCTGCATTGCTGTGGCTGCACTGTAGGCTGGCAGCTGTAGCTCAGATTCGACCCCTAGCCTGGGAACCTCCTTACGCCATGAGTGCAGCCCTAAAAAGCAAATAATAATAATAATAAAATAGTAATAACAATAATAATAATAATAATAATAATAATAATAATAAAGTGTAGTCAGGGCAAAAGATACCATAAGTAAAGTTAAAGGGGAAATAACAAGAATAAAATTTGCAATCTAGATAACAAAGAGTAAAGAGCTATCACATAAATAAATTAATAAACCAATAAAGAAAACAAATAAACAGATGGAACAATAGATTAACAATATATCTGTCATGGTAAAACTAAGTTTACCTAAAATTTGAAAAACTCATCAAAACCAACCATAATTATTATTTCTTAGATATTTTCAAATTTAAAAAACATTAAATGTCAAACACACATAAATGCCAATAATAATTACCTCTAGGTGGTGAAAAGGATAGAAAAGGCTTCAGTATCTACTCATATTAAGTTCTGAACACACGTGCACATATGTATTTCTCCAAAAGTTTTAGAGACAAGTCAGAAATAAAACATTTAGTTGCTTCCTAAAATACAGAAAGATATTGTTTATTTAAGATCCAACTGACCAAAGTATGATTTTATGCTATGGATGGTTGGATGAACACTTTTATTCTTTTATAGCTATATGGGCAAATCTTTCAAGATTTCTTTTTCTTCTTTTGCTTTTTAGGGTTGATCCTACAGCATATGGAGGTTCCCAGGATAGGGATCAAATCAAAGCTGCAGCTGCTGGCCTATACCAAGAGCTGCAGCAGCACCAGATCCAAGCCACGTCTGTGACCTACACTACAGCTCACGGCATCACAGGATCCCTAACCCACTGAGCAAGGCTAGGGATCGAACCTGCTTCCTCATGGATACTAGTGGGGTTTGTTTCCTCTGAGCCACGGTGGGAACTCCTCAAGATTGCTTTCTTATTCTTTCTGAGGATGTCAAATGTTTTGTCTGGATTTTTTCTCTGGGGAAAAAAAAAGACTATTCTGTCTAACTGGTGATGTGGACCTGTCTATTGACTTAAAGAAGTGCAGCTCTAACCACACCCTTGCTCACACTGCAAACACAGCCAGCCACCCTCAGTATCGAGGCTGCTGTTTATCTGTATGACCACGTCACTAATTCTTCATCTTCATTAACTCCCAAATGAAATCTCAGTTCTTGTGGGCAGCTCCCAAGTTTTAACTATCAAGCCTGAGGCACAAAAGTTGTGTCTTTTTAAATAGGTAATATTGCTCATTAAAAGACAGCAGAATTTGACCGACCTTGGGCTAGACGGTCATCAGATAGGATAGGAGGTCTTGCTAACAGAGGGGCTGTCGTTCACACCGGCCAAAGGGGCGCTCACGAGATTCCCACGTGGAAGTCATTTACAAGTATCTCATCATTGAAGTCAAGATGTTTAAAGTAGTCTATGAAATGGAAAAAGTTAATGGAATTTGAATGGAATGAAAGGCAAAGAGAGATGATTCTTTCCTTCCTCCCTTCCTTCCTTCTTTCCTTCCTCCTATTGAATAGATAATCAGTTTGCATAAAACATTCAAATTTCTTAGTGTATATGTGGAAACTGCCCATAACCAATTTACGACTTATTCAGAACCATTCAGGTGGGGCCATAGTTTCTTGAAGTCCTCTTCCACATGTTTAAATTATATAAAAATGTTCTTATTATGATTAACAGTTTCTGCCTGATCAATAGAACTTGGTTTTGCTTGCGTCAGTGGTGCCCATAGTCCTAATGATGTGTTTTCCTTAAAGCTACACGACTCTAAAACCTGCAAGTAATTCACCTTATTCCTCCTAGAATCGGAAAAGCCACACTTGGTGAGAAGCTGGGGCCAGTCACTTTCTGTCTGGTTCATTCTCTGGTTAAAAACGTGTGGTCTTTTAGCAAAGCAATGAAAACCACATGCTGTGTATGTTTTCAGTTTTGCTGCTTTGCAGGGCTAAGAATCAGCCTTTCTCTTTTTTATTCTTTCCTCTAAATAAAATCAACCTGTTCCCCAGTAAATACAACGATTTCTTTAAGAGCATGGTAGAAAATGTTAAATGTTGATGCTGATAGTAAAATACAGGACTTATTAAAAGGTGAATGAATTTAATCATGTCAGTTTATATTGTAAAAAATGAATAAAATATTAAAACACATAAAAGTAAAACGGGCCTTCTAGGCCAGTCCTTCTTCTTAGAGTAAATAAATATATTTTCAAGTTTACTTTCTTTATTAAAGATATTCATTTAATTAGTATCAACAGAATTTTCCGCTAAGGTTAGAAATATATGGAACCCTACTATCTATTATACAAATGCTTGGAAATGAGTCTGTTTTAGACATAAGGTAATAAAGTAATTTGGAGTCTGTCATTGGTTAACCCCAATTTGTTTAAGGAAAAACATTTAGCGTGTTTTTTACTATTAGAATATTCTTTTATTATCGTTGAGTTAATCATTGTTAAATACAATTACACTTTTAAACTCTTTGTTTAAAGAAGACAATAGTCATAGATTTGATTTGATTTTTAACTTCTAGCAGTGTGGGAGAAAAGGGAATTTCCAAATGAAGGTCTCACTTAACAATGGGAACTCACAGTAGTTACTGCTTTCAGGGAATGGGCTTACCAATTTAAATATTATTGTCGGGGCCTAACAGTAACTAAAACAACCAATTAATAGTAAAGACTTTTTTAGAGGTTATGTTTCTTTCACAGGACATAGAAACAATCTCTGAAGTCTGTTTATCTCATAGGATTAGTTATCAGTTATCTCACAGAGAGAGACAGAAACAGAGAGAGAGACAGGGAGACTGAGAGAGAGGTTCTAAGAAGATCAAAGCTGACAACATGGAAAAGAAAAAGGTAGAATACAAAGATGAACAAATGAAATCGTGAGCACATGATGTTTTGTACCTACCATTACTAAGTCCTCAAATTTGCTCAAAACCCATGAAATAAAGACGTCTTTCATACATAATAAATTCCCGAGAATTATCAATATACACACCCAGTAACAAACATAACTAAATACGAATTGAGGAAATTTTCTTAAAGATGAATTTTAAATTAATAAATTTGAAAAATTCTATTGAAGGGGAGTTCCCTTCATGGCTCAGTGGTTAACGAATCTGATTAAGAACCATGAGGTTGCGGGTTCGATCCCTGGCCTTGCTCAGTGGGTTAAGGATCCGGTGTTCGTTGCCGTGAGCTGTGGTGTAGGTTGCAAATGAGGCTCGGATCCCGCGTTGCTGTGGCCGTGGTGAAGGCCGGCAGCTACAGCTCCTGTTAGACCCCTAGCCTGGGAACCTCCATGTGCCGTGCGTGCGGCTCTACATAAAAAGACAAAAAAAAAAAAAAATTCTATTAAAGGATGTCATCATCTCGGTAACGAAAATTTTACTATGTCATCGGCTAATGTTTTTACTTTGTATAAGCACTGTACCATTAATTCCAAAAGGATATTTAGTGCTGACTAAATGCTGACCAGTGCTCTTTTTTAAATTTCTTGTCTAATCATTACGCCAGAATCTAAGATAACTCTTTTCAATCTCCTTTGATGACCTTTTCTTTTTATTGAGAAAAAGGAAGCGATATGAACGTGTCTCATATATTGATACCATCCCATCTCTCTACCCAACTGCCTAATATTTCACTCTCCTTCCTTCTAAGGATGAGCAGTCCACATTCCTGTCTCAGCCCAACCACTCCATTTTTCTCCCGGATCCCATCTTCTCTCTCCCACTCAAAGACACGACTCTTACAATTGTGTCATCTTTTTCAGTGTCATTCATTTTCCCTCATCTTACTGGATCATTCCAGTTAGCTTCCACACATGCTTTGATAGAGTCCATCTTAAAAACAAAACAGCAACAACAAAAAACCCAGTTCCTTGATCCCCCCCACCCAGTTCAGTTCCCTCATTTCTGTCCTTTATTTGACAGCAAAATTCCTTGATTAGATTGTCTAAAGTCACTGTCTTCAATTCTTTTCCTTCCTTCTCCCTGGAAGCCACTCACCAAGGTTTTCAGTCCCATTCCTCTGTCAAAACAGTGTTTTGTAAGGTCACTGACAACCTCCACATTGCTACATACTGGAACAGGAGATTTTTTCTTTCTTCTGGAAACACATTCATCTCTTAGCTTGCACAGCTCTCTCTCCCAGGTCTTTTCCCACCTCAGCAGTCGCTCCTTCTCATTCTCCTTTGCTGCTTCCGCATTCCATCAAAAGCCAATTCCATTTCGAAATTTGAAATGCCTCTGAGTTTTATCCTTTAATCTCTTCACTTCTCTATCAAATGACACTTTTTTTTTGTCTTTTTAGGGCCACACCTGCTGCACATCGGGGTTCCCAGGCTAGGGGTCTAATTGGAGTTGTAGCTGCCGGCCTACGCCAGAGTCACAGCAATGCCAGATCCAAGCCGTGTCTGAAACCTACACCACAGCTCACGGCAATGCCGAATCGTTGACCCACTGAGCAATGCCAGGGATTGAACCAACAACCTCGAGGTTCCTAGTTGGATTAGTTTCCACTGTGCCACGACGGGAATGCCTATCAAATGGAGTCTTTAAGTAAAAGCATCTAATACCATGATGGCTAACTCCCAAATCTGTATTTCTATCCTGGAATTCCCCTCTGATTTATACTTTGATATCCAAATACTTAATTGACTTCTTTACATTAATGTCCAGTAGGCATCTCCCACCATGGTATATCCAAAACCAGATTCTCCTTGGTTTTTTTTGTTCTCAGACCTACTCCTTTCCACGGCAATTCCCATCTCAGTTAGATGACACCTTTCTTTCTTTCCTTTTTTTTTTCTTTTTGACCGTGCCCGGGGCATGCGGAAGTTCCCAGGCCAGGAATTGGACACGTACAACAGCAGGACCCATGCCACAGCAGTGACCATGCCAGATCTTTTAACCACTAGGCCATCAGGGAACTCCCATAACATCTTTATTTTTCCACTTGCTCAGTTCTCTTTCATTCACACCGTATCTAATTCCTCAGTAAATTCCACCACCTCTTCCTTCAAAGTCTATCCAGAGCCTGATCACTTCTCCACGGCAACTGTTACATTTCAAGTGGGCTCTCACAATTTTCTCCTCATTTGTCCCCTTCTTTTCTGCTGTGCCTGAAATGAAAATATCTCAATAGCTTTTCATGTCATTTATAGTAAAATTCCAGTCCTTTCCATAGCATACAAGGTTGTACCTTGCCCTGCTCCTTGTTCCTCTCTGAGACATTTTCTACGACTCTGTGCTTGTTCACTGTCCTCCAGTTCTGTTGGCCTCTGCTCTTCCTGGAAAATGTCAAACACATTCCTGCCTCAGAGCCTTTGCATTTGCTCCTCTGCTTCTTAGAACCCTCTTCTTCTATATCGTCTTGTGGCCCTTTTTCTTAGTTCCTTCATGTCTCTGCTTGACAGTATCTCATCAAAAAGGCTGCTCCTGATGACCTGATCCATACTGTCACTTCTGTCACTCTCTATAATGCTCAGATTTTCTTTATGACACTTATTATGACTTTATATATCAGATATTTGTTGGTTTCTCTGTTTATTGTCTCATTCCATTATAGTATGAATATTCCTTGGTATAGTTTATTGATTGCTATATCCCTAATCCTATAATAGATGCTCAATAAGTAAATACTGAAGGAATAAATAAGTGAGTGATACGGATTTTGAGTACTTGCTACGTGACAGATACTAAACTATTATATCTGCATTATCTATATTTAATCCTTTTAATACATTTGTATTGTTATTCCAGTATTATAGTGGAGGAAACAGGTTTAGGAAGATAAGAAAATTGCCCAGGGTTGCTCTGTAGTGAATTGGATCTGTCAGACTGTAAAGTTGATGCCTTAGGTTGGTTTCTTTGTATCATCCATCCATTAGAAGTCATTCTCACACACATTTATCTTACTTTTATATGGCTCCTCAAAAGAACTCCATGAGAGAGGCAGGGAATATTTTATTGTCCTTGTTATAACAATGAAAAAAAATTGTGGCTTGGAAGGCTAAGAAATTTACCTAGAGTCACAGAACTAATGTATGTCACAGCAAATATTTCAATAATTGTAACCCAAGCACAACAAAAAAGTTATTTCAAATTCGTGAATTCATTTTTTTTATTTATTTGTCTTTTGTCTTTTTAGGGCCTCATCTGTGGCATATGGAGGTTCCCAGGCTAGGGGTTGAGTCGGGCTGAAGCTGCCAGCTTACGTCACAGGCATAGTACAGCCAGATCCGAGCCTCATCTGTGACCTACGCCACAACTCATGGCAACACCGGGTCCTTAACCCACTGAGCAAGTCCAGGGATCGAAGCCATGTCCTCATGGATGCTAGTTGGGTTCACTAACCACTGAGCCACGATGGGGACTCCTGTGAATTCATTTTATGAAATAGCTTGCAAAATTTTAAAAATAGTATACAAGGAAACAACTGCTTTTATCGGTTTGAATGCAATAATATATTTTTTTTAAATTGACAAATGATCTAGGATATATGGATTTTATATTTATTCCCCAAGCCTAGTCTAGAACCTTGGTTAATAAGTGCCTGTGCTTGTTAATATAATTTTTTCTTTTCTTCTTTTTTTTTTAGTTCATGTTTTGTACAGTTCTACCCCTCTATAACAAAGCTTCTGGCTTCCACTGATGATGATAACGTATTCAGCATTAGGAGATTATTTTACAAGCCTAACTCCTAGGAAAAATGATTGGGTGGAGGTGACTTGATTTGTACCTTCTTCCTTCCTATTCCTCCTTTATCCTTTAAAGACTTTTCTACCCCTCAGGTTGCCAGGGTCTCCTCACAGTTCAGAGCTTCCGTTTCACTCTTATTTTTGCTTGTAGCATCGATTCTAGCCAGGTACCACACCTCACCCCATCTCCATCTTCCTCTCATATCTCTAGCCTTTCTCCCAATTCTTTTTCTCATGTGAACTTAGACAAAACTAAGAAGCAGGGGAAATAGTCTCTTTGGTCCCTCATTCCTCCTTCTGGGGTAACTCTTGCCTTCTTTGGATAGACAATAACCTGATAACCTTTTTCTCAAGAATGGGGAAGACAGAATAGAGAGGTGCTTCCCCGAACCACATATCAGGTGTGGGGTCTTGGGAATAATTTAAACACTTTGTGCTTCAATATCTTTGCCTGTGAAATGGTGATAAAGCTAGCACCCACCTCACAGGAACATCAGCACTTTGAATGAGGAATGATAGGAAATTTTGGTGATGCCTTTGAATGAATCATCGACATCTCACAAGTGATTGCATCAGTTATTTTAAAGGTCAGGTGAGCAACTAAAATGTGTGATAAGCACTATCAGAATGTATTATTATGGGGAGTTCCTGCTGTGGTGCAATGGGATCATTGGCATCTCTTTAGGGCTGGGACTCAGGTCTGATCCCTGGCTTGGTGCAGTATATTCAGGATCTGGCTTTGTTGTAGCTGTGGCATAGGTCATGACTGTAACTCAGATCTCATCCCTGGCCCAGGAACTCCATGCACTGTGGGGCAGCCAAAAAAATTAAGTATTATTATGGATTAACATATTTAGAACTCACTTTTTATTGCACAACTGTATTCAAGCCCATGAGAAAAGTAGATGAGCCAGAGCCTTGCCTGGCATTTAAGTGAGTGCTGGGCGAGATCATGTAGTATTGTACTCAACCGGTAATTTCACATGAGCAAGTTTCTAAGTGTATATATTTATTACATGCTAAGTGCAGGATATGTCTATAGATTAATATTTTCCTATCTAAATCTTACATGGGTTGAAAGAATCCCTAAACTCTCTACCTACAGGTACAGAAGAACAAAAGCACGGGCCACTGTTGGGGTCCTAGGCAGCACATAGTAAGAATTTGCCTTGATGGTCCAATGAACAGGAAGTGGAGAAACAGTGATCTTGAACTGATTTCCTTCTGAAATAAGCCCAGGATTTGGATTAGACAGTTTTGTTTTCAATTCCCAACCTCACTGCTTATTTTCTGTGTGGCATTGGGCAGATTACCCGGTAGCTTTAAGCTTTTTCTTATCTTGGAATGACAATAAAGTCCTTCTGGTTATTTATCCAAAGAATCCAAAAAGTAATTTAAAAGATATGCGCACCCCTTTGTTCATTGCAGCATGATTTGCCATCGCTAAGATATGGAAACAATTTAAATGCCCGTGGACAGATGAATGGATAAAGATGAATATACACACAATGGACTGGTACTCAACCGTAAAGAAGATGAAATCTTGCCATTTTTGACTACATGGATGGACCTTGAAGATACTATGCTAAGTGAAATAAGTTAAATGGAGAAAGACAAATACCTGTATAATCTCACTTATATGTAGAAACTAAAACAAAACAAAACAAAAGCAAATGAACAAACCCAAACCAACCAAAAACTAACACATAGATACAGAGAACAGTGTGATGATGGGTGATGGAGATAAGGGGGAGGGAGAAATGAGTAAGCGGGGTCAAATGTATCGTAATGGATAGAATCTTAACTTTTAGTACTGAGCATTCTATAGTGTATACGGAAGTCGAAATATAATATTGTTCACATGAAACATATCATGTTATAAACCAATGCTACTTCAGTATGAAAAGGAAAAAGATCTTTCCAGTAGGATCATTGGGTGAATTAAATGAGATAATATATGTAATATACCAATTCCAGTGTGTAGGGCCCAAGGTACACACTTTTTTTTTTCTCTTTTTAGGGATTCTCCTGCAGTATATGGAAGTTCCCAAGCTAGAAGTAGGGGTTATATTGGAAGAACAGCTGCCGGCCTAAAGCACAGCCACAGCAAAGTGGGATCCGAGCTGCATCTGGGCCCTAAACCAGGCTTGCAGCAATGTGGAATCCTTAACCCAATGAGTGAGGTCAGGGATTGAATCTGCATCCTCATGGATACTGGTCTGGTTTTTGTTTTTGTTTTTTTGGTCTTTTGTCTTTTTAGGGCAGCACCCATGGCATGTGGAGGTTTCCAGGCTAGGGGTTGGATCAGAGCTTCAGCTGCCTGCCTATACCACAGCCACAGCAACTCAGGATCCGAGCCGCCTCTGAGACCAACACCACAGCTCGCAGCGACACTGGATCCTAAACCCACTGAGCGGGGGCAGGGATCGAACCCACAACCTCATGGTTCCTAGTCGGATTTGTTTCTGCTGTGCCACCACAGGAACTCCACTGATCTGGTTCTTAACCCGCTGAGCCACAACAAAATCTCCTCCCCAAGGTGCACACTTAATAAAGGGATTATTAACTCTCAGTTACCTTTCAATACTTTGAAGTCATTTTTAACCCCCAAAGCAGCCATTCAATGTAAAAGCTAAGTGTTCATAAATAAAATCAAACTAACCATTACTTGTTGAGCTCTTCCCATGTTTAACAAACACACTGTAATGGGCTCCAGAACATGACCTGGGAGAGAATGGTTGTGGTGTCTAATTGACCACCAACTGCTGACACTAGAATGATAGGAATTAAAGTCTTGCTTCATAGAGTTTTTCCCCACATTTTCTAATCACTTATTTAAAATGTGTGGTTGACTTCTTTCCCCATCTTGCCAACATAATTAATCCTTGCCAGGAGGCAACTAATATCTTATACGTGACTCATTTAAGAATCTGTTTGAAACGCACCCAAAGACACGGATATTCATAGCTTCATTTCTAAATCTGGCTGCCTTGTGTCTAATGAATTTAGTTGCCTCTGTCCTCTTTGTTTGTTTGTTTATTTGTTTGCTTTTTCTGATCAATTAAGCAAAATTTAAATACTCTCAGTCTTGTGAGAAAATATCTGAGGCATGCTTGGAATACACAAATGATCACAGCAAGATTTCCTTACAGTTTTCTTGAGTCATTCCTTTTTGCTCTCTCGGTGTCCCTGCTTTCAAAAGTGTCCTTTTACCTACTTTCCCCTGCCCTCCAGTTGTTCTGGGCCTCCAGCATGATGTTTTCCTTCTTCCTAGCCTGTCTTCTTTCCTTCCTTTATTATTAAATGTAAATTTCATCTTAGTTTCAATTATGTAAGTTAAGCCTGTAGAATTTACATGATAAAAGTTCAGATAATTCAGATAATCAAAATGTCCCTCTGGGAGTTCTCATGTGGCTCAGTGGGTTAAGGATCTGGAGTTGCCTCTGATCCAGCTTTGGTCACAGCTGTCTGATCTGGTCACAGGTTCGATCCCTAGCCAGGGAATTCCACATGCCCTGGGTACAGCCAAAAAGAAATTTAAAATGTCCCTCTGGAAAAAAAAGTCCCTTTGAACACCAGTCCCTAGTCTCACTCCCATTCCCAGAGGTTACCATTTTTATTAGTTGATATATATCCTTCCATATATTTTCCTTTACAATTATTAGGTTGAATCATATAAAATTGTGCGTTTTTTTGTAAGACACAGATGGTCAAATACCTGGCAATTTTATATGATTTAATCTATCACTCGTGTATGTGTACATACACTCTCTCTACATGTACATATATCTTATAGGTACATACATATACACACGGAGTATAGGGTTATTTTGTGGATTTTGAAAACACAAGTTAAATCATCATATTGTACCTATTTTATTGCAATTTTTTTTCACATAGTAATACATCCTGGAAATCTAGGTTCGTGTATGTAGGTCTACCCTATTCTTTTTAACTTCTGATAAAATTCTTTAGTATGGATCATTTATTTACCTTCTTCACTTCTCTCTACTTGTTGCTATTATAAATCCTGTAATACCTGCACATGCCTCTTTGCATATGTGAGAGTATTAAACATTTTAGTTTTGAAAGCAAAGGTTTCTGTAAGGAAACAAATTAGAAATAGTTTCGGTACTATTACCTAAAGAAGCGGAGCATAGAATAGGGTTAGAGTAATCAGTACTGGATCCAATCCTATATTTTTCCAAATGAATGTGAGATTTAAGCTTGAGGTACTGGTTGTAAGGTGAACCATACTTTTAAATTGTCTTTGCCTAACGATGTCCTGTCTGGGTTCAACATTTTTTGGTCTGGCTTTAAGCATCTTCTAGTTCTGCTTGTCTCCTCTGCTATCTGGCCCTTAGGAAGTTCTCCTTGGGGTTGCAGGTGGGCCATTCTTTTTGTAATAAAAGCAGATACAATCCCCACATCTGGATTCTGTGCTTCCTAATTTACTAAGCTGTTCGATCACACCGTGGGATTTAAATGACAGAACTGCCTGGCTCCGAACATTTCTATCACCAATGCGCTCCCTTCTTTGTATGTTTCCTAACAATGGACCTCAGAATTTAAGAGTTCCTTTTGGATACCAAATAACATTTATTTATTTATTTATTTACCTTTTTTTAGGGCCACACTTGTGGCTTATGGAAGTTCCCAAGTTAGGGGTCTAATCAGAGCTGCAGCTGCTGGCCTAAGCCACAACCACAGCAACACAGGATCCTAGCAGCATCTGCAGCCCATACCACAGCTCACAGCAACGCCGGGTCCTTAACTTACTGAGTGAGGCCAGGGATCGAGCTCATGTCCTCAAGGATACTAGTCAGGTTGGTTAACCGCTGAGCCACAATGAGGACTCCACAATGAGCCTTTATTAAGCATACATTTTATTTTGTAAGTATTTACAACTGGTAGAGAAATATAACTGTCATTCTGACCAGCAGAAGGGTACACGTGTGGTTGCAATGTTACTCTGATTCCAGTTCCAAGTGAGGAAATGTAATATTTGAGTCTGTCTCGGACCGCTTTTGAAGGTTGGTGTCTCATTGCACTGGGTTGTTGAAGAGACTGAAGAAAAGAGTGGGGCCTCTCTACTACTTGCATCAAGTGAATAAAAGGGGGGCCTTCACATTGTCTAGCTGAGTCTCATTCAAAGAAAATCTGCCTGATGAAAGTGATTCAAAGCATTTCAAGTGCTTCTTAGAACTTCCTGTAGAACATCTATGAGGACTCCATTTATATCCTGTGGTAAAATTCTCATTTCCCACTCCATAAAATTGTTGTTTCGGGAGTTCCTGTTGTGGCTCAGTGGCTAACAAATCCGACTAAGAACCATGAGGTTGCGGGTTCGATCCCTGGCCTTGCTCAGTGGGTTAAGGATCCGGTGTTGCCGTGAGCTGTGGTGTAGGTTGCAGACACGGCTCGGATCCCGCGTTGCTGTGGCTGTGGCGTAGGCCGGCAGCTGCAGCTCCTGTTAGACCCCTAGCCTGGGAACCTCCATATGCCGTGGGTACGGCTCTAGATAAAGGCAAAAAGACGAAAGACTAAAATAATAATAATAATAACAATAATAATAATAATAATAATAAAAATAAAAAAATAAAATTGTTGTTTCTTATTTTTCTTGCTCTCGCGATCTATCAACAAATGACTACCACGAAGTATCTCTGTTTCGCTTCCATAAAAACTGCCTCCCAACCCAGCCCTGCATGGTTCTTGATTTCCTGCCCCGTATCTCTCTGTCACTTAACTTTTACTCTAAAAGTTTCCCTGCTGCCCCCGTTACCAGACTTATAAGGTAAGAATCCTTTGATTTAGGCTATTCTCGGGGTAGAGGTGAGGAAGACTGGCTTGGCACCAGCTGCAGGGAGCTGAGAGAAAATGTCTCCTCCGTCTCTCCTGGAAGCTGCCATCTTAGCAGGAAGAAGGAGCTGTGTGGGCTGTAGTTAGTCCTTAATTTTATAGTCCCTGAAAATAACATGTGTGTAATACACTTTTTGATCATTTTCTTGGAACTTTGTAGGAAACAAACATAGAATTCCACGTGCATTTTCTGGAAGTTATTTATACAACCATTTCCTCCTTCTTGATCTGCAAAGAAGAAATACTGTGTGTTTCCTATAGGAGTGCAGACTCAAGCTCCTTCCACAAAGGCCTTTGGGTTCCTTATTAGGGGCAGGGAAGGAGGGGCTGAAAGGACTAGAGACTGTGGAAGCTTAAGCTTCTGGGCACAGACTGATGAGAAGCTGAATGATGGTTTAGGGTCCCTGCTGGAATTTCTCTTACCCCTGCCTCTGCTCCCTCTGAAGTCCTAGGAGTAAAACACTGGGACATGAGAAAACAATATTAGAACTCTTTTATTTTTTTGCCTTTTTAGGACAGCACTCATGGCATATGGAAGATCCCAGGCTAGGTCTTGAATCTGAGCTATAGCTGCTGGCCTACACCACAGCCACAGCAATGAGGGATCTGAGCCATGTCTGCAAACTACGCCACAGCTCATGGCAACTCAGGATCCTTAACCCACTGGCCAGGGCCAGGATTCGAACCCGAGTCCTCATGGATATTAGTCTGATTCGTTACCACTGAGCCACAATGAGAACTCGTTAGAACCTTTATTCTTACTTTATTTACCTCATCCTTTTTCATTTCTGTTTTGGTGTGTGTTTTCTAGTGTACAGAATATATATTAATAAAACAGTATACAAATATAATAACTAACTATGTTCATGTATACATATACTGGGGTGCTTGCTCAAACGTTTTTACCCCCTAAGGTGCGCTGTCAAAAATGCTCTTGTCCATTCATTCATTTATTCATTATTGAATTCCTGCTATGTATTTTCTAGGTGATGGGGATGAAACAGTGGACAAAGTTTGAGAATTATTGCTTCCTATGGATGGTTCAACCACCCCTACACCAGTAATGTTGATTAATAGTTCAATCAATAACTAATAAGACTCTTGGCTTCAACTACTTTTGATAGATAGACTAGAAACAGAGTCGGCCCCAAACTTCATGGAAACGTTTAGAAAACAGGTGTGAAATCTTTGTGAGAGAAAATATCTAAATCTAAACATCTGTATTTGAACAGTGTAAACAGATGATCACTTCCCTTCTCAGAAGAAAGAGGAGCCTAAGAGTAAAAGGGAAGGGAAAATGCTCAGAGATGTTCAGAAAATGTTAGCTTTAGGGCTGCAAAGCCGGGAAAACTCTTCCTTCTAAATCTCCTGTGGCAGAGTTCTTGTCGTGGCTCAGCAGAAATGAAGCCACCTAGTATCCATGAGGGTGCGGGTTCGATCCCTGGCCTCGCCTAGTGGGTTAAGGATCTGACCTTGCCATGAGCTGTGATGTAGGTCACAGACACAGCTTCGATCCTGCATTGCTGTGACTGTGGCTGTGGCCAGCAGCTGCCACTGTGATTTGACCCCTAGCTTAGGAACTTCCGTATGCCGCAGGTGTGGCCCTAAAAAAAAATAAACATAAAAATAAAAAATAAAGTTTAAAAAAATACAGATCTCCTGTGGCATCCGTAGTAATGCTTATAGCAAATTTATAGAAATGATTCTGCCAAGTAAACATTTGGTGTAAGCATACTAAGCGAGAGGAAAATGGTTAGGCTATTTCCCCCCTTCATCTCAGTACCAAGTAGGTATTAATATTCCGTTCTCCAGACACGAGTGCTGAGATTCAGTTAAATAAATTTCCACGACCCCAGCAACTAGTTAGGGAGGCTGCCCTTACACTCGGGTCTAATGCCAACTCTTTCTCTCATCCATCATGCCGCACTGCCCGAGGTGCAGAGAAAAGCTGGAGGGGTTAGAACACAGATGGAGAAGGAAATTCAAAAGAGGCAAAATCAAGGAGCAGGGTGATTGCTCGGGAGATGTCCTCTCATAAAGTCTTCTCTTCTTGTTTTTGGTCCTTACAAAGAAACACATAAGATAGAATTCACAGAATACTAGGAATACTCACAATTAAGTCTGTGGTTGGCATGAAATCCGTGGGGAAGTCTGTATGATGAAGGGAGGGTTCGGGGGTGGGGGGGGGTGGCCCTGAGGAGATGCTGTTCTGGGATAAATGCTGGAGATTTTGGAATTAGGTTTGAAGTAGAATCTTCAGTCTGCCATTCACTGACTGCACGACGAAGGGTCTGTTCTTCACCATCTCTGTACCCGAGCTCTCACATCTCTTTTTGACAGAGCTAAGTTAATTCCACTTACTTACAGAGTTGATAATATGTACAGAGTGTTTACACAGCAACCTGGCACACATCGGGGCTCTGTAAAGCTCTTTTCTTTTCCCCCAAGGAAGCCAGTCCATCTGCTTTACTAATGGAGTGAATAAGCAACAACAAATCCTACAAAGAAGACCGGGTTTCACTTCAATCAGAAACAAGTAGTCTTTCACAACAGCCTGTAAGCCTTGCTCTAAGCTCTTGTGCATGTTAGCTTTAATACTCGCAGCAACACTACAAAGTAGCGTTGTTCTTTCTGTTTTGAGATAAGGACATGGAAACACAGAGAACTTCAGAATGACCATAGAAAACGGCAGAGCTGGGAGTACTATTTTGCACAAATCGTGTTTCCTTTCCCCAGTCCCAGTCCTGCGACTGTTACGGCAGGAGACGCAAGGCCATTGACTTCTGTCTAGTCAGAAGAAGCAAGTGTTTCTCCATATTTTAAGCCAGGCCCCATTCTTTAGGGGAACCAAAGAATGTGAAAAGCCTTTACTGCCTATGCTCATTCTGGGGGAAGAATATTCCAGAACTGTTGTGGAGGCAGAGGAAGGAGGTGGGGTGACAGGAAAGAATGAAGCAGAAGTATTACACATTTCCCGTTTGACTGTGAATCAGATTCTCTGAAACAAGACCACTTGGAAGCACGGCCCAGGGCAAGCTGTCATCCTGACACCTCCTTATTGTTTGACTATGTTCGAACATGTCTCGGTAGAGAATGCAGGGCTGTTCAGGAGGAGAGCATGGAGTCCCTTCCCAAACGCATCACTTACCAAAATGAAAGCTGAAAGAATTCAACTGATCACATAAAATTCTTTCAAAAAGAGACAATCTTGGACTTCGCTGGTGGTCCAGAGGGTTAAGGATATGCCACTGCTATGGCTCGGGTTCAGTCCCTGGCTTGGGACATTACACATGTCGTGGGAATGGCCAAAAAAAATAAAAAAAAGAGAGACAGTCTATGTTTTTTATATATTTATTTTTATTTTTAGGACTGCACCTGCAGTATATGAAAGTTTCCAGGCTAGGGATCAAATGGGAGCTGTTGGCTCCCAGCCTACGCCACAGCCATAGCAATGCCAGATCCGAGTTGAGTCTGCAAGCTACACAACAGCTCACGGTAACTCCAGATCCTTAACCCACTGAGCAAGGCCAGGGATTGAACCTGTGTCCTCGTGGATTCTAGCTGGGTTTGTCACTTGCTGAGCCACGAGAGGAACTCCCGAGGCAGTCTATGATTTGATTAATAGTAAGAGATTTGGTGTTAGACTAAGATTCAATTCACAGCTTTGTGATTCACTAGCCCCAGGACCATGAGCACTTGAGTTCCTGTAACTAGAAAATGGAATCAGACATTCATTCAGTGATTATTGAGCAACCACTCTGTGCCATGCACTATTTTTGGTATGAGGGATCTAATATAGAGAAAAAGAAAATAGAAACCTCTGCGTCTTGGCGCTTACGTTCAAGGCAAAGGAGAGAAATAATAAGTAAGGTTTAGAAATAAAAATATCTCAGATAGTGCTAAGAAGAAAAAGTAAAGCAAGAAAAGGAGATGAGAATTGTTTGGCAAGGGGAGTTGGAGTTTTAGAATGCTCAGGACAAGCCTCACTGAGAAAGTGACTTTTTTAGTCAAAAGATGTAAAAAGCAAGGGAGCAAACTATTCAGATTGCAGTGAGTGGTGCTAGTCAGTTGTACACATGGGTTGTTGTTTACGAGAAAAGTTCCAGCCTAGAGACATAATTGAGAAGTCGTCACCTAATAGATGACACTAAAATTAAAGCCGTTGTATTGAGTGAAGTCACTAGAGAGTGACTGTAAATTTAAAAAGTAGTCTAAATACAGAGTCCTAGAGCATGCCTTTCTGTACAAGCTTGAAAGTACCTGCAAAAGAGATTGAAAAGGATTAGCAGGCCATGTAAGAGTGGAACCAGGTGAGTGTGGTAATGGGGGACAAAATGAGGATTCATCTTAAGGCAGAAAGAATGATGCTAAGACAGTTAATAAGTAAGATGGGGACTGAGAAATGACCCCTGGATTTAGCAACATAGTAATCACTGGTATTGTGGGTGGAGAGTTGGGGACAAAAACCTACTTGCAGTGAGTGTAAGAGAGAAAAGCAGGAGGGAGACAAGGAGAGTGTGTCCAGATAACTCTTTCTAGAAGTTGTGCTGTAAAGGAAAAGAGAGAAAGTATGTGTCTCCGAGGAAGACAGAGTGGGATCAGGAGGGTGGGGGGTGTTATTTCTCTATTATTCTGATAAGGGGAAAAAAATCCCAAATAGGTTTGTATGCTAGTGGAAAAGAGACTTAAAGCAGGAATAACATTCAAGATTTCCAAATAATGAGAACTTGAATAATGATAATAATGACCATAAAATTGTAATTAAGCTTTTCTATTAAGTAACCTATGGTGAGTTAGGTTCTGTGTCAGACTCTTTGCATTTACTATTACCCTTTGAAATACCCTGCTGATCATTCCCATTTTACTAACGTGGAAACTGGGGCTTGAACATAAGTTACCTGGCTTTAGACCAAGGACACTCAAGCTCTAGTGTGTATGCAAATCACCTGGGCATTTTGCTAAAATGCAGATTTTGATTCAGCAGATCTGGGCTGGGTCTTGAGATTCTGCATTTCTAAAAGGCTCCTGGTGCCAGAACCACACCATGAGTAAGGAGAGTCTAGAAGACATAGCTCGGATGGTACTGAACCCCGGGCCTGTCCGATGAAAAACACAAGTTCTTCGCACTGGTCCAGGTGTCCTCCCAAGTTCCTGGTCAGGCCACAGATTAGAAAACCAAAATGAAAGAGCAACCCAGAGAAGCAATGGAGAAAGGAAAAAACCATCTCTTCTGCTCTCCTGAAACCTGAGGGAGGTGAGCCAAGGGACGTTTGTAACACAAAATTTGTAGCTGCTTATTCCCAGCCCGTCTGAAGCACCAAGATTCTCCAGAGCCCCCTCAGGGTGTCTGAACCAGACTTGCTTTTCTAGTCATGACGAGAGTTGGTTCATCCAAATTCATTCTTTTGTTAAAATTTTTACTTTTCTTAAATTAAAGTATAGTTGATTTACAATGTTGTGCTGGTTTTAGGTGTACAGCAAAATGGTTGTTTTATTTATATATATAAATATATAAAATTTTGCAGATTCTCTTCCCTTATAGGTTATTACAAAATATTGAGCACGTTTCCCTGTGCTATATGGTAGGTCCTGGGTGGTTATCTATTTTATGTATAGCAGTGTGTATGCGTTACTCCCAATCTCCTAATTTATCATTTCTCCCCACCCCCACCTTTCTTCTTTGGTAACCCTGAGTTCATTTTCTATGTCCGGGGGTCTATTTCTGTTTTGTATATATATGTTTCCTCACTAAGATCCCTGCCTTTGTAGTATGTAGAACATGTCAAAGTTAGTCCCACATGCAGACCTGAATGGAAAAATAGACAGCTGACTTTCTTATCTTTCAACCCGAAAATTTGCTCTTTGTATCAGTGAGATGTGATGCAAGGTGGAGCACCCAGATTTGGGCGTTAGACACAATTGGGTTTAAACCCTGGCTCAGCTAGGTGTTCATTGTGTGATCTGTGCACATTTAGAACCTAAACACTCATTTCTAAAATGGAAATAACGCTGTCAAATCTACAGGGAGGCAGTATTGCATCATGGTTAAAGGTGTGACCACTGGAAAGATTAACAAGAGTTCAAATCTTAATGCCACGAACTTCCTAGCTGTGTTCTTAACTCCCCTGGGCCTCAGTGTTTCTCATCTGTAAAACAAGAAGAGTGTGTCTGCCTCATATGGTTGGTATGAAAATCAAAAGAAATAGTCCATGTGCCAGTACCATATGGTTTTGATGACTGTAGCTTTGTAGTATAGTCTGAAGTCAGGGATCCTTATTCCTCCAGCTCCATTTTTCTTTTTCAGGATGCCTTTGGCTATTGTGGGTTTTTTGTATTTCTAAACAAACTTTAAAATATTTTGTTCCAGTTCTGTGAAAAAGGTCCTTTGTAATTTGATAGGGATTGCATTGAATCTGTAGCTTGCCTTGGGTAGTATAGTTGTTTTGGTAATGTTGACTCTTCCAATTCAAGAGCATGGTATGTCTTTCCATCTGTTCATGTCATCCTTGATTTCTTTCATCAGCGTCTTATAATTTGCAGAGTGCAGGTCTTTTGTCTCTTTAGGTAGGTTTATTCCTAAGTATTTGATTCTTTTTGATGTGATGGTAAACAGGATTGCTTCCCAAATTTCTCTTTCTGATCTTTCATTGTTAATATATAGAAATGCAGTTGATTTCTGTGTATTAATTTTGTACCCTGCAACTTTGCCAGATTCATTGATGAGCTCTAACAGTTTTCTGGTACAGTCTTTAGGATTCTCTAGGTATAGTATCATGTCATCTGCAAATAGTGATAGTTTTACTTCTTCCTTTCCAATTTGGGTTCATTTTATTTCTTTTACTTCTCTGATTGCTGTGGCTAGGACTTCCAGAACTATGTTGAATAGTAGTGGCGAGAGTGGACATCCCTGTCTTGTTCCTGATCTCAGCAGGAATTCTTTCAGCTTTTCACCATTGAGAATGATGTGAGCTCTGGGTTTGTCATAGATGGCCTTGATTATGTTGAGGTAGGTTCCCCCTATGCCCACTTTCTGAAGGGTTTTT